>CM045564.1:15814369-16353582 GCA_024721245.1 Mitragyna speciosa
TTTTAACCTGCAAAGAAAACAGCCAACCAACCCAATTTCAAGTAGTTCTACAACTTCCATATCAAAATCAATCCAAATTTCACTCAAATTTGCCATCAAAACACATGAACCACGCCAAGGTTCTTCAACCAATCAACACTTAATTCTTGTCATATCAAGATTTAAACACTAGCTATAAGTCATACAAGCCCATAAACATCATAATCATGGAATAAAACTTCATTTTCATGGCTTAATTAATCATGCTTAACAACAAGAACATGGGTATTATTCTACATAACTACAACTTATACTTGGAAAAAAAATAAGAAAAGTTCATGGTAAATACCTTCAACAAGTCAAGATCTTTGCTTAGAAGGAAGATTGATTCACTTTCTATGGAAGAAGAATGATCAAAATGGAGAGAAAAACTCTAAGAAAATGAAAGCAAAAGAGAGAAAAAGAGAGAAGAGAGGGCCGGCCAAAGTGAAGAGAAAAGAGAGAAAAATGAGCTAAGTAAAGTAGAAAAGAAATGAAGAAAGAATTGGAAAAACAATGACCAATCATGGCAAGACATAATTAAGTGTAGGACTTTGACTTTCTTGCACTTTAGACTCCACTTGGCTAAGTATAATTAGAAGTAGGTTTTAACATTTATCTTCCATTTATCTTATAAGAGATCTAGGGTACAACTCTTATAGGATAAAGTACTACATGCTACAATATAAAAGAAATCATTCTAGTATTTATTTTCTACTAATTTCGATTTTCTCTTTATTTTTTTTCTACTAATGGACATAATGTGAATTAAATGGTTTTGCATGAATTTCTAGGGTGTTACAGAGAGAGAGAGAGAGAGCAGAAAAAAGATAGAGTATTATTAGGAGAGAAAAAGAGGTAAGAGAACAGGAGGAAGAAAGTGGGAGTCCTTTGGTGGTCTAATTAATTTGTAGACACTTTCTAATTCTTTTGATTTTTTTTCTTTATAAGTTGATTCCAAATGTGAAATAACTAGTGAGAAAAGGTTAGTGGAGTCAATTTAATTATTTAAACTTGCGAAAATTTTGTGTAATTATTGGATATCTCAAAGGAGATGTAATTATCCTTTAGAAAAGGGGAAGATAAAGATATAGTGTCTAAATAAATTTCTAAAGATGTTAAGTAGAATCTAGAACAACCATTCTCTTCAAGATAAGATATTTTGGATTCTCTCGTAAGTCAGGACTATATTCATGAGACTTTACATTGGGCCGACGAAGATATGACCGAACTAAATTACAAAGAACTATAAAAGCTTTGAAATAATAAATAAGTATTGTGATAGAACAACTAAAAGTGACGTTGAATTTTTGTTCCTTCGATAAATCAACATGAATTTTACTGAGTGCTTGTGAGTACAATTCGTAGAAGTAAATATTTTGAGCGCGACAATCAAAAAGTCATAATATATATTCTAGTTGAATACCTTTTTTTCTGGCACTGTACATTCCTCACAATTACCAATTGAATACCTCTTTTATTATTATTGGTGGTGGTGTTGTTATTGTTGTTGTTGTTGTTAGTATTACTTTTATTAGTTTTAGTGGTACTATTACAACAACAACACGTGTTGCAAATTTTGTCTGTCAGGAGAACTACCTCGTGAGATTGGTTACCTTTATAAATTGAAGACAATAGCTGTATCTTTAAACAGATTCACAGGCTCGATTCCAGAGGAGCTTTTCAACATTTCAACTCTAAGGATGATAGATCTTAGTTTTAATGGTCTCTCAGGCAAGATTCCATCAACATTTGGTCTTTTCATTACCCAATCTTGAAGAAGTTCATCTTGGGGGGAACCAACTTAGTGGAGTTATATTGACATCTATATCAAATGCTTTTGGACTCAAAAATGTGGATCTTTATCGTAACAGTTTCAGTGGAACAATTCCTCATTCTCTTGGATATTTAAGAGTCCTAGAATTCTTATCCCTCGTTGGCAATGAATTTTATTATGAATCTTCTTCTGGAGAATTGAGCTTTTTAGATTCCCTAACAAATTGCAAACGGATAAGAAAATTGTGGATAAATGACAATCCTTTAAATGGTTTCCTTCCAATTTCTTTCGGAAATTTTTCTGGCTCTCTTGTATCGATTGATGTAAGTAACTCTGGAATTAAGGGCAGGTTCCAAGTTCAATAGGTAATTTAAGCAATTTGTTTGTGGTAAATTTCAATGACAATAGCATGGAAGGAATAATCCCATCAACTATCAAACAATTATTGAAGCTTCAGTGGATAGGTCTTCGAAACAACAAAATTCATGGACTTATTCCGAGTGAACTTTGCCAGTTGTGGAACTTAGGCCAATTACTTTTGAATGGCAACAGATTCTATGGCCCCTTACCGAGTTGTCTAAGTAATATGACGTCACTGAGATATCTTTTTCTGAACTCCAACAATTTAACTTCTAGCCTACCTTCTAGCTTGTGGACACTTAAGGATATCTTGGAGCTTGACTTTTCGATGAATTCTTTTACTGGTCCTTTGCCTTCTGAAATTGGAAAATTGAAAGCATTAATTTATATGAACTTGTCAATGAATCAATTCTTTGGGGAAATACCAAGCATGATTGGAGATCTACAGAACATACAGGCTTTCTCTTTAGTGCACAACAAATTACAAGGAATGATTCCAGAAACCATGAAGAACATGTTGAGTTTACAGGAGTTGGATCTATCATTCAATAATTTGGATGGTCCAATTCCTAGTTCACTTGTGGTTCTCTCTAAGCTTCAGCATTTTAATGTGTCTTACAACAGACTAAGCGGACCTATTCCCCGTGGAGGACCTTTTATTAACTTCACGGATCTTTCTTTTCTCTCCAATGAGGCCTTGTGTGGTGCTCCTTTGCTGCAATCTTGTCAGACATTTGAACATCAATCGGGAAGATTAAAAATTCTCCTCTATGTGTTGCTACCAGCAGGATTTATAATGCTAGCATTGGTTATTTCATACCTGCTGATAAGGAAGTTGAGAAGAAAAATCATTCCTTCAACTCATGTCATGCTTCTAGAAACAACGTATGAGTGGGTATCCTTCTTTGAACTTCAACAAATAACCAATGGATTCAGTGAGAGTAATTTAATTGGTTCTGGGACCTTTGGTTCAGTTTACAAAGGAATTCGTGCAAATGGAATGATTTGGGCCATAAAGGTTTTTGATTTGGAGTTGGAATGTGACTTTAAAAGCTTTGATAGAGAATGTGAAGTATTGAGCAATATCCGGCATCGAAATTTGACTAAGGTAATCAGTGCTTGCTCTAATCTAGAATTTAAAGCTTTGGTACTTGAATATATGCCTAATGGAAGTCTTGAGAAATGGCTTTACTCAGACCATCACATCTTGAATGTCATGCAAAGATTAGACATCATGATAGATGTGGCTTGTGGTATAGAATATCTCCACTTTGGTTATTCAACTCCTGTGGTTCATTGTGATTTGAAACCTAGCAATATTTTACTCGATCAAGACATGGTTGGCCACGTTTGTGATTTTGGAATCGCAAAGTTATTGGGGGATGGAGTTAGTCTAGTACAAACGAAAACCCTTGCTACATTTGGATATACTGCCCCAGGTAATCTTTCTTGACATTAGTTCTTATTTGTGATGTCAATGAAATAGATGTTTTAACTTTGATCGAAATAATATAACATTGCACCTTATGAAATAGAATAAATTTGTTAATTAAAACCATATTAGAACTTAATAATGAATTTCAAATTTTGATGCTAGAGTATGGACTACAAGGATTGGTTTCGACAATGTGCGATGTTTATAGCTTTGGCATTATCTTGATGGAAACATTTACGAAAAGAGGGCCCAAAGATGAGATGTTCATCGAAGAATTAAGCCTTAGGTGTTGGGTACAAAGTTGTTTGTCAACTTCTATAATTCCAGCTATAGATATCAACTTACTTCATCGAGAAGATGGAGAAGATGAAGTTGGCAAGAATAAGATTGAGTGTGTGTCATCTATATTGCAACTTGCTTTAAGTTGTACAACAGATGCTCCCAGGGAGAGAACAAACATGAAGGATGTCCTAAGAGCACTCCAGAAGATTAAAATCAGTTTTTTTGAAAAACTCAAATATCGAAACAGGTATATTATCTTTTATACAGAACACTTGCAAATTTTAGAACTAATTATTCAATCATCTACTGCTTAAGTATTTTCTTTTTTTGATATACAACAGGGCTTTAAGGTGTAAATGGACTTGGTGCAACTACCAAATGAGAAAAGTCAAAGGCAGGATTGAGAAATAATGTTCTTGGCCCAAAAGGGATGATATTCCAAATTAAGCATTCTTGGAATCTGTAATTTCTTAAATTAAACAGATTGTTAGTTAGCGTTACACTTATTTGTCTAGTACTTTGCTATGTCACTTTACCATGGGCATGATATACACATTTTGTTTTGTGACTTTCAAATCTCTCACCAATTGAATTTTTTTTTAAATTTCATTTTGATAGAATTTTATTGTTTTAGGGAGAACTCAAAAAGATGCTTTTTTTGTCCCACATTGAATATTGTTTCAGAAAATCAAAGTTTCCACCATCAGTAGATGACTTTGAAGACCGATTACCATTCAGTAATCCTAATACTATTTTTATCATCGGAGTTGACATGATAGCAATGGTAACAGCATTTTTCTCTGGTCTATTTGCGGTGCTGTTATCACCAATAATTAAAACCTTATTATGTTTTGCTGGGATCGATTTCTTTCGTGCTTTTATAGGAGTTTATGTAATTTATAGTTGTTCGAGAAGAGAGGATAAAGTTGGGATCATTTTGCAATTGGCTCGCGGAAGACCTCGGATTGCTGTTGGTAGATTCCGGTAAAACAAACTGTGATTATGCTTAAACTTTGGATTATAGTTTAGAGGAAAAGGCAGCGTTGGTTGCACTTGGTTCTTTGCCATTTTTCATACCTCATGTAGGCGATGTTCACAATTGTGCAATGGTTTCAGATTATTTTTTAGCTTCAGTTCAGGGAGAAACTATATGTGGTTTTAAAGGCCTGGTTGACCAAAGCCTAGGGGTATAAGCATGACTTGACTACCCAAAGCTAGAACTTGAACGAGTACGGTAACATTAAATTTAAATAATTCCTTTGGCCTGCTTGTTGTATAAAGCTGGTATTTTGTTTTTGTATACTTTTTTAAAATTACTAGTATGGAAGCACGTGCATTTGCATGTTGTACAATTCTTTTTATAACAATTGTTTTACAATAATATTTTTTATAATCGCTATGCATTAGTTTACCTAGACTCTGTATTTCAAATAATTAAAATATATAAATTTGTATGTTGATATATAACACAACTCAATTTGATTATAAAGCAATTAAATCTCAAGAGAAGTAATGGAAAATTTTCTATTGAAGTAGTTAAAAGTCTTATATTGTTTAATACAACTATTCAACTTTGTAGATCGGTCAATTATACTTAATCTATTATTTAATTCAAATTTACCGAAAAGTTAACCTATTCCCCTAATTTTTCATCTAGTATCGATATAAATTTATCCAAAACTTAACTTAATTATTAAATCATACTTGTCTAATAGTAAATAATTAGCACTTGTATGATTGTTAAAAAAATTAAGATTATGTATGTGATAAAAAGAGGTTGATTGCTTACCAAATAATACTCAATGATTATGTCTACATGATAAAGCTCAATTTCATGTATATTAGAAACCTTCATGTCAATACAATCGGCATATTTCATTTGACTTTGTTTTCCAGTTAGGCTTGTTTAACTTTTGGTTTATAACCACAAATATGTTTTTAATCTAGTTACTTGTTAGTCATCATATAAAGATATATGTAACACCACTTTATATAATTGATACTATTCTTATATTAATATTGTCTATTGTTTAAACGTATAACTTTTCTTTGTATCAGTCAAGTCAAAATGAGCTAGAAGATCATAGACATATTTGGCCTAATATAAATAATAACCATCAGTTATTTAAGACATCTTGAGACCTAGGAAATAGCAGAGAAATCCAAGATCTTTAATCTCAGTTGTTGATTGAGAGAGTGCTCAATTTATTGTATGATAGCAATATCTTTTTTTTTTTTTTTGATATTTTATGATACCAATATCAAATTGTAGTGATAACCATATTATTGATCTAGAGAAGTAATAAAATATTACCAATGGATGTTTGGCGATTGAAAAGAGCAGAATCATGAGAACTTACAGTGAAAAAACTTAACAGATCAAGCACGAAGAATCTATTTAAATCCACACATGTCATGTTGAAGATGGCAGATCTTGTGAGAAGAATGAGTAAAACGGCCATATATAAACTTCTTCAGTAAGATCACCTTAAGAAAGGAATTTTGAACGTAAAATTTATAATATGTCAATGGTACATCTATATTACTAAATTTCATTTCATTTTATCCTCAATGTGCTACTTATGATCTCTTTTTGTTATCCGTTGCTTTTGAGAAATCTTTTTGCTTCATGTGAAAGATTTTATTAAAAAAAAAAACACAGTAAAATACAACCATCTAGACAAAGTTATACAAAACAATTTAGAGTCAATGCGTCGGAAATTAGATTTGGAGTGCAATGAAAAGCACATAACATTAATGTATAAAAGTGACACTAGTCCTAACAAAATATTTGAAATTTCTTTCTTAAAGCACCAACAATTTAGGGATAAAATTTAAATTAGTTTTAACAACTTATTTTGGGACTCTGTTTTATCATCCTTCGTGAAATAATATCTTTTTTATTTTCTTATTTTATGCAGCTGATATGAGAATTCGCGTATGAGAAGGACCGTCAATGGGGCCGGGCCAGTCCGAACCTGGCCCGTTTGGCCCTCAAAAAAAGCTCGTGAGCCTAACTATTGATCGGGCCGAGTTGAGATTGGGTCTAAATATTAGGCCCGAAATATTTTTGAACCGAGTTTGGGCCTCAATAGACTCTGCTCGTATAAGGCTCGGCTCATAAAACATATATATATATATATATATATATAACCTAAATATAAATTACATACACACACGTATATATAATATGAAATTATGTATAATATATTAACTAAATCCTTAATATATCTCCTAATATATATATGTATATATATAATAACCCAAATATAAAATTAGACACACACATATATAATATAAAATTATATATAATATATTAACTAAATCCCTAATATTTTCTCTCTCCTCAAACAACTCTATCGCCGGCCAAATTCCTAATTTTCCTCCCTCCCTCCTCAAACAACCTCGTCGCCACCCAAATCCCTAAATTTTCCTCCCCTCTCAAACAACTTCATCGACTTCTTCCTCCCTAAATCTGAGGATTGCTCAGCATAATTCGCCAAGTACACACTTCAATTAACTAGATTTGCAGTTCAATGTTGCAACTAGTCTACTTGGGGCTTGTGCAGCCGGTTAGAGTGTGAAAAGTTCTTGCTTTTAAGATTTTTCAGACGTTTGTTTTGTGGTTGTTGTGTGTTAAAAGTAGATGCTTAACAAAGTAAGGAACTATAATTCTAATGTAATTCTAATGCTTACAATGGAATTATTATGATCTCATTGTAAGCAATCGTCTCTCAAGAGTTTCAATCAAATGAGTAGTTACTGATTATGTGCAAAGTAACTGAAATTTGTACAATTAATGACATATTATTTTTTATTATTGGGAACAAAATTAAAGGAAAACTTGTGGTTTTGTATTGTGTTGGAGCTGTTGAATTATAAAAGTATCTCAATAGGTTTAGGCTCGTGAGTTTAAGCTCACAACCCGAATATTTTGTGAGCTGAGCCTGCGCTTCACATTTACAAACCCAAAGCTCAATAGCCTGAAACTCATAATCTGATTTATTATGTGAGCTAAATCTGAATTTGTTAAAACCCGACTCATACGGCCCGATTGATAGGCCTACGTATGAGCACATCAATGGCGGAAGAGGCAAAATATTGTAACAACAATATTTATTTCAAATCATTACAAATGGAAAGATTTTTTCTTTACGAGTTATTCAACGTACCAAACGCGAAGTTCTGTGTATATTCTTCTCTTGTATGGTGATAGTCACATAGCGTTATCACTAGTACTAATCACTGTCTTGGCAGAGACTTGTTGTGTACTAATCAATAATATATTCGATTATGGTACAGGTAGTGATGTAGCACGGAATTGTAATAAAAATATATTCGATTTTGGTACAGGTAGTAATCACTATCTTGACCGTATATACATTGTAATAAAAATTCTAGGGAGATCATTACACTCAAATTTCGATTTTGGTACAGGTAGTGATGTAGCATGGAAATTTTTGTGAAGCCAATTACCCACTCGACAACAAAAGGAAAATAAGGAACCGGAATTAAGAAAGTGATTGATAGCCATGAAGGATGCTGTAGCACCGGAATTGCATGTGATCTCAATTACCGGCGAAAATTCTACAATTATTGTCACTTTCAAAATTCTTCTTCAAAAGTGGAAATAATTTTCAAAATTCTTCTTCAAAAGTGGAAGTTTTGTTCTTTGTTTTATTACTTGTGAGTCGTTGCATTCTTTGAATGCAAGCACAACAGAGCTCGCATTTCTTCCATCAGAACTTGCCTCGTGTTGTTTACTTTTTCAAAAAAAAAAAATGTTCTGAATACATTTCAATTGATTTGGCAACCATCTTTATTTTTATTCTTTTTAAAATTAATGTTAATGTTTTAAAAAATTAAAATTGACCTATATATAGTAATTGTTAAAATAGAAAAATGACTTTTTATCTTCTTACTCTTCAGTGTTTTATTCTGATGCAGCCCACTGAGAATTGAAATTCTCAAATATTGTAACCCAGTAATTATTTGCTTACATTGCGAGTAGACCCAGTTGTATAGGCCCAATTTAGGCCCCCCAGATCTTTGCGGGCTGAAATAATGTCGAAGTATTGAGTACAGAAGAATAATCCACGGGCTCAACAAATTAAATACATAATTAACGCAAAAGAAAATTTTAATTTTAACCATCCTTTGCAATTTACACGAAAATAGCTATCCCTTGAACCATTAAACCCAAATGTTAATGTTTTAAAAATGTAAGGTTAAAATTAAAAGAGTGATAAAAAATAGGCGTAGATGATAAATGTTAATTTGTGCATTTACAAGCTAAGGTGTGTCTATTAAATGCCCCTTTAACACCCATTGGAAAATTTAAATGGAAATGGTAAAATGATAAATTTTAATGAGGCCTTAGTTTGGGGTGAAACAACTAAAATTGAGATCCCAAGAGCATGAGATATTGGGTTTAAGCCTCTCAGTTATGATTGTAGTCTAACACTATGATATTAATACAACAACGAGTTTATATTTATTGTGCTATAATGAATTAGTTGTAATTCATGCATGCATATAAAAAAAACAAAAGAAAAGAGTATTTTCCTATGTATCGATATTCTTGAAAGAATGAAAATGACAAACAAATTTCTTCTTCATATTTTACTTTGGTCACGACTCACAATTTAATACGGGGCCGATTCACACTTTAGGTTAGACTTCGTCGGACATGGACTTTTTGCCAAAATCTTGTCATTTAGGAGCCACATAAATTGAAAGAAAGGAAAGGAAAATAAATAGGAAAAGCTATTAGAGGGGGTAAAAAATAGAAACCAGAAGAATTTAGTTGGATCTTTGAATCATCTCCACATACTTGTTAGGAAGCATGACCTATCATCCAAATGCAAGAAACAATATCTAATACTTACCCTCACATTTATCTTCCCCCTATATTTAGTCCATTTCTCCGTTGTCAATAGACCTGAAATTTCTGCGGAGATTATTATACTCAAACGTCAATTTCATCAAAATTTGGACATTTTACACACTGACGATTATGGAAGGAAATTTCTGTTTGTTTGACACTTTAACCAAAACCACAAGGGGGTGATGTATAGCTTTTGAAGCCATAAGAGAGTCATGTGGTTTATCCGAAAATCACAATGGGGTAAAATATAATTTACCCTATATATTATTTGGTAAGAGAATAGAAAGGAAAGAAAAGGAAATAAATCTCTTTATGAGATTAAGGTATTTTAGGTAATTTTGTAAGAAAACATTATCAGTGGACTAACGTGAAACTTAAGTTGGTTGATTGTTGCAAATTCTATGATTGTTGAATTGATTGTTGCATAAGTTGGTTGAAATTGTTGGGGAATTTGATCATTTATTGGTATTCATTCTTGGTATTCGACTGACTTTCGGTGTGTGAATTGTCATTTTGCTGGAATTATGAAACAAATTAGTCAAAATAGAGCTGCATTATTGATTGGTTTTGAGATGTCACTAACCATGTGACATCTATTCCATGTGAGAAAAATCAAAGGCCCCTAAAAAGCAATCTATTCCACCCATCCCGCAAGCAAAAATGCGACAACCCTCTTATAGGCAATGGTGGATTACTGCTTTCTTTGGAGCAGCTATAGTGATGATAGTTTTTTTCCAATCAGCAGGATCAGCTAGTTCTACACCTCTACACTCCAATGCTTAGCTTCCATTTAAGGGAGTCCTCGTTTCAATTCTTTCATTTTCTTTGTACATTGGGAACAATGTATGAATTTGATGCATTAAAATGATAAAGGCACCGAGGTTTAACGCTTTTGACTATTGTAAAAACATGCCTTGATTTTGTTATATTAGTGAGCTCTTTTTTTTTTCTTTCTCTATTAGCCATACATTTAAACAAAAGCCTATTTATTAAAATTTTCTTTTTGAACCATGTATCAAAGAAGTGTCTTAATTTTATTACATGAAAAAGAAAAAATTTTGAAGTTCCATTGCAAAATGTTTATTAAAGGAAGCAAGTATTGGCAAGTGCAAGTGTTTCAAGTTTTTGTGTTTATTTTGGAAAAAAAAAAACAAAGAAGAAAAAATTTTGGAAAAAGAAAAGAAACGGAAAAAAAGGAAGAAAAAGTGAAAAAGTACAAAAATATGTGTGAAGTGTTATGTGCATATGTGTTGTGATAGTTAGGCAAAAGCACGAGCTATGTTTGTACTTGTCTAGTCTATTCAAGTAGTGATAGACACTAAGCAATGGGGTTACGTGGAGATGCCAATTGTATTCATGCAATGATTTGTGGCATTCTCCTTGATACCTTTTGCCTAAATTTTCCCTTTTATCATGTATTTACCCTAAGCCCTATTGCAACCCATATAAATACCCTTTGATTTTTGTATTAAGTTCTTTATTAAGTGGTGGTGGATTGATATATGTATAAGCCTATGGTAATACCTTTGCATGGTATTGATGTGAGCTTTAAATGGTACCTTATCTTATCTCTCTTTGAGAGTTGAGTGACTACATTGAAAATCTTAGTGAGGATGTTGAATTTTGTGCATTTGGATTTTGATAAAATTGTTAAGAAGTGTGGTATTTTTGTTGGTTGTTCTACAATGAGTATTTGATGTTTTGACCATGTTCTTGGATTGGTTGAATACTTGAGGGCAAGCATTGTCTTGGTGTGAGAGAATTTGTTAGAGAGCTAAACTTGCATAAAAATTGTATTTAATTACTCTCAATTTCAGTTAAAGATTGTACTTAGTCTTTCCTTTTATTCACTTTTGGTATTTGGCCTTATTTGTAGGAGTTGTGTGAAAAAAGACTCTAAATTGCTCAATTTTCCAAAAGACTTGAGATGATATAGTGTGCCATGCTTTACCTAGGTTGAGGTGCAGATTTGTGAAAGCTTGATAGACTGTGAATTGAATATGCTGCGATTGGAAGACTTGTTACTTTCTTAAAAGTAATGAACTTCCTTGGAAAGAGATCTTTTATTTCTGGGAATTAAGGAGGGAAAATGAGTCTTCCCTATTAATCAAGAGTGCCGTTTTGATTGAAGCAAAAGGAAGAGATAAACTTGGAAAGCTAAAAAGAGGGAAAGTGGTGTGAATTAGAGGAAGGAAATGATAGAAGCGAAGAGAGGAGTCTGCAATTCTTCTTTCTATAGCTTTGAACTCCCAAATTTTCTAGCTTTAGTCTTTCTGTCTTTTTCTCTAGAAAAATTCCTGTAATTTTCTTTTGGAGAATTGACAGCATAATACGTGGCTAGATGTTTCATTCTAGTTAAAGGATAATTGAAACTCTGGTTCACTCAATACCGTGAGATCTAATTAGTTTTATTTATTTTCTGCGTTTATGGGCATTTATATATTTTTTGTTTAAATTCAAAGGTAATTGTGTTCATTCTTGTGTGATTGTTTGATACAATTAAATAATTGGTCACTATTTAATTATCAGATAATCTATAGCCATCGAAAACATCAAATCCATAACTGTTTGATCGTTTTAGGATTTGTGCGAGTGGTAAATTCAATTGCAATGAAACTTTTGGATTATGTCATGGAAATATATAATTTAATTTAAACAAAGCCTCTTAGGTATTTGTTGGTAAAAATTGGTGGCTTTTCTAATTTTTAAAGTTGTTGAAAGATTGAATTTTAAGGTCGTGCCTAGGGTTATCTTTTGATTGAGGAAGTAACTAACGGTCTTAGCTTGATTATTGACACAGTAAGGAAAAGTAAGTTGTTAGTGCTTGTTAATAACCATAACCTATTTGTTCATGAGTGTGTGAAATTATCTATGCATTAATGATCAGTTGAACTGAACCATAGTGAAAATTATGCCTCTGACTAGAGCTTAGGCTTCATTTGATTTCATTTAAATTAATTTTGCATTATTGAATTTCTAGTTAAAAAAAAAAGAAATAGAGGAAAAAGGAGAATTTCTTAAATTAAATTTACTTTAGTTTATTTATTTTCAAAATCCCCCTATTTTTTAATTTTTTTTGATGAAGAAAAGGGAAAATAAATTAACTAGTCCTTGTGGATACAACCCTACTCATCACTGCACTTCATTTTTTTTCTTAGAGTAGGAATTCATTTTGCTAGTTTAACACCCAAAACATATCTCTAAAAGGTGGAATCCATATACCCTTGAAAATGAAATGTCATGCATCCACCTTCTTGTGACTATGCAAGAAGCTACATATGTGTTGATGTCATCTAATATCACTATGGTGATATTATTTGGATTGTTACAAGGTCCATATATGGTTGATAAACTTGGTCCACCGATTAAATGTATCTAATCTATTCTAAACCATTGAAACAACTTCTAACACTATACATTTCGACTTTAGTCTTGTCTTCCTTAATTGTGATACGGCGGATTTTCCTTTGATAAATTCAGCCCGAATAGGTGGTGAATTCCTGCAAAGGTAGCATTTCCTCCAAAATTCTAGCGTTCATTGACAGAAATAGAATAGTTGAGAGTCAATGTGTTGAAATTAGATTTGGGAGTATACTGTCAAAAGCACATAACATTAAAGCACAAACGTGACATTTGTCCTAACAAATTATTTAAAGTTTCTTTCTTAAAGCACCAACGATTAGTTTTAACAACCTCTTTTCGAACTTCTTTTTAAGCACCCTTCATGAAAAAAAAATCTTTTTTTTTTCCCCCTTAGTTGTCACCCGCAAAGAAAATTCGCCTATGAGCCATCAAAGACCGAAAAGCAAACGCGGGTCTGCGCTCTATAGAAGTCTTTCACAATGACAATCATGTCTAAATGAATACAATGCAGACAAGACATCATCTGGTAAGATTTGAAACTTATTGCTTGAGTCACATTGAAAACTATATAAAATTTTGCTATAATTTCTGCGGAGATTATTACACTCAAAATTTGCAGTTCGAAATTACTTGTAATACGATCACTTACTAAGCACTCGACAACTAAAAGGAAACTTAGGAACACAATTCTTAAAAAATACGATGTTAATGATTTCGACAACAAAAAGGAGACTTAGGAACATAATTCTTTAGAAATACCGATCGCTGTTTGTTATTTTCAATTAACAGAAAGTTCTAAAACCATTATTATTTTCGAATCCCTTTTCAAAAGTGGAAGTTTTGCTGTTTGTTTCTTGCACCCGCATGGTCGGAACTGGTGGTCGGGGAAGAGCAACCGCCTCCACAAATTTTAAAATTTTGGTTCGCCATACAAATTTTAGAAGTGATTTTCCTAAGGGGCAGCAAAACACCAAAGAAAACCCAAAATACAAATAAAATTATTATTATTATTTTTAATTTTCCTATTGCCCCCATACGTTGTATGAGTCCTCCCCAAACCAAGTAGTTAATAACATAAGATAATTCTAGTAGAAGATAAAATCAATTAATAAAATCAATTAATTTGGATAAAATTAAGAGATATGTTGGTTTAATCATAAGAAACAAAAAAAATTAGGGTAAATTTTTATTTTCTCTTGATCGACGAAGGAGTATATAAATTAATAGTTTATTATTGCTTCCTAAATTAAATAACACAAAAAAGACTATATTTTTAAGACCATACTGACATATATTAAATGAAAGAAAGTAAAGGAAATAAAACACTTAATTATATATAAAACATCGTGTACAAGTGATGCGGAGAATTTTAGGCGTGGATTTTGGATCAAGGTGGAACTTGGAAAAGATGGAAGGAAAGAAGTGAGTTAAGTCTTGGGTTTAAGTTTTGCAATTTTGAGTGCAATCTAATAGTATGCTATTATTTATTCCACTAGTTGTGAGTTGATTGTAATGTAGTAATGAGTTTACACTTACCAAACTATAACGAGTCAGTTGAAATGATAAAAGAAAGTGTTTTCCACGACACGTGACTCACGAATGTACTATATTGCCTTGGTGTCCTTTACTTGTTAGCATTTAGCTGGGGAAGATTGAAATAGTTGAACCTCATCACTTAGGCACCACATGAATTGAAATAAAGGAAAGGAAATAGATTGAAAAGAAATAAAGTAGAGAAAATTAGTTGGACTATTCAAACGAGTGCTCGACACTTTATGACTTGCCATCTAAACGCATGAAACTTAATATTTAACACACAGAAACTCATATTTATTGCCCTTATATTTAGTCCACTTTCTTGATTTGACTTCATTTTTCAAAAAAAAAAAAAAAAAAAACACCTGAAACTCCAATTAACGACTACAATAGCCTGTCTCACGGACATTCTTTAGACAAATCCAAATTAGTTTTCATTTTTCTTGTTTGGATCAAATATTAAAGGAAAAGAAAGTAAGGCTAAGTATATTGTTTCACATGAGAATAGAATGGAAAGAAAAGGAAATAAATACTAAAATTTCCAAGATTAAGGTGTTTTAGGTAATTTTGTAAGAATTCATTTTTAGTGGATTAACATGTATTTAATTAATATCTTATCTTTTCACTTCTATGCCTCATCGTTTTTAGCTCCTAAAAAATTAATCGAAATGCAAGTTATTTCTTTATTTCCTTTCCTTGCTTTACCCCATCCTTTTAAAACAATTAATATGAAGAATTCCATTTTAAATAGTTCGGTTTGGTAAGTAGGAATGGTGGGAGATAGAAAGATTGTTTTAGCTTATCCATTATTTTCATGTTTATGTTGGAAAGTCCTTTCACCTAGGAAACCTTTTTTTTTCCAAGAATCATCATTTCTCAATGAAAATAAATAAGTATATAAGGAAAACACCAATTTTTTTTTTATTTTAAGAAAACCACAATACTTAAGTGCCAAGATTAGCCTCAGACTTCTCTGCCTTGTTTTGCTCCATACATATGGTAGCATGTTTGGCAAAATTCTATCTTTATGCTTTTTAACATATATGATTTGTTTCGTCAAATTCTAAAGTATTGTTATTACTTTGATTAGTAATTGTTTGTGTAATCACAATCAATAATGGTCATATGCAACATCATTTTTCTTCCTTTTTGGGACAAAAATATATAATCATCTTTAAACATTTGTTCAAATGTTAATTAATATTTCTTTCATATTTCTAATCTTATTAATAATTGGTACAAAATTCATAAATTAAGCATTCATATTGCATAATTTATTAAATGATATAACTAAACATTCAATAAAAATATCAACTTAATATACAATTAAGTCATTTTTCTATTCTTAAAGCAATATTCATTTAATTTTCTCACATTTATAGACGTAGTACACAATATGAAAATAAATGTTAAATTTTATAATGAGTCATGGACATTTAAATAATATTACTAAATTTTTTTCTATTCTTTATTTCAAAATAACTATAATAAATATAAAAAAAACAAATAGGCATTCTAATTTAAGATACTAAAAGTTAAAATAACAACATTTATTTCAAACCACTATGAGTGGAAATGCGCTATTGATGGAATGACCCTTTTATTATGTGCTATTCAATGTGCCAAACGCGGAATTGGTGTATATTCTTCTCGTTATAGGGTGAGAGTCTATTTCACAGTGGATTCTGTATCGACGAAGACTTGTTATTCAACACTCATATTGATGTGAGAAAAATACGCAACGATTTATGAGTCAAACACGAGTCCACCCTCTAAGAAAATCTTCCTTTGTCCTTGTTTTCCACAATGAAAATTCTGCATCTAAATGCATACAATGCACATAGATTATTTAGAACAAGTAGGAAGACTTGGAATTGTAATCAGAATTGTTTGGAGATTTTTGGATGGTTAATTTTTTTGAGTGTATTTTAAAAGATATTATTGTAATAATTTTAAAGATTTTTTCGATAAATATATTTGTAAGATAAAAAGTTAATTGAAAACTGTGTTTAAATTTTTTTTAAAAAACATGTTTTTAGAAAACAGAAACAAAAAAGCAGAGCCATATTGATGTAGCACTTGAATTACTCGTGATGCCAATTGCTCTGGATCCGAAGCTTCACAATTTGACGTTTTTTCATTTCTCAGAATTTGAACCATGTGTAATTGTACAGAATCATAGTATAACTGTGCTGAACAATAGTATAACTTTATTGAAACTTGATATAATCATTTTTCACTTGCAAAAACATTATTTTTTTCTTTTAAAATTTGCCTTATTGGTTCAATCTCATTCCTCTATTTTTGCCTGGGCCGTGAAATCATAGGACATGATAATTGTGAGACCCTTTGGCCCAATTGCCCCAACCACAAAAGAAAACAAAGGAACCCTATTTTTTCAAAAAGCCATAATAAAATTAAGAAAGTGATTGATTTGGCCAAAAGGATGTCCTAACACCGGAATGGCTTGCGATCACAATTACCACGAAAATTCTACAATCGTTGTTGCTTTTAAAATTCCTCTTCAAATGTGGAAGGTTTAGTGATTGTTTCTTGCTGGAGGTTCATTGCGTTCTTTGACTGCGAACCTTCCTTGCGAGCTCATCCTATATTGTTTAATTTTAAAAAAAAACTATTCTGAATTTATTTGAATTCTTCCACGGCAAACTTCTTCGAGAAACTTTTGGACACCGTCCAAATTCGGATTGGAATTCCAACTGCTATCATCTTCGCTAAATTACTTGTGAATTAGTTATGCAACTGTTATCATATTTTAATTGAATTCATGGCATTTTGCCTTTCACTTGCTAGGATTTACCTAGGGCCAATTCACCCCTCATGTTAGAATTTGTCGCACACCGGCTCTTTACAAAATCTTATCATTTAGGCACCACATAAATTGAAAGAAAGGAACTGGGACAAAAAAAAAAAAAAAAAATGAATGTAGAAGAAATTATTTGCATTTTTCTAACCCTCTCTTGACACTCATTAAGATGCACGATTTATCATCTTAATGCACAAAATTTAATATCTAATACCTACGGTGATATTTATTGCCTCCTTATATTTAGTCATTTTTTCTGATTTAACTTCATTTTTTCAAAAGATTAATACAGGGGCTCCGAGTAATGAGTGCCCGGAGTGTTTCATCAGCTCCCTTCAAGACAAACCCAAATTATTATTTTCTTAAAAAAATATTGTTTGGGTTACATATTAAGGGGAGAGAAAAGAAAAGGAAAAAGAATAATAAAATTTGTTTGGTCCTGGGTTTACAATCTACAGTTAAAATGTAAGCAACAAGCGGAGTGGTAAATCTAAGAATGGGTTTGAGTGTTATGAACTAGTTAGGGAAGTGACTGCAATAAGAATGACAGTTTGTCCAGCTACCTAAGAACATAGGAGATGGAAAGAGAAAACTGATAGAGAACAAAATTTAAGGCTGCTGATATTTGCTTGGAGTTGGTGAATTTGATGCTACAGGATGTAGTAACAGGTGGGGAAAAATAAAAATAAAGTCCCACTCTTCAGTGGTCACCTATTTTCTTGTGTGTCTTACCTATGTCTCTCAATTAAGGCAATTCCATCTCTCTGTGAATCTCCTCCTCCTATAATTCTCTCTTCATTTTCCTTCTAACCATCTATTTTCACTACGAATTTTTAATCCTATTGAATTGCCGAAACAATATTTTGTACACCACATATTACATGATCAAATGAAAATAAGACAAAGAAGAATAAAATTTGTTTGGTCCTGGGTTTACAATCTACAGTTAAAATGTAAGCAACAAGCGGAGTGGTAAATCTAAGAATGGGTTTGAGTGTTATGAACTAGTTAGGGAAGTGACTGCAATAAGAATGACAGTTTGTCCAGCTACCTAAGAATAACAGCCATTCTTTGATTTTGGGCTTGCTAAGAGATGGGGGAGGGGGAGGGAGGGAACGAAGTATAATCATCTACTGGCTATTGCAATCGGGAAGCAAATGTTGGAATTTGTTTGCTGAGGAAGGAAAGAAGAACATAGGAGATGGAAAGAGAAAACTGATAGAGAACAAAATTTAAGGCTGCTGATATTTGCTTGGAGTTGGTGAATTTGATGCTGCAGGATGTAGTAATAGGTGGGGAAGGAAAAAGTGAAGGCAAGGGGTAAGGCAAAAAGGTAAATTAGAGATAGAGGAATAGCAAAGTTTTAGCTTAGAAAGTGGTGTTTTTTTTTTCTTTTACATTAGGTTATTTGAAAGAAAATTTAGCCTATTGGTTCTACTTGTTACAAAAATAGTGCAAGCAAGGGAGGCAGGTGTAATTTTCAATACTTGAGGGAAATTCTAGAAATTATCAAAAATCTTGAGGGAACCGTCAGTGAAGGGAACCGTCAGTGAAGGGAACCGTCAGTGAAAGCTTGTGTAATTAACCTGAATTTTTTTGGACAAATCGAATTTTGGAAGTCAAGTGAAATAGGGAATTTTTGTTCTTGTTTTTGGTACGCTGAAAATATATATTTTAGCCGGACCTAATAGGACGATACTATGTATTGAATCAAGCCAGCTTGGGATTTTTTAATCCTTTATTCAATTATTACTGGTAGTAGAGAATAAATACGGGGATGAGAAGGGAAAGAAAAAGATTTGAGGAGGAAAATTAAAGAAAATAGAGATTGGAAAGAGCGAGAGAGAGTTCAAAAAGTCTTTTAATACGGAGTGTAGGCTACAAAAGTTTTACAGACAAAAATAATTGACCGTCTTAACAAGTAAACAATTGAACTGTTCTAAAGGATGTTAACCACACTTTGCTTCTACATGTAATAGAGATTTTTCTTACCCTATAGTTTTTCTTGAAGTGCAACTATAAGGACAATTAATGTACTAGATTGAGTTGTGCCTAATGCAATCCAATTTCGAGCATAATTTTAATTTTTAATCTTGTCCTAGGAGAGCCATTTTGCGGCCCAATTTAATAACGGCTAAATTTGGGCCACCGATGGATCTCTAAATTTTGTTTATTAGTCATAAACTCAGAATAAATAGCACATTTTTTGCTTCCTAATATTCGAATTTTATGAGAAAAATTTGGTAGTTACCTTCTATTTTGGACAGGTGTGTGCTTACATTTTTTTTTCTTTGTGTTCATTTGTATGCGTACTTGATACATACGTTATAGAAACAGAGAATTAGCTGCAACAATTTGTTTATACCTGCACTAAAAACGGGAACAACGCCTTCCTTTCTCATGCCTATAACTCCCTAGGGATTCGGAAGTTAGGCTCCTTGGTGGTTCAAGTTGTGTCATGTCTTTGCGGATCCTGCCACACAAAATTACAATCAAATTTTTTTTTTTTAAATTTTAGTGCAGTTGCGTCTCATTCCATTATTGAATTGATTCATTCTGTTTGCTAAAGACGAGTCATTCAAACAGAGGGTATTAACATTTTTATATTTGATGAAATGGCCATTATAGCCACTTTTCATTGTCGTAATTACCAGCAAAAACAGTAAGTTCGCATCGAAATAGTAAATTTCAACAAAACATTCTCAATTCTTCATGAAAATTCATAATATATTTAAAAATTTTTCGTTTCCACAACATTTTCTTAAAGTGTAGAAGATTTAAAAAACAAACCATATATATATAGAGAGAGACCCACGCACAGAGAAATATATGTATGTATTTATGTCATTCATAAACACAAGTATTTTCATGGGATATATTATTAGGCTTGTGAGATAGTACATTTTGTTTACATTTCTATATTCATATGGACGTTGTACTTTTTGTTTACATTTCTATATTCATATGGACGTTGTATTTGGCCACGGCCTGGACATCATTCGGTAACAATTTTTTGTTTCAATCCCTCTCTCTGTGAAAAACGAAAAGGTGCAATGGTCAGTGAATTTCTGTAATTTATTAGAAAATGAGGAAGGAACATAGAGTCTAGGCAACTCTCAGTGCAAGCTACTGTAACTAACCTGAATTTTTTGGGCAAATAGAATTCTGAAAATATGTTGACCCTAAAAATACGTATTTTAGCCGGACCTAGTTGGATGAGACACTGTCGTGAACCGAGCCAGCTTGTCATAACTGTTTGTGTTGGCACTAAAAACAGAAACAGCGCCTTCCTTTCTCACGCCTATAATTCCGTGGGGATTTGGAAGTCAGGCTCCTTGGTAGCTCAAGTTGTGTCATTTTAATTATAATTTTAACAATTTGAAAACCATTTTAATTTTATAAAAAGGATAATTTTAAAATTGTCAATTTTTTTATAAGTTTTATTTAATTCAGAGTATATAATATTAATTCTGATAAAGACAAAAATTTTCTTCCTTAAAGTCTAAATAAAGTTATCCCCCCAGCATATCGCCATGCACTACAATCCACTTTTATATAATTCTATTTAACTTTTTAATAGGAAATCTTCCTCAAGAACTCAGTGCTCTACAGAACCTGAAGGTCCTAAGGCTGAAAGACAACAAACTTGGAGGGCCTCTGCCTCGGTCCTTGTTTAATCTCTCGTCATTGCAGATCTTAAGTTTGGCAAATAATACGTTATCCGGTTACCTTCCCGCACGCATCTGCGATCATCTGCCACAACTTCAAGCGATTAGTTTGGAAGGCAACCAATTTGAAGGTGAAATTCCGTCTGGTATTGGGGCTTGTTCAAGACTTGAATTCTTGTCCTTGTCATACAACAAGCTTGGAGGAAATATACCGAGAGAAATTGGGAATATAACCACACTTAAGGAGATATAACTTGCTGGAAATGATGTTCAAGGTATGTTAATTAGATCCTTGAATTTTTGTTACTTCCTTTTCATGTTGCATAACGTACATATGGGGAAAAAATAACAAGGAGGGCAGAGAAAATATAAAGGCATTAAAACCCATGTTTTTCAATTGTAACCGACCAATTTGATTGAAACCCACAATCGGGCCGGTTTGAAACTAGTTCATTCGGTTTTTGAATTTAAACTATATAGTTTGTGAATTAAACTCCACATTTCTGTTTAATTTAATTATTTTGAAAACCAAAATAAGCAACTCACCCCGGTTGAATTAGAAAAATTGAAAATTGATCTAAACATTGATTCGTTCACCAATTGAATTGAAAATTATTGTGAAAAATGGCCATGCGCTAAGATGGGCAAAAAAAATATTTTAAAAGTATGTATAGTTATCATTTCGCAATATAGACGCCTTGAAATTAAAGAAAGAAGAAAAGAAGAATCAGAGAAGGGGAGGAGTGTTTAAAGTGTTAAAAGATATTTTAGTCACCCTTCGTTGTCAAAATTACTAAAAAAAAAAAAAGGTGGTAAGTTTTCTTTCGAAATAGTATATTAAAGTGTAAAAGACATGATCATTCTCTAATAACATATACGTATTTTCATGTGATGTATCAGGCTTCCTAGATAGTACTTGTAATTTACATTTTTTTATTTCGTATTGATGTTGTGTTTGCCAACTATTCAGATGAGACCTATGTTTTTAGACTTGGACTAGGTACTAACGCAGGGTCAAAGTGGATGACATCACGAATACATCATACATGCAAACATGTATATGTATGTATGTACGTACATACCTACATGTGTGAATATATATATACACATACATACATACATCCATACATACATACATACAGGCATGTATACATACATACATACATATATACATATATATGTATGTGTATGTGTGTGTGTATGTATGGATGTATATGTATGTATATACATACACACACACATACATACATACACAAACACACGTGCGTGCATACATACATACATACATACTTAAATATATATGCACACACGCACACTTACACACCCACACACATATATATACACACATACACACATTTAAACATATACACACATTTTTATATATGTACATATGTACGTGTGTGTGTGTTTGCATGTAAGTGTGCGTGTGTGTGTGTATGGGTAGCATAAACAAAGATGGATTTGTGTATGTATGACACACACACACACACACACATACATACTAACATAGATACTTACCAGACGCCTGGCCGATTCCTGGTATGACCAGTTCGATTTTCCGGTCCAGTCCGAGTCTAAAAATACAGGCTGTGACTTGATTTGGAAATTTCATAACTATTTATTGTTTCGATCCATCTGTCTTTTAAATTCAAGAATGGTGCAACGATCAGAGAGAATTGGTAGTAACATCCAAAGACCAAAAGTGCAATGTAAGGAGGTTTCTGAAATTTATTAAAGGGATAATTTCGGAAACCTCCATGAAATATTTGACAATTTCAAGGAACTCCCTTAATGTTTTAGAAATTACACATACCTCTCCTCATGATGTTAAAGTACTTTATTACAACTAAAACAATATTTAATACCATATCTGTTCACAAAATAATAAAAAAATAAAAATAAATAAAATCCCACTCTTTAGTGCTCACCTCTTTTCATCTACTTTCCATATCATGACTTCATTCCCTTTTCATCTCTCACATTTCTTTGCCACCATCACAGATTACACGCTACTTATCCATAACCCCAATTTCTCTACATAAACCATTAGCCTCCTCTCTTCTGTCACCTTTTCTTGTGTTACCTCAATCTCCCAATTTAATCAAGTATCTCTCTGTGAATCCTCTTCTCCTACCATTTCTCTTTTCATTTTCCTGTCTAAACATCTATTTTCTTTGTGAATTTTTAATCCTATCAAATTGCCAAAACAATATCTTGTATACCACGTAGTACATAATCCAATGCAAATAAGACAAAGAAGAGTAAAATTTGCTTGGTCCTGGGTTTAGAATTTGCAGTTGAAATATAAGCAACAATTGGAGTGGTAAATCTGATAATGGGTTTAATTATTATGAACTGGCAGAGAAGTGACTACAATAAGAAGGACAAACGGTCCTTCTTAGAGAAGGGGGAGTCCCGTGGGAGGGGGGTGGGTAGGAAGTATAATCATCCATTGGCTGCTGCAATTGGGAAGCAAATGTTGAATTCGTTTGCTAAGGAAGGGAAGAGGAATATAGGAGATGGAAATAGATGATTGATAAAGAAATAAATTTAAGGCTGCTAAATCTACTTGGAGTTAGAGAATTTGATGCTACAAGAGGTGGTAATACGTGGGGAAGAAAAAGTGAAGCCCAAGGAAAAGCAGAAAAATAAATTGGAGAGGGGGAAATAGCAATGTTTTAGCCTGGAAAGTGGTGATGATTTTTTATTTTTACAAGAGGCTACTTTAGTTTAGTTTTAAAAAAATTAGCCTATTCGGTCTATTTTGTTACAAAAATAGTACAAGCAAGGAACGTAGGTGCAATTTTCAATACTAGAGGGCAACTTCTTGAAATTATCAAAATTCTCGAGGGGGGTTCCTGAAATTATCCCTTTGTTAAAAGTGAGGGAGGAACTAATAATCTATAGAACAGTCAATGAAAACTTGTGTAATTAACCTGAATTTTTCAATAAACCAAAATTTTAGAGGTCAAGTGAAATATGGGAATTTTTTATTTATTTTTTATACCCTCAAAATACGTATTTTAGCTGAACCTAATAGGATAAGACTGTCATGAAACAAACCAACTTGGGATTTATTAACCCTTTATACAATTATTACTGGTAGTAGTGAACAAATAGGGGATGAGAAGAAGAGACAAAATTTGAGGAAGAAAAGTTTAAGAAAATATAGATTGGAAAGAATGAGAGGGAGAACGAAAAGCCTTTTCAAATAGAGGGTAGTCTACAAAAGTTTTTCACACACAAAAATAAATCACGGTCTTAACAACTAAAAAATTGAATTGTTCTAAACGCCGTGAATCTCACTTTGCTTTTACATATAACAGAGATTTTTCTTTTCTTTTTAGTTTCTGTTGAAGTGCAACTATAAAGGGCAATTAATAATCTAGACTGAGTTGTGCCCAATGCAATCCAATTTTGAGCATCAATTTTAATTTTTAATCTTTTCCTAGAAAAGCCATTGTGTGGCCCAATTTAGCAACGGCTAAATAAAGGCCATTGATCAATCTCTAAATCTTGTTTATTAATCATAAATTCAAAATGAAATGTACTCATTTTGCTTCCTAATATTCGCATTTTATGAGAAAAATTTGGTAGTTACCTTTTATCTTGGACACTTGTATGCTACTTTTCCTTTTCCTTTCTTTATGTTCATGTGTATACGTACTTAAAAAAGTAGTAAGTTTTCACGAAAATTTTTTGTTAGATAAGTTGTAAGTTTTCAAGAAAAGTTGTAAGTTTTCACGAAAATTTGTTAGAAAAGTAGTAAGTTTTCACGAAAATTTGTGTGGCCCAATTTAGCAACAGCTTTCTAAGTACTTGGAAAAGTAGTAAGAAAGAAGAAAAGAAGAAATAGAAAAGGGGAGTGATCTTTAGAGCGCTAAAACATGTTATAGCCACTTTTCATTTTCATTATTACTTAGAAAAGTAGTAAGTTTGCGTTGGAAACAGTAAATTTCAACAAAATATTCTGAATTTTTCACGAAAATTTATAATATTTTCAAAAACTTTTCATTATGACAACATTTTCTTATGGTGTAGAAGATATGAAAAACATACTTCACAAAATATGTGTATATAGACACACACGCGCACATATACACACACATATAGATAGATATATATGTGTGCTAATATACATACATACATACATGTGTATGTATGTATGCCATTCTTAAATATACATATTTTCATGTGACATATCAGGCTTGCCAGGCAGTATTTTTTGTTTACATTTTCATATTGATATTGACGTTGTGTTTGGACACTGTTCATCAGTTCGGACATAATTCAGTAACTCTTTATTGTTTCAATCCCTCTCTGTAAAAAGATAAAAAGGGAGCAATGTCAGAATGAATTGGTAGTAATATCCAAAAACCAAATGCGTAAGGTAGGGGAATTTCTGTAATTTATTAGAACAAGAGGGAGGAAATTATAGTTTAGGCAACCCTGAGTGGAAGCTAGTGTAAGAAACTCGGATTTTTTTGGGAAAATCGAATTCTAGAAATACGTTGACCCTCAAATACGTATGTTAGCCGAACCTAATTGGATGAGACATTGTCATGACCCAAACCAGCTTGGGATTTATTAATCTTTATACAATTATCATTAGAATTAGAAAATAATATGAGGATGAGAAGGGAGAGAAAAAGATATGGGGATGAGAGCAAGACTGAGAAAGAAAGAGAACGAAAAGTCTTTTTTCATAGAAGCGTAGGCTACAAGAGTTTTACATTGGCAAAATTACCTGACTCCCTCAACAAATAATAACTAGAAAATCGAATTGTTTTAAACCACATCGAACCAGACTTTAATTCTACATGTGATAGAGGTTTTTCTTGTCTTCCTAGTTTCTATTGATGTGCAGCTGCAAAGGGCAATTAATGGCCTAGATTGACCAATGCATACATTATAGACATTGAGAATTAGATGGCACAACTTGTTTATGTTGGCAATAAATACGGAAACAACGCCTTCCTTTCTCACGCCTATAATTCCGTAGGGATTCGGAAGTCAGGCTCCTTGGTAGCTCAATTTGTGTCATTTTAATTATAATTTTAACAATTTGAAAACCATTTTAATTTTATAAAAAGGAACGTGGTCTTATCCCAATGATTTCAGTAATACAGACGGGTGGGTTCGGCAGCCCCTTCGGAGAATTTTAAAACTGTCAATTTTTTATAAGTTTTATACAATTCAGAGTATATAATATTAATTCTGATAAAGACAAAAATTTTCTTCCTTAAAGTCTAAATAAAGTTATCCTCCCAGCATATCACCATGCGCTATAATCCACTTTTATATAATTCTATTTGACTTTTTAATAGGAAATCTTCCTCGAGAATTGAGTGCTCTACAGGACCTGAAGGTCCTAAGCCTGGAAGATAACAAACTTGGAGGGCCTCTGCCTCGGACCTTGTTTAACCTCTCGTCATTGCAGATCTTAAGTTTGACAAATAATACCTTATCCGGTTACCTTCCTGCACGCATCTGCGATCATCTGCCACAACTTCAAGAGATTATTTTGCCTGGCAATCAATTTGAAGGCGAAATTCCACGTGGTATAGGGACTTGTTCAAGACTTGAATACTTGTCCTTATCAAACAACAAGCTTGGAGGAAATATACCGAGAAAAATTGGGAATATATCCACGCTCAAGGAGATATATCTTGGTGGAAATGATCTTCAAGGTATGTTAATTAGATCCTTGAATTTTTGTTACTTCCTTTTCATGTTGCATAACGTACATAGGGGGAAAAAATAATGGGAAGCGTGAAGGCATGAAAACCTATGCTTTTTAATCGTACCGACCAATTGAATGGAAACCTACCATCGGGCGGTTTGAAGCTAGTTCATCCGGCTTTTGAATTTGAACTATATATTTATGAATTAAACAATATAGTTTCTGTTTGTTTTAATTATTTTAGAATCAAAATTAGTGATCCATGCCTTCTAGATTGGAAAAATTGAGAATTGATCTAAACACACTTTTGATCACCAAGTGGATTGAAAAATATTGTAAAAAATGAAATAGGCGGTAATATGTGCGAAAAAAATTTAAAAATATGTATAGTTGTTATTCAGTAAAGTACACACTTTAGCTGAAATTAAAGAAAAAAAAAAAGAAACAGAAAAGGAGAGGGGTGTTCAAAGTGTTAAAAGATGTTATAGCCACTAGTCATTGTCATTATTACTAACAAAAACAATAAGCTTGCTTTGGAAATAGTAAATTTCAACAAAACCTTCCCAATTTTTCATGAAAATTTATAATATTTTTAATAATTTTTCATTACCACAACATTTTCTTAAAGTGTAGAAGATATGAAAAACAACTACGCAGTATATATGTACACACATATGTACACACACATATATGTATGTATGTATATATGTGTATGTGTGTGCGTGTGTATGTATGTCATTCTCGAATATTCGAATTTTTATGTTATATGTTATATATATGTATGTGTGTGCGTGTGTATGTATGTCATTCTCAAATATACAAATTTTCATGTTATTTGTCAGGCTTGCCAGACAGATAGTACTTTTAGTTTACATTTTCATATTCATATTCACGTTGTGGTTGCCCAGTGTTCATCAGGTGGGACGTCATTCGGTAACTGTTTATTGTTTCAATCGTCTCTCTGTGAAAAACAAAAAAGGTGCAATGATCAGAATAAATTGGTAGTAATATCCAAAAGCCAAATGCGTAAGGTAACAGAAGTTTCCGTAATTTATTGGGACATGAGGGAGAAACTTATAGTCTAGGCAACCCTCAGTGAAAGCTAGTGTAACTAACCTATATTTTTTGGACAAATCAAATTCTGAAGATATGTTGATCCCCAAAATACGTATTCTAGCCGAACCTAATTTGATGAGACACTGTCATGAACCGAAACAGCATGGGATTTATTAATCCTTTATGCAATTATTACTAGTATTTGAGAATAACATTGGGATGAGAAGGAAGAGAAAAAGATATGGGGATGAGAAGGGACAGAAAAATATTTGGGGATGAGAAGGAAAGAAGATAGAGATTGGAACGAATTACAACTAAGATTGACAGAGAGAGAATGAAAAGTCTTTTCACAAGAGTGTGGGCTAACAAAGTTTTACACCAACAGAATTACCCGACTCCCTTGACAAATAACAACTAAAAAATCGAATTGTCCTAAAACATGTCGAACTAAACTCTGCTTCTACATGTAACAAAGATTTTTCTTATCTTCCTAGTTTCTCTTGAAGTGCAACTACGAAGGGCAATTAATGGTCTAGAGATAATTGTTATCTTCCTAGTATAAAAGGTTCATGCTCTATCCCATGTCCACTCAAAGAGTCTTTATCTCTAGTGGTGGACAAGTCTCAAGTAGTTCTTGAATTAACTCTAGCACATCTGCCATTCTTTTCCTTCCTTCAGACCATACCCAACTTCTATTTTCACTGATAGAATCTAGCTTTGGTTGAGGATGACTGCTGAATTGTCTTATGATTTTAGTCCCATAAACATCAATCAATGGACTTTGAGGACGTCATTGATCATACCTTACGAGTATATCCTCTCCATTTTCCATCACATCCAAAATATAAAGTCTGACAATAGTGCTAAATTTCCAAAGCTTTTTCCAAAACAATGAACAGTCAATTAGCATTGACTTTCACAGATCATGTAGATTTCTATTATAGTTTTTCATTGTGCACTCAAGCTAATCCATTCATAGTCCTTTTTAGTGCATATATTCCAAAAATGTTATAGCATCAAATCTTTATACCATACTATCAAACTCACAAAATCAAATCCACCTTCTTTTTTAGGTTTACAAATATCCTTTTGGCTCACTTAGGCTCTCGTATGTTCACAATCTCTACCAATCCATAGAAAAGCAAAAAACATTTTTTTTTAGCTTCCTCAAAACTGTTTTTGGATCATAAAAATGCTACTCCACTGCAACTGGAAACTGACTGATGCTAATTAATTAAACTGTAGTCTTCCACTACAAGATAGAACTTTTAAAATCCGACTCAAAAACTTTTTTCTTTTTTAACTTTATCAATTGGCAATAGAAAATCAAAAAGCATATTTTATTAGTTTCCTAAAAATTGTTTTTGGAATCATAAAAACGCTACTCTACTACAACTACAAGCTGACTAGTACAGATTAATCTATTTATAAATTTTGGAGGGAAATTCTTTTTCCGCATAGTAGTAAACAAAAACTTGAGCTTCGTAGTATCATAAACTTTCGTCAAATAAACTTTTATGGCACACCTTGCATCGCCATCTTTTCTGTGATATCCTCTTATAACATCAAAAATCTGTTTTGCAAATATTGCCAATTTTTTACTTATCAATTTAGGCATAATTCTCAAACTTTCACCTAAGACATTGGAAAAGACTTTATACTAAAAACTGCAGCAAGATAAAGGTCTATATTATTTCATAGTTGAAGGATTTTGCATTATGGGAATGAGAGTAATGATAGAATTGTTTGAAGAGAAACGCATATATTCTTTTGAGGAAAAGTATCTGACAGCTTGCACTACATTATCTTTAACAATTTATCAATTCTTAGCAAAAAATCAACAGAAAAACTATCAGGACAAGGACTCTAACCTTTTTTCATAGAGATGAACATCTGGTCAATTTCTGTATTAGTCACCTTTTGTTGCAGTAATATGAATACACATGAAAGACTTGTTCTAGAGGTAGTTGCTATAGTATATCCTTATGTTTTGATATAAAGTTCCAATGCTCACTAAATAAAGTTTCTTAAAATTGCACTGTAGCTTCGTTCACCTCCTCATAATTATTCAATCTTCTTCCATCCAGTGTTAAAGTCATAAATATACTTCTATGAAAGAATTTGGTATTGCTATTCCATAGAGTAAGCTTTTACTTTCAGCAATTCAGCATATTTCAAAACTCTATCTTTCTCAGTACATTGTAAAGTCATAACAGTAGGCTGCTGTTATAGTTGATTTTGAATTGTAAACAAATCCTTCTTTGATTGCAATACTCTATTACTAATATTTTTGTACTTTGTTTTATTTAGTTGTTTTAGTGCAATATTCAAGACCTCAGGCTTTAGACGTATTTTTCGCTCTGGAATTCTAGAAACTTTTGCACTCTCTTAAAATTTAGTGTTCCTCAACCAAAATATGTAAAATTGGAAAGGCTTAGGTCCAACATTAAAATTTTCCTTAATGGTAAACAAACCCAGATTGTGGTCTAAAAAGAAATTCAATTTTAACATTTGCTGATTCATTATATAGACGTGCACGTGCATGTGTATGGACACATCCACAAACACAAATATATGACAATGTACGAGCAAAAAAGTACATCCTTTGAAACTAAATATTTGGTAGATAAAATAAAACATAGCTCTTAATGATTGTACCAGCCTATAATTGAGAGATATGGATTTGGAAAAATAGGAGGAAAAGAGAATAGTAGGAGGAAAAAACAATAATAAATAATTTATGTACATAATTAAAGGTGTTGATAAATTTATATTTTACATACTAAAAGTATGAAAAATAAAAAATTAAATAAAAAACTCAAGGAGGGAATTGTCCAAATCAGTGCAAATAGAGTTGTTATATACACAATACATTATCTTTCCCTTTATATATAAACAAGTAAGGTTTTAAAAAATCTTTTGACATTGTCTTTACATTTATACTATTGAGTAGATCAACAAACATAAAAGTCAAATCTTTCGGAGAATGTTGTACCATTTAATTTGCATGAAATATTTGGATCACGAAAATGATGTGAAAACAGCAAAACTTATTAAATTTAATTTCAAATTTCGTGCATACCTAAAATAATTAATGATGAATATTATGAACGGTTTAGATTCTAAAATATAATTTTAAAGTTATAATTATTTGTTTTTTATTCCGTTTCAATGGAAAAAAAACTAGTCCATACATGTTACACACTGCCAACGTATCAAATGTAAGTTAACATTGTGATAACCAACCATCTAGAAAAGTAAATATTCTTGAGAGATGGACAGGCAATAGGCATGTATAAGATACAGTTGCATTTTTATGAGACTAAAACAAGTCATCAACATGTTGCAATAATTCTTTTGAAATTCTTCGTAGTGATAGAGAGGAAAATGCACCACCAATAAGTTGTTGATGATTATTATATATGATAACATAAAGTTTGAATCATAAATGTTAAAAAGTTTAGAAAAATAGCTATCTAAAATGACTATAGGGAACATATTTGAATCACTTTCTTTTACAAAATATTTTAGACAACATTATATGGTAGCTTAACCTATATTCCTTCAAGCAATTATAAATATATCATTATCTATTGTGCAGGTGAAATTCCGGGAGAGATTGGCAATCTTACTAATTTGGAGTCGCTAGGCATAGGGTTTGCCAATCTAACGGGTAAGAATTTTATATTTGTTACGTTCAATTTTGCCATCATATGCTGTTAAACTGTTGCTACGCACATCCTCATTTAGAGTTTAATTTGTGATATTTTCCCCTTTAGCAAACTCTACATTGTATTCCAATTTTACCCAGATTCGCAATACATTGAAGAAGTAGGGTAAAAAAAAAATAAATGCCACATTTGAATAGTTCGATCAAGATTGGAAGACACTTAACTAGCCTTAGGGGTGGCAACGGGTCGGGTTGGCGGGTTGGCGGGTCGGGTTGAGACCCAAATATAACAGCCAACCTGCCAACCCAAACCCGATCTGCCAATCCGCCAATCCGAAAATAGCCAACCCGAACACAACCCGAAACGGGATAAAAGAGCAAAGAAAAGAGATTAAAACACATACAAAAAAAAATGATCAAACACATTTTTTGCACACATTAATATCAAAGTTACTTATTAACATACACTTAACTCCTCTTACAATTTACTCTTCATAAATCTAGGTAAAATTCTTACTTTTCCTTACAATTTACTTGATTAATTATCTAATGAGTGAAATTTGTTATGTTTGAATGTGAATGGATGAAACAAAGCTACAAAATGTTAGAGTTTTTTTTTTTTTTTTTTTCGGGTTCGCGGGTTGACCCGAACCCGACTTAGGTCGACCCGAACCCGACCTATTTTTTTATCAGGTCAGTCAGGTCCGACTCGCCAACCCGCAAACCCAAAAACCCCCAACCCAAACCTGCTATTTTTGTGTTAGGTTTGTGTCGGGTTTTTGGGTCGTGTCAGAAATTGCCACCCCTAAGTAGCCTTTAATGTTGCTTGGGAGACGCATTAAATCCCGACTTATCATTGCAGTACTTACTATCATTTCACACACGTTTCTCAATTAATTTTATCTCACAAAACATATTTACCAAAAAAGAATCTTAAAAACTATAATATTGAAATTCTTAAAAAAGCCAAAAAACCATAAAAATATGATATGTATCCATTAATACTACAGTGTGTTAAAGAATTACACAAAAAATAGAGAAATGATGGCTCCATCTAGACGGTTGTTTTTGAGGTTTTTTTTTTAAATATTATTAAAATAGTTTTAAATATTTTCCTTGATAAATGTGCATGTAAAATAAAAATCTAGTTGAAAAACATGTTTGAAATTTTTGAAACACATATTTTTAAGAAACATAACCAACCAAATAAAACCGATATCTTGATGTGGAAATGATGACACTGTTTGATTTTCCTATTCCCTTTGCTTCCCTTGGACGCACCCCTTATTCTCAGCCTTTCTTTTTCCTTTATATTCTTTTTCTTTTTCTTTCCAGTCTATGTCCGGTGTCCAGGTCGCTCTACCTCCCTTCTCCCTTCCCGCCAGCCTTGGTTTTGAGCTTTTTCTCTTCCAGCCTTCTATTCTATCCTGCCTTTTCACTTAAAATCCATAATCAAATGGAAAAGTCACAAATTTGTTAGTACAAAGTACGAAATTGCAGAAGTGGACTTAATACTCCATTGGGTTGCTTTTGTTTTATTTACTTTTGTTTCAAAAATCATTTCGCTTGAATTTGTATGATTTATTTTTTGTGCTTGCTAGGACTATTGATTCATTAATAATGACAAAGAAGTTTTACAAAAGAGTTGGAAATAAGAAGCTGTTCTTCTTATTTCAAAACCATAGTCATTCATGGAAAATCGCATAGCTGGAGGCATTGGTAGAAGAATTATTTTAGTGCTATTGCTAAGTAGGAGTGGGTGTGAACGGGTGTGAACCAGTTAACCGATCTATACACTCAATATTATATCTGGAATCAGTTATATCTGTTCACTTAATTTCCTAATCATATTCGGCCTCACTAACTGGTTAATCACTTAGCCAATTAACCGGTTAAAAAAGGTCAGATACTGGAGGTAACCTAAACCATATGGAGTTAAATTAATTTGACATAATAGACAAAATTACAATATAAATGCTTGTTCCAATTAAAACTCGAGTTGTACAATTTCAATTACCTTGCAAAACAAGTAATAAAATTACAAATAAAAACTTTTGCATTCACATTTTTGCAAGTAAAAATAACAAATAAAAATTTTTCACAATGCAAGTAAGAAAAATATTTGTGTTAAACACTAAAGAAACAAGCTGAAACAAGATTTTATAAAGATTTGAAGTTCCGCTAGAAGAAAACGGGACAAAATCTCAAAGGGGAAGGCTGCCAAAATTTTATCAATTTGTCTATTCTTTGGCTGCTGTCCCCATTAAAGCGATCTGGCCACTTGGCCTTTAAATAGACCTAAACAATCTAATTCCTTTAATGGCTATGCTACCTGATGCGTGAGTTTCAAACTCATTCAAACATGACAATCAAGCTAAGTCCTAACCTATTTTTAGCATGGACAAGATTTTTAATTCCAATCATATTTTGAATAACTAAACCATCTAGAAAACTTTAACAAATCTAAATTAATTCAAATAATAAAATTTTGGTTAAATTAATAAATTGTCTCTTTTAAACCAAAATATTCTTACTTGACCACACCGAGCATCTTCTTCAACTTGAGAAATAATTCAATCTTCAATGCCTCTGTGAAAATATCTGCCACTTGATCTTCAATTTTGAAATAATCAATGGTAATCTTCTTATTTTGAACTAACTCGCGAATGACACGGAATTTAAAACTAATGTGCTTGTTACATCCATGAAATATTACATTATTTGATAACTCAATGGCAGATTTGATATTACCAAATATTGTGCTCATGTTGTAAAAAGTCAATCATTCTTCTCTACCATAGTGCTTGAGCAGCATTATTCACCGCATACAATTTGCCTTAACTATAGACAATGCCATGATGTCATTGCTTCTTTGATGATAATGAAAATACACCATCTTCCAAATAAAATGCATAAGATGAGGTACTCCTTGTATTATATCACCAATGCAATCATTTCTGTAAACCCAACATGTGTAGTGTTATCAGCACATGAATAAAAAACACCTTTAGATTTTAAACCCAATAAGTTTAGCATCATCATCATCATATCAATAAAAAAATACTATCAGATTTTGTGTCTCTAATGTATCTCAAAGTCCTCTTGGCGGCTTGTAAATGACATTGGCATGAAAAATCCATGAATCTGCTGATCAACCTGACACAAAAGGTAATGTTAGGGCTCATAGAAGTCCACCATCCATATGACAAACATCAATCCCAAAAAATAAGAAATTAATCCTAAATCACTCATCTTAAAATAACTAATCATCCGAAACTTAGAAATTGACTTGAAATATCATTTTGTTGATGAATTTTTTTCTCTCCATCATGTCCTTCTCTATTCCATCATCCAATTTCCCATTAATTTTCTATTTGTGAAGCATTACTAGTCCTTCCAAATCTTTAGGTGTTAAAGTTGACAGGTTTTTTGTATCTCGATCGCTATCACAGTATGGTCAGTTTTCTTGATAAAGTATTAAGAACTATCTCAACAAATAACTCATTACTATGATCATGGCCATTAAGACCCATCCCATTTTTTTTTTATTTCTATCAACGTGAAAAATAATATTTGATTTTCTCTGACTTTTCCATGGTGATATGCTCAGACTTTATTTTGAACATCAACATATTATTTTTCTAGACTCTATCAATTTCCCCACCTGCTTTATTATATTACTACAAGAAAAACATAGTTTAGTGATTTTCAATAAATCTGCAGGTTACAAAAGGGTTACATATTTATTTTTGCCTTATATGATTTCAAATAAAAAATAAAAATTATAATTTCAAATCACGAACAACAGCATGACATTAATTTAAAAGTCAATTGATTTTGTGACTTTCTATACAGTGGCTATCATTGTAAAGTTACAAATATCTTGTACATAGTACTTTAGTTTTAATTGACTCAATTCATCAGTCATAATGTTTTTTTGCCTTGTAGTAAAAGTCTATTAATTTTCATGCTTGTTCGAATTTTAGTTTTTTCCTTTTACACCCATACAAGTGTGTGTGTGTGTGTGTATACCCTTTGAATCTCATTCTCATGTGTGTGTCGGTGTATACCCTTTGAATCTCATTCTCATTGAATGTCAATTTTCATTGATTCCCTTTTTTTGTCAGCTCCCAATCAATGAACTAAATTTCCTTTAATCAAGGGTTCTAAACTATTTTGACTAATCTGTCCAAACCCTCCGCCATAAACACACCACCATCTTCTAGCCACAAACACACCACCATTTATTTCCAGAGAAAATCATCCATCGTTTCTTTGCTCTCTCCCCCTTTCCAAAATCCAGTCTAGCCTACCATTCAATCAACACCATACGAACATCCCCTAGCAAACTTCAAAATGCCTATGAATTAGCAAACTCAGCTTCCACAACCATAAAGAAAAAACCAAAAAAAAAAAAAACTCAACTGCCATGATAGCCAAAAATCAAAATAAATTTGCAAAGTTAGCTATCTTATTGCTGACGACATTAATTTCTTCTTTCCATAGTAAACTGTTATAAGCATTCAAATAATATTTGGCTTAACTCAAGAACATCCCTCCAGGCTGTAGTTAGAATTACATCCATTTTATTCTTTTCTCTTTGTTCACCATTCTAGCAGTCTAATCCCTAACTCCAACCTTTTACTAGCCAGCTACTGCAGCCTTGATTAGTGCCATTTTAATAGCTTCGGCATCGTCCATGTCCCGTGTGCTGGTTCTAATATTGCCTTTCTAATTAGTAGCTGCAGTTTCTGCTCTAAATTTCTTCCAGAGATGTCTTTATTGTAAGGCGTTGCATCTACCACAAAAGCTTCCCAATTGTTGAGCCACTAATAGTACTCACAGTAACACGATCTTGTGGAAACGTTTTAGGCTTGTTTTGCCTTGCTTTTTGAATACTAATTCCCATGAACTATCAACCAAAAACAATGAAGATAGAGAAGAAGACAAATTCTAACTATTAGAAAGAAGGGACAGGGAGACGACCAAGAGAGAAATAAGGATTGTCTTGCAATTTTACCTCACTATTTTTTATCTCTCTAGCTTTCTTGTATCTTGAAGTAGTAATCCAAGAGTTAAAGCTAGATGCTTATGCATGGATTATAAATCCTAGTTTTTAGGAAATAGACTATTAGGAAACTAATAGTATTCGGAAGTTTTAAACTTTCCAAATAAGATTTAACAGCTCATGTTCCTTAAGGAAGTTTAAGAGCTTTTCCACTTGGCATCTGGAAACTCTTTCCATCAGTACTTGGATAATTGCAAATAAGTCTTTATGATTATTTTGTCAGTAAATTAGCCCTATAAATATCTTACACTTATCTTAATTACAATTTGACCCAAAGATCATTTCCTTATTATGTGTGACCGATTATGTTTTATACACATTGGCGATAAGCACAAATTATTATAACTCATTAATTAATTAATTATGCGTTAAATAAATTAAACACTTTAATTTATTATTAATTTAACTAATTAAAATTCGTACTTATAGATCATGTGTGGCATTAGCAATGCATCATGACACTTATGTGGATAGGAAAGTCATATAGTTAACTACACCCATCAATAACAATGTTATCATGCAATTAATGTCGTTTCATCCCACTATATCTTAAATTGGTTTATGAGCGTAGTTTTCACACTGTATATATGATTAATTATTATTTTTTTGTCCTAAAATATAACTCTTCATAAAATATAACCTTGGAACTTCTTTCAAGTTTTACTATTACTTCTACAAAAGATTTCTCAGTTAATATTTTCAACAATATTTTAATACAAGGAGTGATGAATCGTATATTAATTACTCAATATTCTTCTGTGCTTCATACTATATCCCCCTCTTTTCTCTCTATTTTTCTTTCCTTCTCAAAGAAAGAGAAAATAACTGCACAGTGGGTGAGGGGCCTCACAATTTCCATTTTCCATAATTTCATGGCCATGATTTATTGTGGCAAAATAGATGGCTAAGATTTTGCTATTTGGACCAATTTTGAAGTGTAAAAACACAAAAAATGAGGTAGTTTTGGAGAAAAAATCTGTTACGCACAAATGCTGATGAGTTATGCATAAATGCTGATGAGTTACACCAAGTCTAACTTGTGAAATAGCCAAATCTCAAATTGTGAGGCCCCAAACCCCTGCACAACTATGGGGTTACAAACGTACTGAGAAGCGTATTCTTGACAATGCATTCACAGTAGTCAATCCCCATTTTCCTCGAGCACAATAGTATTACTAATCTTAATTATTTAAAACTTAAAGTATATCCGTACATTACACATTACTACATACAAATTCAAATAATTTTTTTTTATTTCATGTATATCATGAACATTCTAAAAGATGCTTATACTTTTCAACTAACCGTATAAAACATGTAATAAACTTTTGTCGTATTATATTTCACGAGTAATACTTCAATTGTAACAAAATTTATGATTTGTGTGGGCCCTTAAATCAATTTTTTTTAAAACAATAAATAGTCAAGAGACAAGCTGAACAACGCTTCGCGGGAAAAACTGAAAACAAAATTTTATAAAGACCTGGAGGTCCTTGGGAATAAAACTGGACAAATTCTCAAAGTGGAAGGCTGGCAAAATTTTATTAATTTGACTTTTCTTTGGCAACATTTCAGATCAAAGCTATCTCGCCACTTGGCCTTTAAATAGACCTAAAAAAAAATATGATTCCTTTAATGGCTGCGATACCTGATGCGTGAGTTTTCAACTCATTCAAACATAACAACCAAACCATACTAGTCTAATATTAGTGTGGATAATGTTTCAATTCCAATCATATTCTAATTAGCCAAATCATCTAGAAAACTTAAACAATACCTAAATTGTTAAAAATAGTAGAATTTTGGTTTAACTACTACATTATCTCTCTTAAACCAAAATATTCATATTTGACCATACCAAGCATTTTCTTCAACTTGAGAAATAATTCCAACTTCAATACTTTCGTTAAAGCATCAGCAACTTGATCTTCAGTTTTGCAATAATTTGTGGTAATCTCTTATTTTTAACTAAATCGTGAATGGTGTGGAACTTGATATTAATGTGCTTGCTATATTTGTATGAAATAATTTCAACAGACTCCTAGTCCTCCTTGTCTTCTGCAAAAGGTAATGTTTTATATACAAAATACAAGAATTGCAGTGCTTATGAGAAAAATCAATAGAAGGTAGACCATACACTTTTTTCTTTTTTTTTTGTTAAGAAAATTTGAACTCCTTAAATCAAAGTGACGAAAACTCACGTGCCACAACTAAGTATAATCAAAATATACAGAAGTAAACCAAGGTAAATTATCATAGTTAAGAAAAATAGGCCTTAAACGACTATGATTCATATTTTTCTTTGTAATTAGTTCGAAAAAATCATCATTGATAGTGCAAACCTCATGCCCAAAACGTAGATTGTATACTTTCTCTGAAAGCTACCCTAGACTCAGTAAATTACGATAAAAGATTGATACAAAGAACATATGAGATATAAAATTAGACAATCCATTCTTCAAAGTAATACTAATTTTTTGTTTCCCAAGAATAGTACTTATTCAATATTCTCAAATCTAACAAAAGTTTTGAAAGATTCATTCTTATCAGAGAACATATATCCTTGTTTCCACGCATATGGCTGTTACACCCATAATCTATCAACAAATTTTTCTTTTTATTTTCTTTAGTTCTAGAACTGTAAAATAAAATAGCCTTCTCTATTTCACTGTTATCCTATGCCACTTTAGCGCACACACATCTATTGTTAGCAGTATTAGACCAAAATTCATTTTTTTGGTGTCCAATTCATTTGCATTTATGGCACAGAATATTATGCCCGTAAGAATAGTTATCTTGTTGCTCCATATTGAGATTATTATTATAACCTCTTTCTTGATAACAAAAATTACCTCTACGGTAGCCTCTAAAATGACCTGTGCCTCTTATACCAAAGTTTTGATTTCTATAGTTAATGTCTCATGTTTTTCTTTAGACTTATCTGTCTACACTTGCAACGCCTTCTCCACCATGTCCTTCTCTATTCATCACCCAACTAGCTTTTAATTTTCTGTTAGTGAAGCATTAGCAATCCCTGCAAATCTTTAGAGGTTGAAATTAACATATTTTTTGTCGCTTGAATCACTGTCACTGCATGACAAAATTTTATAGGTAGATTACTAAAAACTTTCTCAACCTATATCTCATCACTAAGATCAAAGCTACTATGACCTATCTCATTTTTTATCGCTATCAAATCGAAAAAATAACGCTCAACTCTCTGATTTTTCTATGGTGATAAGCTCGAACTTTCGCTTCAATGCCAACAAATTAACTTTATTACTAAAAGAAAAAAAAAAAAGTTGATTGACCTCTAGTCATTTGCAAGCTACAAAAGGGTTACATATTTATTTATGACATGTATTATTTCAAATACAAGTGATAAAAACTATAATTTCAAGTCACAAACAATAGTGTGACATCTATTTATAAGTCAGTTGATTTTTTGACTTTCTATATAGTGACCGTCATTCGAGAGTCACAAATATATTGTAATAGTACTTTACGTTTGGTGACTCAATTCTTTTTTTTTTTTGAAATTTTTGGTAAGTTTCGTGACTCAATCCATACGTCATGAAACCTTTTTTTTTCTTTTCCTGTAGTACTCCTTTTTCCCATGTAGATTTGTTCACAAAAAATTACTTAAGAAAAAAATAGTTCCTGTTTTGGTAAATCAACAATCAACGAACACTAATGGCCTTGCAAGTCCTAATTAGTCTTTTCATTAGTTGGTGAGGCTTAGAAGGTTAAAAAAAAAAAAAAAAAGCAACAAAGAAAAAAAATCTCTGAAGTTTCACCTCTCTTCTCACCACATAAAACACTCCTAAGCAATAGAAAATTTCACATTCCAATATTTAAACTTAAACATCCAAAATTACATTCTTTTATGTAGCGTTTGACTTGATTTGGTGATTTATGTTGGTATAAAAAAACACGCAACAAAATTTTTATTTTAACACATAAAAATATATGGAAGAAAAGGAGTTACAAACTAAAATATGCAACTCTCACATTGAGATTGGTATAAATTCATGACATCATAACCTTAACCTCATTTAGAATTCTCTAGACTCTCAACTCTCTCAACTCTTCTAAACTCAATGCAATGTCAATGCTCCCTATATATAACTACAAATCTTGAATAATGAAAATTCTAATTGAAATAGAAGAAACCAACAAATAATACTCAACACCGTAAACAAATAAACTACTAAAACTTCAATAAAAACATAACTTCTAAAACTAAATAGAAAACTTATAATTCTTCATGAGTTTGGTTTAATTACACCAACAATACCTCCCTTAAACCAAACCTTCTACCATCACGAACAATGTTGGTCTACTCCATCATGAAAACCACATTCAACACGATCAATTGATCTCCATTGACTTTCTCAATTGCAATCTTCAATATATCTATCGAACAACCAATTTGTGTGGCTGTATTCTCTTTCTCCCTTCTTGAATTTCTTGGCCTTTCTGACTAATGTTTTGATCTCAAATTCTTCAACAAACTGCCATAATCAATTAACGTGACAAGAACTTTTTTTATAAGATCACTATGCAACACACAACAAATCCCGACAGGACCAATCTTATGGTCCATTTTTATCTAATATCAAGTACTTCAATAAACTATTGTAACAAATTAATACCTAAACACCCCAAGATCAAAAGACCTAAGGCTTTGATATCAGTGGTTGGCACAAAAACATACACATCGGAATTTTTATTTAATATATATAAGAATATGTGGAAGAAGAGGAGTTACAAAATAAACCTCCGACTCTCCTATGAAGACATGTATAAATTCACACATTATAGCCTTAACCTCATCTAGAATTTCTCTGGACTTTTAATTTTCTAAACTCTTGTCAACTCAATACAATGACAAAGCTTCCTATATATAACCTACAAATTTTGACTAATGAAAATTCTAATTGAAATAGATAATATAATTCTAATAAGAAACCAATGAATAATACTCAACACTTCAAACAGACAAATGACTAAAAACTCAACTAAAACATAACTTCTAAAACTATATAGGAAACTTCACATTCTTTATAAGTTTGGTTTAATTATGCCAACAATATACAACAATTACAACTTTACAAGTTATACTTACATGGATATGGTTATTAAGCATATATCAGAAATGACTTGTTTGACCAGCAAACGATTGCTTTTTAGGCCCGCTAATTGTAATTTGTGTTTTGTTGGTTTATTCTTAAGCTAAATAAAGTTATTGTACTATCTTACACGGTAAATATTAAAATCTTCAATTTTTTAATTGTGAAATTATTTACTGTATGTCTAGTTCTAACAAAATTTATATAATTGGAAATAATTACCAGACTAGGATTGTATTATTGAGAAGCAAGTTAATGACTAATGATGATATTAGTTAAAAAATAATTTCGATCTTATCAAATCTCTAGAAGAAATCCTCGATCTACTGTTTTAATTTTAGAATTATCGTTCAACTATTAATCGGGTGAAATTAGTTAAAATTGACAGTCTAGATGTTGAAATTGTCAGCCAAAAAATGCAAATATAATAACTCTAATATGTCTAGGGTGAAAGATAAAAATAGCATAAAACTAGACTATTTTATACATGCTAGCAAATATGAAAATGACATAATTGATTGTATATTGATAATTTTAGTTGATTTGGTAATGTAATATTTCCTTATATGGATTATGTATATTTTTCATTGTTGTCTCTTAATTGCTTATTTGTTGTACGCCTATAAATATAAGCTTCTTAGACCGTTTTATCAATATGCACAATCTCTTTTCTAAAGGTTTATCATTTTAGCAAAGGTGCCATTCATCAGAGCTTTCCTTTGGTTAGCTCTTTTTTAATGAGTTAAATTCCCTTAAATTCAAGGCTTCTAATTCGTTTTCATTAATAATCCCTTTTGAATGGTTTAATCACTCTTTCATGAGTTTCATGTTTTACGGGTTCCTTTATTGGTTATCTATTAATTAATGGGTTAAATATCTGTAATTCAAGGATTCTGTTCCATCTGCATGAGTATTTTATGCATAGAGCTGAAATCCTTCTCGTGACATTCATTTCATGGTGTTTTCAGTAGATGTTTCAAAATCTCATTTACAATCTCAAATGGCTTATATGCAACCATCTTGAGATTGAGATGGGCTGTTGGGGCTATTGAAAAATATAAAAGTTACATAATTGATTTTATATTGAATATCCTAATTGACTTGATAATGTAGTTTATTCTCATATAGATGATTCTATGTATATCCTTCACTACTATTTTCTTGATCCCTATTCATTGTTCTTTTTTTTTTTTTTTTTTTTGGACAATCCCCATACACAGTGATTGATGCCACCTCTAATATTTTATTGAATTTTAAAAATAATTTAAGGGGGACATAAACCTTATTTATAAATAATTACAAGAATTATGAGTAAATGAGAAAATAAGTAAGAAAATACTTATTCCCTTTACGATAAAAATTTTAAAAGAACATCATACTTGAAAATTTAAGTTTCTTAAAATGAAAAGAAGGAAATCCTAATTCATTTCAACAAACAGCACCACGAGCTTCCTAGGTAAAGTAGCAAAATCTGACAAAAGTGGTTGCATTAAACAAAAATTTCCAAAACTTAGTCTAGGTAATTGCCCCTAGTAGCTTTGCAAAGCTTAGTAGCATTGATTTCTCTCAAGCCACAATCATATTTGCCTTACTTTTCCTTCCTGATGCCTCGGTGTCATTTGAATAAAATAATTCAAAGTAGACAATTATTAGGGGCATTATAGCACATGTAGATATTGGAATTGGCCTGAGCAGTTCTATTGAACACTAATAGTTTAGTAAAGGAATAATTGCACAAAACTCTCATGAAGTCTCTGGTAATTGCAAAATGTTTCCTCTATATTAAAAAAATTACATTTAGTTTATTTATTCCATATGATTATGTAACAATAAAACACAAAAGCATGATGTAGGAAACAAAAGTCAACTTAATTTACCAACCACACTTGTGAATGGTAAAGTCAAATATTTTTTTTTTCAAAATGAATTTAGTTTCAAAAGGGAAATAGGAGAATTTTCTTTTTACCAATTTTCCATCTCATATCATTTACACAAAATTTTAATTAATCTATCAAAATCTTCCACCACAAACGCACAGCCACCATGTACTTCTAAAGAAAATCAGCCATTATTTTCCAGTATTCTCCCTCTTCCCAAAAGCTAGCCCAGCCTACCATTCAATCAACACCATGCGAACATCCCCCATCAAACTTGCGGAATGCCCATAAAAGAATTATGAATTAACAAACTCAACTTCCACAGCCTTAAAGAAAAAGAAATGCAAGAACTCAACTTCCACAACAACCGAAAATGAAAATAAACTTGCAATTCAAAGAACAAAGCTCCCATAAGTTGGCATTGTCTTATCCAAAAAATCTCACACCTGAATTAGATAGAGACATTGGAACACATACCAAACCACTCTATTTGAAATGTATTTTTTTAGTATTAGAGAGTGGAAGAGATTTTAGAAAGAGGGAAGACGCATAGAGGGTTAAAAGGACAGCTTAAAAATAGATTATTAGTAGTAAGAGAGAAGAGGAGAAAAGATGAGCTAATGTAGTGGCAAAAGAAAGAAGGTCATGAGAGAGAGAGAGAGAGCAGAAAAAAAGATAGAGTATTATTAGGAGAGAAAAAGAGGTAAGAGAACAAGAGAGAGACAGTGGGAGTCCTTTGGTGGTTTAATTAATTTGTAGACACTTTCTAATTCTTTTTATTTTTTTCTTTATAAGTTGATTCCAAATCTGAAATAACTAGTGAGAAAAGGTTAGTGAAGTCAATTTAATTATTTAAACTTGCAAAAATTTTGTGTAATCATTGGATATCTCAAAGAAGATGTAATTATCCTTTATGAAAGGGGAAGATAAAGATAGTGTCTAAATAAATTTCTAAAGATGTTAAGTAGAATCTAGAACAACCATTCTCTTCAAGATAAGATATTTTGGATTCTCTCGTAAGTCAGGACTATATTCATGAGACTTTACCTTGGGCCGACAAAGATATGACCGAACTAAATTACAAAGAACTATAAAAGCTTTGAAATAATAAATAAGTATTGTGATAGAGCAACTAAAAGTGAAGTTGAATTTTTGTTACTTCGATAAATCAACATGAATTTCACTGAGTGCTTGTGAATACAATTTATAGAAGTAAATATTTTGAATAGAAGTAAATATTTTGAGCGCGACAATCAAAAGGCATAATATACATTCTAGTTGAATACCTTTTTTTCTGGCACTATACATTCCTCACAATTACCAATTGAATACCTCTTTTATTATTATTGTTGTTGCTGTTATTGATGTTGTTGTTGTTGTTAGTATTACTTTTATTAGTTTTAGTGGTACTATTACAACAACAACACGTGCTACACATTTTGTCTGTCAGGAGAACTACCTCGTGAGATTGGTTACCTTTACAAATTGGAGGAAATAGCTGCATCATTAAACAGATTCACAGGCCCGATTCCAGAGGAGCTTTTCAACATTTCAACTCTAAGGACGATAGGTCTTGGTCTTAATGGTCTCTCAGGCAAGATTCCATCAACATTTGGTCTTTCATTACCCAATCTTGAAAAAGTTTATCTTGGGGAGAACCAACTTAGTGGAGTTATATTGACATCTATATCAAATGCTTCTGGACTCAAAATTGTGGAGCTTAATAGTAACAGTTTCAGTGGAACAATTCCTCATTCTCTAGGATATTTAAGAGTCCTAGAAATGTTATCCCTCACTGGCAATGAATTTTATTATGAATCTTCTTCTGGAGAATTGAGCTTTTTAGATTCCCTAACAAATTGCAAATGGATAAGACAATTGTCGATAAATGACAATCCTTTAAATGGTTTCCTTCCAATTTCTTTCGGAAATTTTTCTGGCTCTCTTGAATGGATTGATGTAAGTAACTCTGGAATTAAGGGCCAGGTTCCAAGTTCAATAGGTAATTTAAGCAATTTGTTTGTGGTAAATTTCAATGACAATAGCATGGAAGGAATAATCCCGTCAACGATCAAACAATTATTGAAGCTTCAGTGGATAGGTCTTGAAAACAACAAAATTCATGGACTTATTCCGAGTGAACTTTGCCAGTTGTGGAACTTAGGCAAATTATTTTTGAATGGCAATAGATTCTATGGCCCCCTACCGAGTTGTCTAAGTAATATGACATCACTGAGATATCTTTTTCTAAACTCCAACAATTTAACTTCTAGCCTACCTTCTAGCTTGTGGACACTTAAGGATATCTTGGAGCTTGACTTTTCTATGAATTCTTTTACTGGTCCTTTGCCTTCTGAAATTGGAAAATTGAAAGCATTAATTCATATGAACTTGTCAATGAATCAATTCTTTGGTGAAATACCAAGCATGATTGGAGATCTACAGAACATACAGGCTTTCTCTTTAGCGCACAACAAATTACAAGGAATGATTCCAGAAACCATGAAGAACATGTTGAGTTTACAGGAGTTGGATCTATCATTCAATAATTTGGATGGTCCAATTCCTAGTTCACTTGTGGTTCTCTCTGAGCTTCAGCATTTTAATGTGTCTTACAACAGACTAAGCGGACCTATTCCTCGTGAAGGACCTTTTATTAACTTCACGGATCTTTCTTTTCTTTCCAATGAGGCCTTGTGTGGTGCTCCTTTGCTGCAATCTTGTCAGACATTTGAACATCAATCGGGAAGATTAAAAATTCTCCTCTATGTGTTGCTACCAGCAGGATTTATAATGCTAGCATTGGTTATTTCATACCTGCTGATAAGGAAGTTGAGAAGAAAAATCATTCCTTCAACTCATGTCATGGTTCTAGAAACAACGTATGAGTGGGTATCCTTCTTTGAACTTCGACAAATAACCAATGGATTCAGTGAGAGTAATTTAATTGGTTCTGGGACCTTTGGTTCAGTTTACAAGGGAATTCGTGCAAATGGAATGATTTGGGCCATAAAAGTTTTTGATTTGGAGTTGGAATGTGCCTTTCAAAGCTTTGATAGAGAATGTGAAGTATTGAGCAATATCCGGCATCGAAATTTGACTAAGGTAATAAGTGCTTGCTCTAATCTAGAATTTAAAGCTTTGGTACTTGAATATATGCCTAATGGAAGTCTTGAGAAATGGCTTTACTCAGACCATCACATCTTGAATATCATGCAAAGATTGGACATCATGATAGATGTGGCTTGTGGTATAGAATATCTCCACTTTGGTTATTCAACTCCTGTGGTTCATTGTGATTTGAAACCTAGCAATATTCTACTCGATCAAGACATGGTTGGCCACGTTTGTGATTTTGGAATTGCAAAGTTATTGGGGGATGGAGTTAGTCTAGTACAAACGAAAACCCTTGCTACCTTTGGATATACTGCCCCAGGTAATCTTTCTTGACATCAATTTCTTATTTGTGATGTCAATGAAATAGATGTTTTAACTTTGATCGAAATAATATAACATTGCACCTTATGAAATAGAATAAATTTGTTAATTAAAACCATATTAGAACTTAATAATGAATTTCAAATTTTGATGCTAGAATATGGACTACAAGGATTGGTTTCGACAATGTGTGATGTTTATAGCTTTGGCATTATCTTGATGGAAACATTTACGAAAAGAGGGCCCAAAGATGAGATGTTCATCGAAGAATTAAGCCTTAGGTGTTGGGTACAAAGTTGTTTGTCAACTTCTATAATTCCAGCTATAGATGTCAACTTACTTCATCGAGAAGATAGAGAAGATGAAGTTGGCAAGAATAAGATTGAGTGTGTGTCATCTATATTGCAACTTGCTTTAAGTTGTACAACAGATGCTCCTAGGGAGAGAACAAACATGAAGGATGTCCTAAGAGCACTCCAGAAGATTAAAATCAGTTTTTTGAAAAACTCAAATATCGAAACAGGTATATTATCTTTTATACAGAACACTTGCAAATTTTAGAACTAATTATTCAATCATCTACTGCTTAAGTATTTTCTTTTTTTGATATACAACAGGGCTTTAAGGTGTAAATGGACTTGGTGCAACTACCAAATGAGAAAAGTCAAAGGCAGGATTGAGAAATAATGTTCTTGGCCCAAAAGGGATGATATTCCTAATTAAGCATTCTTGGAATCTGTAATTTCTTAAATTAAACAGATTGTTAGTTAGCATTACACTTATTTGTCTAGTACTTTGCTATGTCACTTTACCATGGGCATGATATACACATTTTGTTTTGTGACTTTCAAATCTCTCACCAATTGAATTTTTTTTAAATTTCATTTTGATAGAATTTTATTGTTTTAGAGAGAACTCAAAAAGATGCTCTTTTTGTCCCACATTGAATATTGTTTCAAAAAATCAAAGTTTCCACCCTCAGTAGATGACTTTGAAGATCAGTTACCATTCAGTAATACTTATACTATTTTTATCATCGGAGTTGCCATGATAGCAATGGTAACAGCATTTTTCTCTGGTCTATTTGCGGTGCTGTTATCACCAATAATTAAAACCTTATTATGTTTTGCTGGGATTGATTTCTTTCGGGCTTATATAGGAGTTTATGTAATTTATAGTTGTTCGAGAAGAGAGGATAAAGTTGGGATCATTTTGCAATTGGCTCGCGGAAGACTTCGGATTGCAGTTGGTAGATTCCAATAAAACAAATGGTGATTATGCTTAAACTTTGGATTATAGTTTAGAGGAAAAAGCAACGTTTAGAAAATCTCGATTAAAAATTTATCATTGATATTTTGTAGTATATAATCCTAATACATCAGTATTGTGACCTACATTAGAGTTGTCATCTTGGCAATGAAGATACTACATGCTTGAGTGTTGTTTGCTGAACTTTTTTCACTCCACTACAATCAGAACCCTAATAGTTTTTGGTTGCACTTGGTTCTTTGCCATTTTTCATACCTCACGTATGCGGTGTTCACAATTGTGCAATGGTTTCAAATTATTTTTTAGCTTCAGTTCAGGGAGAAACTATATGTGGTTTTAAAGGCCTGGTTGACCTAAGCCTAGGGTATAAGCATGACTTGACTACCCAAAGCTAGAACTTGAATGAGTACGGTAACATTAAATTTAAATAATTCCTTTGGCCTGCTTGTTGTATAAAGTTGGTATTTTGTTTTTATATACTTTTCTAAAATTACTAGTATGGAAGCACGTGCACTTGCATGTTGTAAAATTCTTTTTATAACAATTGTTTTACAATAATATTTTTTATAATCACTATGCATTTAGTTTACCTAGACTCTATATTTCAAATAATCAAACTATATAAATTTGTATGTTGATATATAATACAACTTAATTTGATTATAAAGCAATTAAATCTCAAGAGAAGTAATGGAAAATTTTCTATTGAAGTAGTTAAAAGTCTTATATTGTTTAATACAACTACTCAACTTTGTAGATCGGTCAATTATACTTAATCTATTGTTTAATTCAAATTTACCGAAAAGTTAACCTATTCCCCTAATTTTTCATCTAGTATCGATATAAATTTATCCAAAACTTAACTTAATTATTAAATCATACTTGTCTAATAGTAAATAATTAGCACTTGTACGATTGTTAAAAAAAAATTCAGATTATGCATGTGATAAAAAGAGGTTGATTGCTTACCAAATAATACTCAATGATTATGTCTCCATGATAAAGCTCAATTTCATGTATATTAGAAACCTTCATGTCTATACAATCGGCATATTTCATTTGACTTTGTTTTCCAGTTAGGCTTGTTTAACTTTTGGTTTATATGTAACACCACTTTATATAATTGATATTATTCTTATATTAATATTGTCTATTGTTTAAACGTATAACTTTTCTTTGTATCAGTCAAGCCAAAATGAGCTAGAAGATCATAGACATAAAAGTGACACTAGTCCTAACAAAATATTTGAAATTCCTTTCTTAAAACGCCAACAATTTAGGGATAAAATTTACATTAGTTTAAACAACTTATTTTGGACCTCTTTTTAATCATCCTTCGTAAAATAATATCTTTTTTATTTTCTTATTTTATGCAGCTGAGATGAGAATTCGAGTATGAGCACATCAATGGCGGAAGAGGCAAAATATCGTAACAACAATATTTATTTCAAATCATTACAAATGGAAAGACTTTTTCTTTACGAGTTATTCAACGTACCAAACGCGAAGTTCGGTGTATATTCTTCACTTGTATGTTGATAGTCACTTAGCGTTATCAATAGTACTAATCACTGTCTTGGCAAAGACTTGTTGAGTACTAATCAATAATATATTGGATTTTGGTACAGGTAGTGATGTAGCACGGAATTTTTTATGGAGCCAATTACCCACTCGACAGCAAAAGAAAAATAAGGAACACCGTTTTTTGAAGAAGCGATATTAAAATTAAGAAAGTGATTGATAGCCATGAAGCGATATCAATTACCGGCGAAAATTCTACAATTATTGTCATTTTCAAAATTCTTCTTCAAAAGTGGAAGTTTTGTTCTTTGTTTTATTCTTGTGAGTCGTTGCATTCTTTGAATGCAAGCACAACAGAGCTCGCATTTCTTCCATCAGAACTTACCTCGTGTTGTTTACTTTTTCAACAAAAAAAAAAAAAAAAAATCCTGTTCTTAATACATTTCAATTGATTTGGCAACCATCTTTATTTTTATTCTTTTTAAAATTAATGTTAATGTTTTAAAAAGTTAAAATTGACCTATATATAGTAATTGATAAAATAGAAAAATGACTTTTTATCTTCTTACTCTTTACTGTTTTATTCTGATGCAGCCCAATGATAATTGAAATTCTTAAATCTTGTAACCCAGTAATTGTTTGTTCATATTGCGAGTTGTACAACCCAGTTTAGGTCCCCCCAGATCTTTGCGGGCTGAAATAATGTCGAAGTACTGAGTACACAAGAATAATCCAACGGGCTCAACAAATTAAACACATAATTAACGCAAAAGAAAATTTTGATTTTAACCGTCCTTTGCAATTTACACGAAAATAGCTGTCCCTTGAACCATTAAACCCAAATGTTAATGTTTTAAAAACATAAGGTTAAAATTAAAAGAGTGATAAAAAAAAGGCGCAGATGATAAATGTTAATTTGTGCATTTACAAGCTAAGGTGTGTCTATTAAATGCCCCTTTAACACCCATTGGAAAATTTAAATGGCAATGGTAAAATGATAAATTTTAATGAGGCCTTAGTTTGGGGTGAAACAACTAAAATTGAGGTCCCAAGAGCATGAGATATTGGGTTTAAGCCTCAGTATGATTGTAGTCTAACACTATGATAGTAATACAACGAGTTTATATTTATCATGCTGTAATGAATTAGTTGTAATTCATGCATGCATATAAAAAAAACAAAAAAGAAAAGAGTATTTTCCTATGTATCGATATTCCTGAAAGAATGAAAATGACAAACAAATTTCTTCTTCATATTTTACATTGGTCACGACTCACAATTTAATATGGGGCCGATTCACACTTTAAGTTAGACTTCGTCGGACATGGGCTTTTTGCCAAAATCTTATCATTTAGGAGCCACATAAATTGAAAGAAAGGAAAGGAAAATAAATAGGAAAAACTATTACAGGGGGTAAAAAATAGAAACCAGAAGAATTTAGTTGGATCTTTGAATCATCTCCACATACTTGTTAGGAAGCATGACCTATCATCCAAATGCAAGAAACTATAATATCTAATACTTACACTCATATTTATCTTCATAATTTGATTTTGATAGAAACTTTGATAGAAAATCAAAGTTTCCACCCTCAGTAGATGACTTTGAAGACTGGTTACCATTCAGTAATACTTATACTATTTTTATCATCGGAGTTGCCATGATAGCAATGGTAACAGCATTTTTCTCTGGTCTATTTGCGGTGCTGTTATCACCAATAATTAAAACCTTATTATGTTTTGCTGGGATTGATTTCTTTCGGGCTTATATAGGAGTTTATGTAATTTATAGTTTTTCAAGAAGAGAGGATAAAGTTGGGATCATTTTGCAATTGGCTTGTGGAAGACTTCGGATTGCAGTTGGCAGATTCCGGTAAAACAAACGGTGATTATGGTTAAACTTTGGATTATAGTTTAGAGGAAAAAGCAACGTTTAGAAAATCTCGATTAAAAATTTATCATTGATATTTTGTAGTATATAATCCTAATGCATCAGTATTGTGACCTACATTAGAGTTGTCATCTTGGCAATGAAGATACTACATGCTTGAGTGTTGTTTGCAGAACTTTTTTCACTCCACCACCATCATAACCCTAATAGTTTTTGGTTGCACTTGTTTCTGTGCCATTTTTCATACCTTATGTAGGCGGTGTTCACAATTGTGCAATGGTTTCAGATTATTTTTTAGCTTGGGTTTAGGGAGAAACTATAAGTGGTTTTAAAGGTCTGGTTGACCTAAGCCTAGGGTATAAGCATGACTTGACTACCCTAGGTCAAAGCTAGAACTTGAATGAGTACGGTAACATTAAATTTAATTAATTCCTTTGGCCTGCTTGTTGTATAAGGCAGGTATTTTGTTTTTATATACTTTTTTAAAATTACTAGTATGGAAGCACATGCAATTGCATGTTGTAAAATTCTTTTTATAACAATTGTTTTACAATAATATTTTTTATAATCACTATGCATTTAGTTTACCTAGACTCTATATTTCAAATAATCAAACTATATAAATTTGTATGTTGATATATAATACAACTTAATTTGATTATAAAGCAATTAAATCTCAAGAGAAGTAATGGAAAATTTTCTATTGAAGTAGTTAAAAGTCTTATATTGTTTAATACAACTACTCAACTTTGTAGATAGGTTAGTTATACTTAATCTATTATTTAATTCAAATTTACCGAAAAGTTAACCTATTCCCCTAATTTTTCATCTAGTATCGATATAAATTTATCCAAAACTTAACTTAATTATTAACTCATACTTGTTTAATAGTAAATAATTAGCACTTGTACGATTGTTAAAAAAAAATTCAGATTATGTATGTGATTAAAAGAGATTGATTGCTTACCAAATAATACTCAATCATTATGTCTTCATGATAAAGCTCAATTTCATGTATATTAGAAACATGTCTATACAATCGGCATATTTCATTTGACTTTGTTTTCCAATTAGGCTTGTTTAACTTTTGGTTTATAACCACAAATATGTTTTTAATCCAGTTACTTGTTAGTCATCATATAATAAAGATATATGTAACACCACTTTATATAATTGATACTATTCTTATATTAATATTGTCTATTGTTTAAACGTATAACTTTTCTTTGTATCAGTCAAGCCAAAATGAGCTCAAAGATCATAGACATATTTGGCCTAATATAAACAATAACCGTTAGTATTTTAAGACATCTTGAGACCTAGGAAATAGCAGAGAAATCCAAGATCTTTAATCTTAACTGTTGATTGAGAGAGTGCTTAATTTATTGTATGATAGCAATATCTTTTTTTTTTTTGGATATTGTATGATACAAATATCAAATTGTAGTGATAACCATATTATTGATCTAGAGAAGTAATAAAATATTACCAATGGCTGTTTGGCGATTGAAAAGAGCAGAATCATGAGAACTCACAGTGAAAAAACTTAACAGATCAAGCACGAAGAATCTATTTAAATCCACACATGTCATGTTGAAGATGGCAGATCTTGTGAGAAGAATGAGTAAAACGGCCATATATAAACTTCTTCAATAAGATCACCTAAAGAAAGGAATTTTGAACGTAAAATTTATAATATGTCAATGGTACATCTATATTACTAAATTTCATTTTATCCTCAATGTGCCACTTATGATCTCTTTATGTTATCTGTTGCTTTTGAGAAATTTTTTTGCTTCATGTGAAAGATTTTATTAAAAAAAAAAAAACACTGTAAAATACAACCATCTAGACAAAGTCATAGTGTTTATTGACATAAACAAAACAATTTAGAGTCAATGCGTCTGGAATTAGATTTGGAGTGTAATGAAAAGCACATAACATTAAAGCATAAAAGTGACCTAACAAAATATTTGAAATTTCTTTCTTAAAGCACCAACAATTTAGGGATAAAATTTACATTAGTTTTAACAACTTATTTTGGAACTCTTTTTAATCATGCTTCGTAAAATAATATCTCTTTATTTTCTTATTTTATGCAGCTGAGATGAGAATTCGGGTATGAGCACATCAATGGCGGAAGAGGCAAAATATTGGAACAACAATATTTATTTCAAATCATTACAACAAAAGAAAAATAAGGAACACCGTTTTTTGATGTAGTACGGAATTTTTTACGGAGCCAATTACCCACTCGACAACAAAAGAAAAATAAGGAACACCGTTTTCTGAAAAAGCGATATTAAAAATTAAGAAAGTGATTGATAGCCATGAAGGATGCTGTAGCACCGGAATTGCATGTGATCTCAATTACCGGCGAAAATTCTACAATTATTGTCATTTTCAAAATTCTTCTTCAAAAGTGGAAGTTTTGTTCTTTGTTTTATTACTTGTGAGTCGTTGCATTCTTTGAATGCAAGCACAGCAGGGCTCGCATTTCATCCATCAGAACTTGCCTCGTGTTGTTTACTTTTTAAAAAAAAAAAAAAAAAATCTGTTCTGAATACATTTCAATTGATTTGGCAACCATCTTTATTTTTATTCTTTTTAAAATTAATGTTAATGTTTTAAAAAGTTAAAATTGACCTATATATAGTAATTGATAAAATAGAAAAACGACCTTTTATCTTCTTACTCTTCAGTGTTTTATTGTGATGTAGCCCAATGATAATTGAAATTCTCAAATCTCGTAACCCAGTAATTATTTGCTTATATTCGAGTTGACCCAGTTCTACAGGCCCAGTGTAGGCCCTCCACATCTTTACGCGCTGAAATAATGTCGAAGTAATGAGTACGCAAGAATAATCCAGTGGGCTCAACAAATTAAATACACAGTTAACGCAAAAGAAAATTTGAATTTTAATCATCCTTTGCAATTTACACGACAATAGCTGTCCCTGGAACCATTAAACCCAAATGTTAATGTTTTAAAAATGTAAGGTTAAAATTAAAAGAGTGATAAAAAATAGGCGTAGATGATAAATGTTAATTTGTGCATTTACAAGCTAAGGTGTGTCTATTAAATGCCCCTTTAACACCCATTGGAAAATTTAAATGGAAATGGTAAAATGATAAATTTTAATGAGGCCTTAGTTTGGGGTGAAACAACTAAAATTAAGATCCCAAGAACATGAGATATTGGGTTTAAGCCTCTCAGTTATGATTGTAGTCTAACACTATGATAGTAATACAACAACGAGTTTATATTTATCATCCTATAATGAATTACTTGTAATTCATGCATGCATATCAAAAAAAAAAAAAACAAAAAAGAAAAGAGTATTTTCCTATGTATCGATATTCTTGAAAGAATGAAAATGGCAAACAAATTTCTTCTTCATATTTTACTTTGGTCACGACTCACAATTTAATATGGGGCCGATTCACACTTTAAGTTAGACTTCGTCGGACATGGGCATTTTGCCAAAATCTTATCATTTTCGAGCCACATAAATTGAAAGAAAGGAAAGGAAAATAAATAGGAAAAACTATTACAGGGGGTAAAAAATAGAAACCAGAAGAATTTAGTTGGATCTTTGAATCATCTCCACATACTTGTTAGGAAGCATGACCTATCATCCAAATGCAAGAAACTATAATATCTAATACTTACACTCATATTTATCTTTCCCCTATATTTAGTCCATTTCTCCGTTGTAATGAGTGCTCTTGGGTGTCTTAAGGAGCGTTTCCTCCAAAATTCTATCATCGGCAAAAATAGAACAGTACATGAGAGTCAATATGTTTAAAATTAGATTTTGGAGTGTAATGTGAAAAGCACATTACATTAAAGCATAAAAGTGATATTAATCCTAACAAATTATTTAAAATTTCTCCGTTGTCACTGGAAAATTCGCATATCAGCCATCAACGACCGAAACTGCAATCACGGGTCTACGCTCTAGTGAAGTCTTCTTTTGTCCTCGTCTCTCACAATGACAATTATGTACATGTAGATGAATACATTGCACACCGATTTGGAACTTGACGGTCAATAGCTCTGAAATTTCTGCGGAGATTATTATACTCAAACGTCAATTTCGTCAAAATTTGGACATTTTACACACTGACAATTACGGAAGGAAATTTCTGTTAGTTTGACACTTTAACCAAAACCACAAGGGGGTGATGTATAGCTTTTGAAACCATAAGGGAGTCATGTGATTTATCCGAAAATCACAAGGGGGTAAAATATAATTTACCCTATATATTATTTGGTAAGAGAATAGAAAGGAAAGAAAAGGAAATAAATCTCTTTATAAGATTAAGGTATTTTAGGTAATTTTGTAAGAAAACATTATAAGTGGACTAACGTGAAACTTAAGTTGGTTGATTGTTGCAAATTCTATGATTGTTGAATTGATTGTTGCATAAGTTGGTTGAAATTGTTGGGGAATTTGATCATTTATTGGTATTCATTCTTGGTATTCGACTGACTTTCGGTCTGTGAATTATCATTTTGCTGGAATTATGAAACAAATTAGTCAAAATAGAGCTGCATTATTGATTGGTTTTGAGATGTCACTAGCTTTTGTTCATTCATTTTATTGAATGAATTGTGTTGATTTCTTGATTTTATTTAATTTTGATTATAACAAGTTGATTGTCCTTAGGATTTGGCAATTGATTTTGTTGAGCAATTGATAATTGCAACTTATTACTAGTGGTTGGTGTGCATTTCATGCGTGGTTTGTTAAGTGTAGTGGTAGTGTTTGTTAATTGAAATTAGTCTTCCATTGCACGATTATGGAATAAGTGAACTATTGTTGATGAATATTATGGATATTGTGTATAAGTTCAATAATTGATTATTATTTTTTCATTTTTCACTTATGGCTCATAACAATTAACCATCTGAGAAAAATCAAAGTCCCCTAAAAAGCAATCCATTCCACCGATCCTGCAAGCAAAAATGCGACAACCCTCTTATAGGCAATGGTGGATTACTCCTTTCTTTGGAGCAGCTATAGTGATGATAGGTTTTTTCCAATCAGCAGGATCAGCTAGTTCTACACCTCTACACTCCAATGCTTAGCTTCCATTTAAGGGAGTCCTCGTTTCAATTCTTTCATTTTCTTTGTACATTGGGAACAATGTATGAATTTGATGCATTAAAATGATAAAGGCACTGAGGTTTAACGCTTTTGACTATTGTAAAAACATGCCTTGATTTTGTTATATTAGTGAGCTCTTTTTGTTTTTCTTTCTCTATTAGCCATACATTTAACCAAAAGCCTATTTATTAAAATTTTCTTTTTGAACCATGTAGCAAAGAAGTGTCTTAATTTTATTGCATGAAAAAGAAAAAATTTTGAAGTTCCATTGCAAAATGTTTATTAAAGGAAGCAAGTATTGGCAAGTACAAGTGTTTCAAGTTTTTGTGTTTATTTTGGAAAAAAAAAAACAAAGAAGAACAAATTTTGGAAAAAGAAAAGAAACGGAAAAAAAGGAAGAAAAAGTGAAAAAGTACAAAAATATGTGTGAAGTGTTATGTGCATATGTGTTGTGATAGTTAGGCAAAAGCACGAGCTATGTTTGTACTTGTCTAGTCTATTCAAGTAGTGATAGACACTAAGCAATGGGGTTACGTGGAGATGCCAATTGTATTCATGCAATGATTTGTGGCATTCTCCTTGGTACCTTTTGCCTAAATTTTCCCTTTTATCATTTATTTACCCTAAGCCCTATTGCAACCCATATAAATACCCTTTGATTTTTGTATTAAGTTCTTTATTAAGTGGTGGTGGATTGATATATGTATAAGCCTATGGTAATACCTTTGCATGGTATTGATGTGAGCTTTAAATGATACCTTATCTTATCTCTTTTTGAGAGTTGAGTGACTACATTGAAAATCTTAGTGAGGATGTTGAATTTTGTGCATTTGGATTTTGATAAAATTGTTAAGAAATGTGGTATTTTTGTTGGTTGTTCTACAATGAGTATTTGATGTTTTGACTGTGTTCTTGGATTGGTTGAATACTTGAGGGCAAGCATTGTCTTGGTGTGAAAGAATTTGTTAGAGAGCTAAACTTGCATATAAATTGTATTTAATTACTCTCAATTTCAGTTAAAGATTGTACTTATTCTTTCCTTTTATTCACTTTTGGTATTTGGCCTTATTTGTAGGAGTTGTGTGAAAAAAGACTCTAAATTGCTCAATTTTCCAAAAGACTTGAGATGATATAGTGTGCCCACGCTTTACCTAGGTTGAGGTGCAGATTTGTGAAAGCTTGATAGACTGTGAATTGAATATGCTGCAATTGGAAGACTTGTTACTTTCTTAAATGTAATGAACTTCCTTGGAAAGAGATCTTTTATTTGTGGGAATTAAGGAGGGAAAAGGAGTCTTCCCTATTAATCAAGAGTGCCGTTTTGATTGAAGCAAAAGGAAGAGATAAACTTGGAAAGCTAAAAAGAGGGAAAGTGGTGTGAATTAGAGGAAGGAAATGATAGAAGCGAAGAGAGGAGTCTGCAATTCTTCTTTCTATAGCTTTGAACTCCCAAATTTTCTAGCTTTAGTCTTTTTCTCTTTTTCTCTAGAAAAATTCTTGTAATTTTCTTTTGGAGAATTGACAGCATAATACATGGCTAGATGTTTCATTCTAGTTGAAGGATAATTGAAACTCTGGTTCACTCAATACCGTGAGATCTAATTAGTTTTATTTATTTTCTGCGTTTATGGGCGTTTATATATTTTTTGTTTAAATTCAAAGGTAATTGTGTTCATTCTTGTGTGATTGTTTGATACAATTAAATAATTGGTCACTATTTAATTATCAGATAATCTATAGCCATCTAAAACATCAAATCCATAACTGTTTGATCGTTTTAGGATGATTTGTGCGAGTGGTAAATTCAATTGCAATGAAACTTTTGGATTATGTCATGGAAATATATAATTTAATTTAAACAAAGCCTCTTAGGTATTTGCTGGTTAAAATTGGTGGCTTTTCTAATTTTTAAAGTTGTTGAAAGATTGAATTTTAAGGTCGTGCCTAGGGTTATCTTTTGATTGAGGAAGCAACTAACGGTCTTAGCTTGATTATTGACACAGTAAGAAAAAGTAAGTTGTTAGTGCTTGTTAATAACCATAACCTATTTCTTCATGAGTGTGTGAAATTATCTATGCATTAATGATCAGTTGAACTGAACCATAGTGAAAATTATTCCTCTGACTAGAGCTTAGGCTTCATTTGATTTCATTTAAATTAATTTTGCATTATTGAATTTCTAGTTAAAAAAAAAAGAAATAGAGGAAAAAGGAGAATTTCTTAAATTAAATTTACTTTAGTTTATTTATTTTCAAAATCCCCCTATTTTTTAATTTTTTTTGATGAAGAAAAGGGAAAATAAATTAACTAGTCCTTGTGGATACAACCCTACTCATCACTGCACTTCATTTTTTTTCTTAGAGTAGGAATTCATTTTGCTAGTTTAACACCCAAAACATATCTCTAAAAGGTGGAATCCATATACCCTTGAAAATGAAATGTCATGCATCCACCTTCTTGTGACTATGCAAGAAGCTACATATGTGTTGATGTCATCTAATATCACTATGGTGATATTATTTGGATTGTTACAAGGTCCATATATGGTTGATAAACTTGGTCCACCGATTAAATGTATCTAATCTATTCTAAACCATTGAAACAACTTCTAACACTATACATTTCGACTTTAGTCTTGTCTTCCTTAATTGTGATACGGCGGATTTTCCTTTGATAAATTCAGCCCGAATAGGTGGTGAATTCCTGCAAAGGTAGCATTTCCTCCAAAATTCTAGCGTTCATTGACAGAAATAGAATAGTTGAGAGTCAATGTGTTGAAATTAGATTTGGGAGTATACTGTCAAAAGCACATAACATTAAAGCACAAACGTGACATTTGTCCTAACAAATTATTTAAAGTTTCTTTCTTAAAGCACCAACGATTAGTTTTAACAACCTCTTTTCGAACTTCTTTTTAAGCACCCTTCATGAAAAAAAAAATCTTTTTTTTTTCCCCCTTAGTTGTCACCCGCAAAGAAAATTCGCCTATGAGCCATCAAAGACCGAAAAGCAAACGCGGGTCTGCGCTCTATAGAAGTCTTTCACAATGACAATCATGTCTAAATGAATACAATGCAGACAAGACATCATCTGGTAAGATTTGAAACTTATTGCTTGAGTCACATTGAAAACTATATAAAATTTTGCTATAATTTCTGCGGAGATTATTACACTCAAAATTTGCAGTTCGAAATTACTTGTAATACGATCACTTACTAAGCACTCGACAACTAAAAGGAAACTTAGGAACACAATTCTTAAAAAATACGATGTTAATGATTTCGACAACAAAAAGGAGACTTAGGAACATAATTCTTTAGAAATACCGATCGCTGTTTGTTATTTTCAATTAACAGAAAGTTCTAAAACCATTATTATTTTCGAATCCCTTTTCAAAAGTGGAAGTTTTGCTGTTTGTTTCTTGCACCCGCATGGTCGGAACTGGTGGTCGGGGAAGAGCAACCGCCTCCACAAATTTTAAAATTTTGGTTCGCCATACAAATTTTAGAAGTGATTTTCCTAAGGGGCAGCAAAACACCAAAGAAAACCCAAAATACAAATAAAATTATTATTATTATTTTTAATTTTCCTATTGCCCCCATACGTTGTATGAGTCCTCCCCAAACCAAGTAGTTAATAACATAAGATAATTCTAGTAGAAGATAAAATCAATTAATAAAATCAATTAATTTGGATAAAATTAAGAGATATGTTGGTTTAATCATAAGAAACAAAAAAAATTAGGGTAAATTTTTATTTTCTCTTGATCGACGAAGGAGTATATAAATTAATAGTTTATTATTGCTTCCTAAATTAAATAACACAAAAAAGACTATATTTTTAAGACCATACTGACATATATTAAATGAAAGAAAGTAAAGGAAATAAAACACTTAATTATATATAAAACATCGTGTACAAGTGATGCGGAGAATTTTAGGCGTGGATTTTGGATCAAGGTGGAACTTGGAAAAGATGGAAGGAAAGAAGTGAGTTAAGTCTTGGGTTTAAGTTTTGCAATTTTGAGTGCAATCTAATAGTATGCTATTATTTATTCCACTAGTTGTGAGTTGATTGTAATGTAGTAATGAGTTTACACTTACCAAACTATAACGAGTCAGTTGAAATCATAAAAGAAAGTGTTTTCCACGACACATGACTCACGATGTACTATATTGCCTTGGTGTCCTTCACTTGTTAGCATTTAGCTGGGGAAGATTGAAATAATTGAACCTCATCACTTAGGCACCACATGAATTGAAATAAAGGAAAGGAAACAGATTGAAAAGAAATAAAGTACAGAAAATTAGTTGGACTGTTCAAACGAGTGCTCGACACTTTATGGCTTGCCATCTAAACACATGAAACTTAATATTTAACACACACAAACTCATATTTATTGCCCTTATATTTAGTCCACTTTCTTGATTTGACTTCATTTTTCAAAAAAAAAAAAAAAAACACCTGAAACTCCAATCAACGACTACAATAGACTGTCTCAGGGACATTCTTTAGACAAATCCAAATTAGTTTTCATTTATCTTGTTTGAATCAAATATTAAAGGAAAAGAAAGGAAGGCTAAGTATATTGTTTCTCATGAGAATAGAATGGAAAGGAAAGGAAATAAATACTAAAATTTCCAAGATTAAGGTGTTTTAGGTAATTTTGTAAGAATTCATCACTAGTGCATTAACATGTATTTAATTAATATCTTATCTTTTCACTTCTCTATGTCTCATCGTTTTTAGCTCCTAAAAAATTAATCGAAATGCAAGTTATTTCATTATTTCCTTTCCTTGCTTTCCCCCATCCTTTTAAAACAATTGATATGGAGAATTCCATTTTAAATAGTTCGGTTTGGTACGTAGGAATGGTGGGAGATAGAAAGGTTTTTTTAGCTTATCCATTATTTTCATGTTTGTGTTGGAAAGTCCTTTCACCTAGGAAACCTTTTTTTTTTTTTTCAAGAATCATCATTTCTCAACGAAAATAAATAAGTATATAAGGAAAACACGTTTTTCTTCTTAAGAAAACCACAATACTTAAGTGTCAAGATTAGCCTCAGAGTTCTCTGCCTTGTTTTGCTCCATACATATGGTAGGATGGTTGGCAAAATTCTATCTTTATGGTTTTTCACATACATGATTTGTTTCGTTAAATTCTAAAGTATTGTTATTACTTTGATTAGTGATTGTTTGTGTAATTGCAATCAATAATTGTTACATGTAACATCATTTTTCTTCCTTTTTGGGACAAAATATATAATCATCTTTAAACATTTGTTCAAATCTTAATGAATATCTCTTTCATATTTCTAATCTTATTACTAATTGGTACAAAATTTATAAAATAAGCATTCATATTGCATAATTTATTAATTGATATAACTAAATATTCAATAAAAATATCAACTTAATATGCAATTAAGTCATTTTTCTATTCTTAAAGCAATATTCATTTAAATTTCTCACATTTATAGACATAGTACACAATATAAAAATAAATGTTAAATTTTATAATGAGTCATGGACATTTAAGTTATATTACTAAATTTTTTTTCTATTCTTTATTTCAAAATAACTATAATAAATGTCGCGTTCCAAAAAAAATCGTGGGTAAAGGGTGCTAGTGGGGTCGTTGACTGTCGGTCCCAAAAAGACGGTCCGGTTTCAATGACCCTTTCGAAAATAAAAGTTTTTAGAAAAACCGTGCGTGTGTGAGAAAAATCAAATTTATTAGAAAAAGTGCATTTTAAAAAAAAATGGTATTTTAAAAGAAAACAAGGCCGGGACTTAAAGTACAACAGGTTTGGCCAAATAATTTCTGAAAAAGGGTTTTATTTTAGAAAATGGAGTCGCCACTTGGTACTGAGTTAGGGTGTACCAAGTCACCCAAAAAAATTGTTTAACAAAACAAAAATAAAAATTTTAGAAAAATCATTTAAAACCCTTTTTCAACTCCGGTCTACGAAAAACGAGAGAAAAAGGTCTGGGAGTCACATTTGAAGAAAGGGAAGGCAAAGGCTTGCGCCTAAGGCACCCTTTCAACCTAGCCGAGGCTAGTTGCGAGGTTTAATCAAAATTTCCTTAATTAACCCTAAGTTCTATTGCGTTTGGATGTATCTAAATGAATGCAAATCCTAAATCTAAATGCGAAAATCGAGAGGGTCGGCATGTTCCGTCGAGGCTTGGTCGGAATTATCGCATTAATTGCGAAACCCGAGTCGAGACCTCGAGGGAGTCACGAGTTGATGCATAATGAAATGTAAAAAAGAAAAGAAAATAATAATATATAGTAAGTGATCGAAGAAAGTGGGAATGCAACATAACGAGTACGGGGGACTAATAACTTGTGACTAAATGTTTCTACTCACGGAGGGGGGAACGGCCTATACGCCACCGCTTCCCACGTGAGTAGACGACTATTTCTAGTCGAATCACACAAATGTCCTAAAGTTTAAGTGAAATGTAGCCTAAGTGTTATGCATTTTAAAAACGTGTCAAAAATAATAATAATAATAATAATAATAATAATAATAATAATAATAATAATAATAATAATAGTAATAATAGTAGTAGTAGTAAAATCATACCAAATGGAAAGAAAAACTAAAAAAGTGTGTGAAATGATATGTAAAATACACACAAATGTACCTAATACTAAAATGTCCTAAGAGTCTAGCGTTGGACTAGCCCGTTCTAAAAAATCCCACTAGCGTTGGACTAGGGTGATGACGGAATACCATAAAACATGAATTTAAATAATAAAACGTGAATTAAAAACAAATTAAACATATAAAGACATATAAATCAAATAGGATCACATAACACATAAGCATGATATCTAGATGCAAAATCCTAATGAAAGCGGTAAAACAAATAAGCACGTAAGCATGCAAAAGCAAATAAATCCTAACTATTACACCGGGGGGCTTGATTTACAATTTAAGGGGGGAACTAAAAAATGCCCTGTCTATTACACTTTCTATCTAATTACACAATTTTTGCTGAAATATGAGAAAAATAATCTAACTATTACATTGACTAACTAAATACAAGAATATTACATTTTTTGTCAAAATAATAAGATTTAAAATTAACTAACACAAAATAAATAAATACGCGAAAAGTGCATAAAATAAGAAACGCATAAAAATGCATAAAATATCAAATTAGAGCACGTTGGAGCACATAAAGAAGCAATTAAAAGGTAACGAAAATACCTTTTTGAAGACCTGGTACAAAAGCTTAAGAAAATGAAAAAATATGTTAATGAATCACAATATAAATAAATAAAACATAAAAATGGAAATACCCACAAAAATTGGGAAGTAACAATACAAAATTCGAGTGAGTTAAGGGCCCTAAAAAAAAGATTCAAAAGCTCCTAGGGGTCAAATAATAAATTCAAATAAGCATAGGGGTGCAATTGTAAATTAATGCTAAATGGGGGGTGCAAAAATAAAATTTCTGCAAAGTATGGGGGTACAAAAATGTAAATTCCATAAAGTTCATGCCCAATTGTAATAAATAGGACCTAATTGAAAGAAAACTAATCATAGAGGGGATAATCTCTTCAGGGATTAAAAATGTAGAAAATAAGTTTTTGGGGCACAATGCTAAATAAACAAAATCTGGTACTGAAAACATGAATTCAATAATCAAACAACCGGAAAATATAAAATAAAAGTGAAAGACTCATATGAAAAGAAAATGCACTAATTCACTGAATTGATTCACTTAATTATTAAATTAAATTAGATTAAAATCATTACATAAACAAACAAAACACAATTAACTAAATAACAGGGTAGTAAACTAAAATTGACTAAAGAAAAACGAAATGTTAAAACAATCTTCTTTTCTTTTTTTTTTTAATCGAAATTCCTATATTTCATTTTTATCCTTCTCTCATCTTCTTCAGAAAACTCCCCTCCCCAATTTTCCCCATTTCTCTCCCGATTCCTCTCTTTCTCTCATCTTTCTCTCTCTTCTCCTTCCCCTTCTTCTTTTCTTCACCGATTGTCCTCTTCCTTCTCTTTTACAGTTTCTCCCTCCTCATCTTCTTCGACTCTCTGTGTCGAGTCTCACTCTCTCTTTCTCTCTCTCTCTCCCTCTCTCTCTCTCTCTCCGGTTCTCCCTCGCCAGATTCCCTCAATTTTTCTCTGTTCCCCTGATTTCCTCTGCTGCTCTCCCTCTACTCTCTGACTTCTCTCTCAATCTCTCATTCTCTCGTTCGCACCTTCTTCCTGCTTCTCTCATTCCCCTCTCTGCCTCGCTACTCTCTCTCTCGTTCCCTTCTTACCTCATCTCTACATCCCTGCTCCAACTTTCGATGACTGAAATCGAATGTTTTAGGGGTGATTCATGCGTGGCCCTCCGGTGGAGTATTTATACTGCACAAGTCTTAACCTCCAAGAAATGGTTAAAAGACCAAAATACCCTTGACTACAAAAATTACAACTTTATCCTTAAAAAATCTATTCTCTCTCACAATAATGAAAACAAAATCAAGAAAAATGTAAATAATAAATTCATTAACACTTATTTACATCGAGAAAAGTTAGAAACTTAGAAACATGCTTAAAACCTAAAAACAATTTGGGACCCAAAAATTGGTGAAAAATGAGCTTGGAATGTGAAATGACAATTTTGCCCTTGGATGACGAAAATTCACAGAAAATAGCTATTGACCTCAAAAAATTATCAAAAATTACAAATAAACTTAAAACACTAAAAAATGCATTTTTGAAACAAAATTTGTGAAAAATGAATTTAATTTGTAAAATGACGATTTTGCCCTTGGGCAATGAAAATTCACAGAAAAAATAGTAATCATCTCTGAAAAATCAAAAAAATTAAAAAAAATGTTTAAAGAATTAGAAAAATGAATTTGAAACTAAAAATGAGCTAAAATGGTATTCGCGGGGCGAAATTACCATTTTGCCCTCGCGATGGTAAATATACAAAAAATACTAATTGAATCCAGAAAAATTATAAAGAATTAACAAATTCACATAAAAGTAAAAATATGAATTTAAAGCCCCCAAAAGCTGATAGAAAAATATTTACAGATAAGATTACTATTTTACCCCCCAAATTATTAAAAAAATTAAATTTTGTCCCAAAAAGTGTAAACATGCACCCAAGTGTTTGAAAATAAATGGTGTGTCAAAATTTGGTGTCTACAATAAGTAATAAAAAAATATCCATTCTGATTTAAGATACTAAACGTTAAAATAACAACATTTATTTCAAACTATTATGAGTGGAAATGCGCTATTGATGGAATGACCCTTTTAGTATGTGCTATTCTACGTGCCAAATGCGGAATTGGTGTATATTCTTCTCGTTGTAGGGTGAGAGTCTATTTCGCAGTGGATTCTGCATCAACAAAGACTTGTTATTCAACACTTAGATTGATGTGAGAAAAATACGCAACGATTGATGAGTCAAACACGAGTCCACCCTCTACGAAAATCTTCCTTTGTTCTTGTTTTCCACAATGAAAATTTTGCGTCTGAATGCATACAGTGCACATAGATTATTTAGAATAAGTAGGAAGACTTGGAATTGCACTCAGAATTGTTTGGAGATTTTTGGATGGTTATTTTTTTTTAGTGTATTTTAAAAGATATTATTGTAATAATTTTAAAGATTTTTTCGATAAATATGTTTGTGAGATAAAAAGTTGATTGAAAAATATGTTTAAAATTTTTAAAAAACATGTTTTTAGAAAATAGAAATAAAAAAGCAGAGCCATATTGATGTAGCAGTGGAATTATTTGTGATGCCAATTGCTCCGGATCCAAAGCTTCACAATTTGAACTTTTTTCATTTCTCACAATTTGAATCATGTGTAATTGTGCAGAATCATAGTGTAACTGTGGTGAATAATAGTGTACTTTATTGAAACGTGATGTAATCATTTTTCACTCCCAAAAACGTTATTTTTTTCTTTTAAAATTTGTCTTATTGGTTCAATCTCATCCCTTTAATTTTCCTTGGCCGTGAAATTGTAGGACATGATAATTGTGAGGCCCTTTGGCCCAATTGCTACAACCACAAATGAAAACAAAGGACCCCCATTTTTCCAAAAAGCCATAATTAAATTAAGAAAGTAAATGATTTGGCCAAAAGGATGTCCTAACACCGGAATGGCTTGTGATCACAATTACCACGAAAATTCTACAATTGTTGTTACATTTAAATTCCTCTTCAAATGTGGAAGGCTTGGTGTTTGTTTCTTGCTGGAGGTTCATTGCGTTCTTTGACTGCGAACCTTCCTTGAGAGCTTATCCCATATTGTTTAATTAAAAAAAAAAAACTATTCTGAATTTATTTGAATTCCTCCACGGCAAACTTCTTCGAGAAACTATTGGACACCGCCAAAATTCGCATTTGAATTCCAACTGCTATCATCTTCGCTAAATTACTTGTGAATTAGTTGTAATAAAATAATGAGTTCGTATTTATAATACCGTAATGAATTAGTTGTAGTTGCATTAAAAAAAGAGTATTTTTCACTGCACATGCATAAAGGACAAAACACTGTACTTGTCACAATTCATCACCATGCAAAATAAATTTAATTAGTCTAAATTGTAGCAAACTAACAACCATACAAAAGTAAAACATGTATTCGTAATGTAGACGTAATATAGACGTCTGTTATGCAACTATTATCATATTTTAATTTAATTCATGGCATTTTTGTCTTTCACTTGCTAGGATTTACCTAGGGCCAATTCACCCCCATGTTAGAATTTGTCGCACACCGGCTCTTTACAAAATCTTATCATTTAGGCACCACATAAATTGAAAGAAAGGAACTGGGACAAAAAAAAAAAAAAAAAAAATTGAATGTAGAAGAAATTATTTGCATTTTTCTAACCCCCTCTTGACACTCATTAAGATGCACGATTTATCATCTTAATGCACAAAATTTAATATCTAATACCTACCGTGATATTTATTGCCTCCTTATATTTAGTCATTTTTTCTGATTTAAATTCATTTTTTCAAAAGATTAATACAGGGGCTCCGAGTAATGAGTGCCCGGAGAGTTTCATCAACTCCCTTCAAGACAAACCCAAATTATTATTTTCTTAAAAAAATATTGTTTGGGTTACATATTAAGGGGAGAGAAAAGAAAAGGAAAAAGAATAATAAAATCTCTTTGTAAGATCAAAGTATTTTAGGTAATTTTGTTAAAAAAGACCATTAAAAGGAGTCGAAAATTAAACTAGATATGGTAATTTAATCTCATCCTCTCGTTTCCTTAGTCAAATCTCCTTTTTCCCTTAAAAAGTAAATCAAAATCAACTTATATTGCTTTATTCCTTTCTTTTGCTTTGTCACTTGTTCCTTCAAAGCAAACGATGTGGAGAATTCTTGACAACTTTTGCTTGTCATTTTGCAGTCTATTCTCCTAATGTGGGGCGATAGTCACGTGAAATTAACTGTTGTAACCACTCTTGCGACGTTGTTTGACACTATGGTCGCTATCTTGACGAAGACCTGTTATTTAGCACGCTGTATAGTCAAGCAAATGCCTTTTAAAGAGGGTCCAAAGTTTTAAACGCGCATTTCTCTCTCCTTCTCATCCAAACCAAAGGGAAGAATAGTAAAAGAGAAAATAATACCTAAATCATGTATGCTGATTTGCATACGTGGATAAATAATTAGTATAAATACCTTTCCAATTTGTCCAACTAATAGATAGTGAAATATGAAAAGATATTGTGATGGTGCGAAGTTAGATTATTGAAGCATAAATTTTCTCAAAAAATTGGTAAAATTCATTGTGATGACCCAAAGTTAGTTTTATTGAAGCATAAATTTTTTGAATTCTTAAAAAAAATTAAATTTTTTTTTTCAATTACTTAATTTCATATCAATGTACCACATCCTGAAAATATAAGAAAATGAATTGGTGATTTAGAATTAGATGATAAGACGTAACTTTTATCTTGAAATGAGTAAAATTAGTTGATAATTTACCATTTTCTTTAAACAATTTACCATATTTTTTTATATGTCATCGTTGTATTGATGCATTCCTATATTTCATCCCATCTCCCTAACTTTTTTTTTTTCCTTTTATTACAAATACAACCTCGTAGAATACAAGTCAAGCCCTCATTATTTGAAGAGGAAATTTACGTACTTGAGCCTTATATATATTACTGATGGAGGCAATATTCTTTGTTATGCAATTACACAGTGCGTATTCTAAAATCTAAATTAACTATGAGGAAAGATTATTTCCTTTTCCTTGCAGCGTTGGTGGCATGCTTTGCCCCAGCTATCTCACCTAGCATCAGCAGTGTTGTTTCCAATAACAACACTCGTGATTTGGATGCCCTGCTTGCCTTCAAGGCCACCATTGTCGACCCCCAAAATATCCTTCCAACTAACTGGTCCACTTCTACCTCTGTTTGTAACTGGATTGGAATCACTTGTAACTCTCGCCATCAAAGAGTTGCAGCTATAGACCTTCCTAAAATGGACTTAGCCGGAACAATACCTCCGCAGTTGGGAAATCTTTCTTTCTTAGTAAGGCTGAATCTTTCAAACAATAGTTTCCATGGAAAACTTCCAAATGCGCTGGGGCATTTGCATAGACTTGGCATTCAATAGTTTTGATGGGGAGCTTCCCTCGAGGTTGGGAGCTTTATCTCAACTTCGTTACCTATCATTTCGTCATAACAGATTTTCAGGTTCATTGTCTTCTGCTGTCTTTAATTCAACAAAATTAGAAGCCATCACGTTGAGACAGAACTTTTTAACTGGAAATCTTCCTCAAGACTTGAGTGCTCTACACAACTTGAAGTTCCTCAGCGTGCAAGAAAACAAACTTGGAGGCCTTCTGCCTTGGTCTTTGTTTAACCTCACATCATTGCAGCACTTAAGCTTGGGATATAATAGCTTTTCTGGTTATATTTCAGCACGTATCTGCGATCATCTGTCACAACTCTTAGGGATTTATTTCTCATGGAACGAGTTTGAAGGTGAAATTCCGTCTGGTATTGGAGATTGTTCGAAACTTCAAATCTTGTCCTTGTCATACAACAATCTTGAAGGAAATATACCAAGAGAAATTTGGAATATAACCACGCTTAAGGAGATATATCTAGGTGCAAATGATCTTCAAGGTATAATTAGATCCTTGCTTTTTTGTTACTTCCTTTTCATCTAGCATAACGTAAATAGGGGAAAAAACATAACAGGGAGGGTGGAGAAAATGTAAAGGCATTAAAACCTGTGTTTTTCAATTATAATCAACCGATTGGATGGAAACCGACCATCGGGTCGGTATAAAACTAATTCATTTAGTTTTAGAATTTAAACTATATAGTTAATCAATTAAACTCTGCAGTTTGTGCTTAACTATTTTGAAAACCAACATTAGTGACTCACCCCGATTGAAATGGAAAAATTGAAAATTGATCTAAACATTGGTTTGATCACCAATTGAATTGAAAAATATTTAAAAAATGGACGAGGAGCTAAGATGGGCAAAAAAAAAAAAATCTTTTAAAAGAATGTATAGCTATCATTCCGTAATATACATGCCTTGAAATTAAAGAAAGAAGAAAAAGAAGAGATAGAAAAGGGGAGGAGTGTTTAAAGTGTCAAAAGATGTTACAGTCACTTTTCATTGTAATAATTACTAACAAAAAAAAAAGGTAAGTTTTCATTCAAAATAATAAATTTGAACAAAACATTCCATATTTTTTATAATTTTTTTTAAATTTTTTGACAACTTCTCTTTATTGCAACATTTTCTTAAAGTGTAAAAGACATGAAAAACAAATTAGGCACTCTGTATAGATATAGTAATCATTGTCTAATAACATATACATTCTTTCAGGTGATATATCAGGCTTCCTATATAGTACTTGTAATTTACATTTTCATATTCATATTGACGTTGTCTTTGCTCACTGTTCATCAATTGAGACATGATTTGGAACAATCATAGCTGTTTATTGTTTCAATCCATCTCTCTTTTGAAACCAACAAGGGTGCAACGATTAGAGAGGATTGGTAGTAATATCTAAAAACCAAAAGTGTGATGTAAGGGATTTTCTGTAATTTATTAAAGGGATAATTTCATAAACATCCTTGAAGTATCTGACAATTTCAGGAGCTCCCTCAAAGTTTTAGAAATTACACATAACTCTCTTCATGATGCAAAAGTACTTTATTACGCCTAACACAATATTTAATACCATATCTCTTCACAAAATAATAAAAATAAAATCCAACTCATCAGTGCTCACCCCTTTTCATCTACTTTCAATATCATGACCACGTTACCTCTTCCTCTCACATTCCTTCGCCATCATCACACACTAATCCTCAAAACCCTAATTTCTTTCCATGCACACTTAGTCTCATCTCTTTTGCCACCTTTTCTCATGTTACCTTCGTCTCCCAATTTAAGCCACTCCATCTCTCTGTGAATCTCCTCCTCCCATTGTTTCTCTCTTCATTTTCTTGTCTAACCATCTCTTTTCACTATGAATTTTTAATCCTATAAAAAATTGCCAAAACAATATTTTGTATAGCACATATTACATAATCAAATGCATAAAAGACAAAGAAGAATAAAATTTGCTTGGTCTTAGGATTAGAGTTTGCAATTGAAATGTAAGCAACAATCGAAGTGGTAAATCTAAAAATGGGTTTGAACTGGTTGGGGAAGTGACTGCAATAAGAAGGACAATTTGTCCAGAAACCTAAGAATAGCAGCCATTCTTTGATTTTGGGCTTGCATAGAGAAGAGGGAGAGGAAAGGTGGGTAATGAAGTATAATCATCCATTGGCTGTTGCAATTGGGAAGCAAATGTTGGAATTTGTTTGCTAAGGAAGGGAAGAGGAACATAGGAGATGGAAAGAGAAAATTGATAGAGAAATAAAATTAAGGCTGCTGAAATTTGCTTGGAGTTAGAGAATTTGAGGTTGCAGGAAGTGGTAATAAGTGGGGAAGGAAAAAATGAAGACTAGAGGAAAGGTAGAAGGGTAAATTAGAGAGGGGGAAATAGCAATGTTTTAGCCTAGAAAGTGATAATGATTTTTTTTTTATTTTTTCTTTTACAAAAGGGTACTTTAGATTATTTGAAGTAAAATTCACTTGATTGGGTCTACTCTATTACAAAAAAAAAAAAAAAGTGTAAGCAAGGAAGGTCGGTGTAATTCTCAAAATACTGGAGGGAAACTTCTTGAAATTATCAAAAATCTCGAGGGAGGTTTTTGAAATTATCCCCTCATTAAAGCATGATGGAGGAACTAATAATCTACACAGTGAAAGCTAGTGCAATTAACCTGAATTTTTTGGACAAATTGAATTTTGAAAGTCCAGTGAAATAGGGGAATTTTAGTTCATATTTTGATACCCTCAAAGTACGTATATTAGCCGGACTTAATAAAATGAGACTATGTCATGAATCAAATCAGCTTGGGGTTTATTAATCCTTTAGACAATTATTACTGCTAGTAGAGACTAAATACGAGGATGAGAATAGAGAGCAATAGATTTCGGGAAGAACATTAAAGAAAATAGAGATTTGAAAGAGGGAGAGTGAGAAACAAAAGTCTTTTCATACATGGTGTGGCCCACAAAAATTTTACACAAAAAAATAACCAACTATCATAATAAACAACTAAACAATTGAATTGTTCTAAACTGCGTGAACCACACCTTGCTTGTACATGGCACAGAGATTTCTTCTTATCTTTTTAGTCCCTCTTGAAGTGCAACTGTACAAGGAAATTAATGGTCTATATTGAGTTGTGCCTAATGTAATCCAGTTTCGAGCATTAATTTTAATTTTTTAATCTTTTCCTTAAAAAAGCCATTGTGTGGCCCAACTTAGCAACGGCTAAACTTGGGCAATTGATCAATCTCTAAATGTTGTTCACTTGTCATAAACTCATAATAAATTGTACACTCTTCACTTCCTAATACTCGCATTTATGATAAAAATTTGGCAGCTACCTTTTTTCTTGGACACTTGTTTGCTTACTTTGCTTTTTTTATGTTCATTTGTATACGTACTTGATGCAAAAATTATAGAAATTGAGAATTAGCTAGCACAACTTGTTTACACAGGCACTAAAAACGGGAATAGAGCCTTACTTTCTCACGCACAATAATTCCGTTGTGATTCGAAAGTTTTTCTCTTCGGTGGCTCAAGTTGTGTTATGTCTTTGCGGATCCCAGCCACACAAAATTACAATCAATTTTTATTTGAATTTTTATGCAGTTGCGTCTCATTCCATTATTGGATTGATTCATTTTGTTTGCTAATTCGAATCATTCAGACAGTGGGTACTAATATTTTAAATATGTTTGATGAAATGGCCATAACAATTTGAAAACCATTTTAATTTTATAAAAAAGAACGTGGTTCTTTCCCAATGATTTGAGTAGTATAGATGGGTGGGTTCGGCAGCCGCTTTGGAGAATTTTAAAATTGTTAAATTTCTTTTTATTGGTTTTATACAATTCAGAGAGTGTAATATTAATTATGGTGAAAACAAAAATTTTATTCCCCGAGTCTTAATAAAGTTGTCCCCCCTAGTATATAGCCATGTACTATACACCTATCTAATATATTTCTATTTGGCTTTTTAATAGGAAATCTTTCTCAAGACTTGAGTGCTCTACAGAACTTGAAGATCTTCTACGCAGAAAATAACAAACTTGGAGGGCCTCTGCCTCGGTCTTTGTTTAACCTCTCATCATTGCAAATCTTAAGTTTGGCAAATAATACCTTATCTGATTACCTTCCAGCACGTATCTGTGATCATCTGCCGCAACTCCATAAGATTTTTTTTTATCTCAACGAGTTTGAAGGCAAAATTCCGTTTGGTATTGGGGCTTGTTCCAGACTTGAAGTCTTGTCCTTGTCATACAACAAGCTTGGTGGAAATATACCGAGAGAAATTGGGAATATAACCACGCTTAAGGAGATATACCTAGGTGGAAATGATCTTCAAGGTATGTTAATTAGATCCTTGCTTTTTTGTTACTTCCTTTTCATCTAGCATAACGTACCTACAGGGGGAAAACGCAACAGGGAGGGCGAAGATAATGTAAAACCTTGTGTTTTTTATTCGTACCGACCAATTGAATGGAAACCGACCATCGGGCCAATTTAAAACTAGTAGACTCGATTTTTAAATTTAAACTATATAGTTTGTGAATTAAACTGTAGTTTCTGTTTGTTTTAATTATTTTAGAAACAAAATTAGTGACCCACAGCTATTGGATTATGAGAATTGATCTAAACGCCGGTTCGATCACCAAGTGGATTTAAAAATTTTGCAAAAAATGGACTAGGCGCTAATATGGGCAAAAATAATTTTCAAAATATGAATAGTTTTCATTCAGTAAAGTACATGGCTAAACTGAAATTAAAGAAAGAATAAAAGAAGAAATAGAAAGGGGGAGAGGTGTTTAAAGTGTTAAAATATGTTATTTACACTTTTTATTGTCACAATTACTAACTAAAATCTTAAGTTTGAATTGGAAATAATAAATTTCAACAAAGCATTCCCAAATTGTCAGGAAAATTTATAATATTTTTAATAATTTTTCATTACCACAACATTTTCTTAATGTGTTAAAGATATGAATAACAAACTATGCAATATATATGTCCACACACAAACACACACACATATATGCATACGTTCCGCCACTTTTTTTCATGTTACCTCCGTCTCTCCATTTAAGGAACTCCATCTCTCTGTGAATCTCCTACTTCCATCATTTCTTTCTTCATTTTCTTGTCTAACCATCTCTTTTTAATGTGAATTGTTAATCCTATCATATTGCCAAAATTTTATTTTGTATATACCACATATTACATAATCAAATGCAAATAAGACTAATAAGAATAAAATTTGCATGGTCCTAGGTTAGAATTTGCGGTTGAAAAGTAAGCAACAGTCGGATTGGTAAATCTAAGAATGGTTTGAGTATTATAAATTGGTTAGGGAATCGACTGCAATAAGAAGGACATTTTTTCCAGCCACCAAAGAATAACAGCCATACTTTGATTTTGGTCCTGCTCAGAGAGGGGGACGAAGTATAATCGTCCATTGCCTGTTGCAATTGGAAGCAAATGTTGGAATTTGTTTGTTCAAGGAATGGAAGAGGAACATACGAGATGGAAAGAGAAAATTGATAGAGAAATAAATTTAAGGCTGCTGAAATTTGCTTGCAGTTAGAGAATTTGATGCTGTAGGAGGTGGTAATTGGTGGGAAATGAAAACGTGAAGTCCAAGGGAAAGCATAAAGGTAAATTAGAGGTGAAATAGAGAGGGATGAATACCAACGTGTTAACCTAGCAAATGGCAATTTTGTTTTCCTTTTTTTCATTTACAAAATGGTACTTTAGGTTATTTAAAGGAAAATTTAGTGTATTGGGTTTACTTTGTTACAAAAATAGTACAACTAAGGTAAGTAGGTGTAAATTTCAATACCTGAGGGGAAATTCTTGAAATTATCAAAAATCTGGAAGGTCCTGAAATGATCCCTTTATTAAAGCTTGAAGGAGGAACTACTAATCTACAAAACTGTTAGTGAGAGCTTGCGTAATTAACCTGAATTTTTGGACAAATCGAATTTTGGAAGTCAAGTGAAATAGGGGAATTTATGTTCACATTTTGATACCCTCAAATTACGTATTTTAGCCGGACCTAATATGACGAGACAATGTCATGAATTAAACAAGCTTGAAATTTATTAATTCTTTATACAATTATTACTGGTCGCAGATAGTAAACATGGAGATGAGACGGGAAAGCGATAGATTTTGGGAAGAACATTAAAGAAAATAGAGATTTCAAAGAGGGAGAGTGAGGACAAAAAGTGTTTTCATATGTGGTGCGGGCCACAAAAATTTTACACAAAAAAATAACCGACCACAAAAATTTTACTCAAAAAAATAACCGACTGTCATAACAACTAAAAAATTGAATTGTTCTAAACCGCATGAACCGCACCTTGCTTGTACATGGCACAGAGATTTCTTATTATCTTTTTAGTCCCTCTTGAAGTGCAACTGTACAGGGAAATTGATGGTCTATATTGAGTTTGTGCCTAATGTAACCCAGTTTCGAGCATTAATTTTAATTTTTAAATCTTTTCCTAAAAAAGCCATTGTGTGGCCCAATTTAGCAACGGCCAAACCTTGGCCACTGATCAATCTCTAAATATTGTTCACTTGTCATAAACTCATAATAAATTGTATACTCTTCACTTGGTAATGTTCGCATTTTATGATAAAAATTTGGTAGTAGTTACCTTTTTTCTTGGACACTTGTTTCCTTACTTTGCTTTTTTTTTTTTTTTTTTTATGTTCATTTGTATACGTACTTGATGCAAAAATTATAGAAATTGAGAATTAGCTAGCACAACTTGTTTACGCAGGCACTAAAAACGAGAATAGAGCCTTACTTTCTCACGCACAATAATTCCGTTGTGATTCAGAAGTTTTTCTCTTTGGTGGCTCAAGTTGTGTTATGTCTTTGCGGATCCCGGCCACACAAAATTACAATCAATTTTTATTTGAATTTTTATGCAGTTGCATCTCATTCCATTATTGGATTGATTCATTTTGTTTGCCAATTTGAATAATTCAGGCAGTGGGTACTAATATTTTAAATATATTTGATGAAATGGCCATAACAATTAGAAAGCCATTTTAATTTTATAAAAAAGAACATGGTGCTTTCCCAATGATTTGAGTAGTATAGATGGGTGGGTTCGGCAGCTGCTTTGGAGAATTTTAAAATTGTTAAATTTCTTTTATTGGTTTTATACAATTCAAAGAGTGTAATATTAATTCTGGCGAAAACAAAAATTTTATTCCCCCAGTCTTAGTAAAGTTGTCCCCCCGATATATGGCCATGTACCATACACCTATCTAATATATTTTTATTTGGCTTTTTAATAGGAAATCTTCCTCAAGACTTGAGTGCTCTGCAAAACTTGAAGGTCCTCACCGTGAGAGAAAACAAACTTGGAGGGCCACTGTCTCGGTCTTTGTTTAACCTCTCATCATTGCAGTACTTAAGTTTGGGAAATAATGGCTTTTCTGGTTACCTTCCAGCACGTATCTGTGATGATCTGCCGCAACTCCATCGGATTTTTTTTTATTTCGACAAGTTTGAAGGCAAAATTCCGTCTGGTATTGGGGCTTGTTCCAGACTTGAAGTCTTGGACTTGTCATACAACAAGCTTGGTGGAAATATACCGAGAGAAATTTGGAATATAACCACACTTGAGCTGATAAATCTAGGTGTAAATGATCTTCAAGGTATGTTAATTAATCCTTGCATTTTTGTTACTTCCTTTTCATGTAACATAGGGAAAAAAAACAACAGGAAGGGCGGAGAAAATGTAAAGGCATTAAAACCTGTGTTTTTCAATTATAAATGACCAACTGGATTGAAGCCAAATATCGAGCGGTTTGAAACTAGTTCATTCAGTTTTTCAATTTAAACTATAAGTTTATATATTAATCTATGTTGTTTCTATTTAATTTAATTGCTCTAAAAACCGAAATTATGACTCACCCTTGTTGATTGGAAAAATTGAAAATTCATCTTAAAATTGGTTCGATCACCAATTGAATTGAAAAATGTTGTAAAAAATGGATGAGGCGCTAAGATGGGCAAAAAATAAACTTTTAAAAGTATGTATAGTTATCATCCCGTAACATACACGCCTTGAAATTAAAGAAAGAAGAAAAGAAGAAACAGCTCCAATGGTCAGAATGAATTGGCAGTAATATCGAAAAATTAAATGCGTAATATACAAAAAACAAAATGCATAAGGTAAGGGAATTTCTGTAATTTTTAGTACATGAGGGAGGAACTTATAGTCTAGGCAACCCTCAATGAAAGCTAGTGTAACTAACCTGAATTTTTTGGACAAATTGAATTCTGAAAATATGTTGACCCTCAAAATACGTATTTTTGCCAGACTTAATTGGATGAGACATTGTCATGAACTAAACCAACATGGGATTTATTAATCCTTTATACAATTATTACTTGTATTAGAGAATAATATGGGGATGAGAAGGGATAGAAAAATATTTGAGGAAAAGAACGAAAGAAAATAGAGATGGAACGAATTACAATTAAGACTGAAAAAGAGGGAGAGAGAATTAAAAGTCTTTTCATAGAAGTGCTGGCTACAAAAGTTTTATACTTACAAAATTACCCAACTCCCTTAACAAATAAGAACTAAAAAATTGAATTATTCTAAACAACGTAGAACCATACTTTGCTTCTACGTGTAACAGAGATTTTTCTTATATTCCTAGTTTCTCTTGAAGCGGAACTACAAAGGGCAAGTAATGGTCTAGATTGACCTATGCCTAATGTGGTCCAGTATGGAGTATTAATTTCAAACTCTAATCTTTTTGTAGAGTAGCCATCGTGTGGCCCAAAGTAGTACTGGCTTAATCTGGGCCACTGATCAATCTCTATGTCTTGTTTATTACTCATAAACTCGTAATATAAATTTGGTTTATTTGTCATAAACTCAGAATATAAATCATACATACTTTTTGCTTCCAAATATTCGCATTTTATGAAAAAATAAAATAAAATTTGGTAGTTGCCTTTTATGTTCCATGCTTGTATGCTTACTTGATGCATACATTTATATAAATCATACATACTTGTTTTCATTGGCGATAAAATGGTAACAACTTCTTTTCTCGCACCAATAATTCCATAGTGATTCACAAATTAGGCTACTTGTGGCTCAAATTATGTCATGCCATTACGGATCTCAGCCACACAAAATTACAATTATCTTTTTTAATTCGAATGTAGTACCCCATAGATTCCAAAAATCACATAAACCTCTCTCAAACAATGGTTTGGGGATTCATTTTGTTAATGTATACAAAAAAAATCCCCACTAATAATCTTAAATTGCTCTTAGGTATTTTTTTTCAGCCTTCTCTCTCTCTGTCTCCCTCTCTCTCTGTAGTCCTTTATCCCCCATTGTTGTTTTCTGTAACCCTTTCCTACCTAACCAACATCACCTCTACTCTTATCCTAACCACTTTTTCAACGCAATCCAACTTTCTCTATAACCTTCCCGCTCAACCACAAATCCTATTATCCATCTTCTCCTGTGCAAAAAGGATACAAAACCAATTTATCTTGGCACCATCCATGGCCTTTAGTAACCCATCTACCATCATTCATACATCCTCAAATGTAGAGGAACACAATCTCAGTTTATTTCATAAATTTGGATAGCTTGTTGCTTTTTGTATGTAGAGTAGAAGGTGCATTTGTGAAGGTAATTGAAAGTTGAAAAAAGGTGGGCTTGTGACGTAATAGACTTTATTGAAAGGGAAGAGCATTGCGTGGTATGGCAAGAAGAGAGAGAAGGAGAGTAAACTACTCTTGGGAGGGTGGCAAATGGTCAGAGAAAACAAGGCAATTCTTATTAGGTTGAGAAAACATGTATAATTAGTGTACAAGAGCTCTTATTTACTTTTTCCTTTTGGTCAGGATAAGAAATTTGAGTTAGATGTTTTCAACAGTGGCAAGACTGGGAAGCAAAGAAAATGGAGATGTTGAAGGGACAGTAGCATGAGCAAAGAGTGGAGCGACTAGAAAGAGTGGTGATTGTACAACAATTTGGGCGGTAGAATAGATGGTAGGTTGGGATTGGAGGTGATTTGGGTAGTTAAGGACAAGACACTTGTCCTTTTGCCTTTTTTTTAAACCATTAGTAAACTTCTCTTGAAAGTTAACCTCCTTCCTTCGAGAAGGTGATTCTTGTCATTTCACATCTGAAGGGATGTAATTTTTCAAATTTAAGGGATATTAGCTATAATTGTTATGAAACTCAAGGGAGATTTGTGTCACAAGTAGATAATTTGTACTATTCCTCGTGCAAATACTCATTAATTTTTTGTGCCAGAATTTTTTTAGTTTAACTATTCAACTTTTATTAATTTAACACTAATTGTTACAAATTGCAACAAGCTACTACGTATAATTCGTTCTCTTCCTAACATCAACAATATACTTACAGAACTACCAGCATTTCACAAGTATAGCCTCAAAAGAAGCTCCTATTCTATTCTAACCTATACAATTGACCATGAAACAGAGAAAGTATTCATATTATAGTTCCACTCCAACTATAGTTCTCAAGTTGTTTAAGCTTTTCTATTTCTTTTACTCCTACAATTATCGCTCTGATGGGCTTCTACAATTTCATGAACTAGAAGATTAGAGTTTCTACTCTAATAGTGACTAAATCGTTTCTCCCAAAACAACTCCTTCACCTAACTAATAAATTATTTCTGCTTCAAGTTTTGCACAAGCTATTTTAACTCATCATCCCATTCATATATCCCTCTATGTATTAAGTAATAAAATTGAATCCTATTCTATACATACGCAACAAAACCATAATGGAAAAATAGATTATTAAGCTTTCATTTCTTTGCAACATAACCAAGCAACATCGTGCATCTATCAACACACATTATTAGTATCCTATCTTTTGTAACTAACTTCTTCTTACACAACAGCCAAGTATGAAGGAATGTCTTAGGACACAATGCTAAAACATACCAGATGATACCACTCACTGTATTGTCACCACTTCACAACATTTTAATAGCTGATTTAGTAGAAAAGGTTCATGCACTTTCCAATGTCCACTCAAAAGAGTTTTGTCTCTAGTAGTGAACAAGTCTCAAGTATTTCTTGAATCAAGTCCACCACATTTACGTTTCTTTTTCTTCCTTCAGACCATACCCAACTTCTATTTTCACTGATTGAAGCTATTTTTGCCTAAGGATCACTATTAAATTGTCTAATCATTTTAGTCCCATAAATATCAATCAATGAACTCTAAGGCTGTCATTGATCATGCCTTAGTGGTGTATCCTCTTCATTTTCCACCAAGTCCAAAATAAAAGGTGTGAATATTGCTAAATTTTAAAGCTTTTTCTAGAACTAGACATTTATTATAGTTTTCCAGTATGCACCCAAGCTAATCCCTCGATACTCCTTTTCAATACATATATTCTATAAATCTTTTTTGGGTATCAAATCTTTATACCATACTTTCAAACTTGCACAACCAAATCCACCTTCTTTTTTTAGGTTTGCAAATATCTTTTGGGCTCACCTTGCTCTAGTTTGTTTACAATCTATACCAGCTGATAGAAAAGAAAAAAACATATTTTTAGCTTCTTGAAAATTGTTTTTGGTATCATGAAAATGCTACTCCATTAAAATTGCAAGCTGATTGATAGAGATTAATCAAACTACAGTATTCCACTGTGGGATAGAACTTTTGAAATCCAACCCAAAATCTTTTCTTTTTTCTTTTTGAGCTTTATCAATTAGCACTAAAAAATTAAAAGTTTCCTCAAAACTATTTTTGAAATCATAAAAATACTACTACACTACAACTGCAAGCTAACTAATACAGCTTAATCAAACTACAATCTTCCCCTATAGGATAGAACTTTTGAAATCCAACTCAAAATCTTTTTTTTCTTTTTGAACTTTATTAATTAGCACTTTGCAATAAGAGATAGTCAGCCTTGTGCTAATTAGTAGAATATTAACATATTTAAAAGAAAGTTATCCCAACTCTATACCATCAATTCACATAAAGTATTCTGCCCTTGTTCACTAGCTCCTGAACATAATATTTAACTCTTTTTCAGATTTGATAGCAAGGCTTACAGTTCTAAAAAGTCACCAAGAAAAACATTCACCGTTGGAACAGATTTATTAGTGGTGTAAGACAGTCGGAACAAATTTTTTAAAAAACATTACTAATTTCTAAGTCTCTACATTTTGGTTGATTATCAATTCCTAGTTCTTGAATTCTATTATCTAGTTGGCAACATAAACACTCTATAGCTAAGAGCCAAATGTAAGGAGATATGGGATTTGCCTGGCTAAGTCCTCCTATACTATTAAAGTAGCCTACAAAAGTACCATTTAGAATTAAAGAAAATTGCACAGAATATAACCGCAGTTTAATATTCATAAATTTTGGAGGAAAATTTATTTTTCCTCATGGTAATAAACAAAAACTCCAACTTCATAGTGTCACAAGCTTTTGTCAAATAAGCTTTTATTGCACACCTTGCGTTGCCATCTTTCTGTGATATCCTTTTGAGCTCATGTACCACAAACCCTCTTCCAGAAATGGAGCTTGCTTTTTATTTATCAATTAGACATAATTCTCTTAAGTCTTTCACCCAAGACCTTGGAATAGACTTTGTCCTAAATATTGCAGCATGATAAAGGTCTATATTTTTTCATAGTAGAATGATTTTGCAGCATCGGAATGAGAGTAATGATAGAATTGTTTGAAGAGAAATACATGTATGCCTATGAGAAACAATATTTCATAGCTTACACTATATCATCTTTAACAAATTATCAATTCCTGGTAAAAAATCAACAAAAAAACCATCAGGACAAGGACTCTTACCGTTTTTCATAGAGATGAAGATTTGCTCAATTTCTGTGTTAGTCGCCTCTTGTTGTTGTAATACGAATGCACATCAAAGACTTGTTTTAGAGGGAGTTGTTGCAGTACATTCTCGTTTTTGATGTAAAGTTTCAATGCTCACTAAATATAGTTTCTATAAATTGCATTGCAACTTCTTTCACCTCTTCATAATTATCCAATCTTCTTCCATCATCTGTAGTTAAAGTGATCAATCTATCTCTTGCTTGATCAGCCTTAGTACTTCTATGAAAGAATTTGGTATTTCTATTCTCCATAGTAAGCCAAAAGATTCTAGATTTAAATTTATAAACAAACCGCTTTACTTTCAACAATTCAAAATATTTCAAAACTCTCTTTCTCAGTACTTTGTAAAGTCATAATGGTAGGCTACTGCTGTAGTTGATTATAAATTATAAACAAATCCTTCTTTGATTGTGATGCTCTATTATGAATAATTCTATACTCTATTTTGTTTAGCTCTTTTAGTGCATTTTTCAACACCTTATGCTTTAGACACACCCTTCGCTCAGGAATTCTAGAAACTTCTGCACGCCAAGCACTATTAAGAAGGCTCTTGAAATTTAGTGTTCCTCATCCGAAATATGTAAAATTGAAAAGGCTTAGGTCCAACATTAAAATTTTCCTTAATGCTGAACAAACCTAGACTATGGTCTAAAAAGAAATTCAATTTTAACATTTGGCGATTCATTATATAGATGTGCACACGCATGTGTGTAGACACATCCACATACACAAATATATGATAATGTACCAGCAAAAAAGCACTTCCTTTGAAACTACATCCTTAGAAAATGTAATCATTAAAGAAAAATATTTGGTAGACAAAATAAAATATAGCTCTTAACCGATTGTGCCAGCCTACAATTGAGAGATATCGATTTGGAAAAATTGGAGGAAAAGAGAATAGTGGGAGGAAAAATAATAATAAATAATTTATGTACACAATTAAAGGTATTGATAAATTTATATTTCTCATACTAAAAGTATGAAAAATAAAAATTAAATAAAAAATCTAGAAGGCAATTAAAGAGAGAATTGTCCAAATCAGTGCAAATAGAGTTGTTATATACACAATACATTATCATTCCCTTTCTTTATATATAAGCAAGTAAGATTTACAAAAAAAAAATCTTTTGATAATGTCTTTACTTTTATATTGGTGAGTAGAATGTTTTATCATTTAATTTGCACAAAATATTTGGATTGTGAAAATGATGTGAAAATAGCAAAACCTAGTAAATTTAATTTCAAATTCCGTTCATAACTAAAATAAGTAATGGTGAATATTAAGAACGGTTTAGATTCTAAAATATAATTTTAAAGTTATAATTATTAGTTTTTTTAACATTTCACAGAAAAAGTGCTAGTCCATACATGTTACACACTCCCAATATGTCAAATGTATGTTATGTTACACACTCCCAATATGTCAGATGTATGTTAACATTGTTTTGGGTGTCAGTCCAGTAAAATAAAATTTTCTACTCAAATAAATATAAAATGAAGTGCATGATAAGTAGGGTCGTATTCACAGGGACTAGCCGATTTATTTTCTCTTTTCTTGCCAACTAAAATAAAAAGAGGAGGATGTGAAAATAACCAAGTTAAAGAGAATTCAAATTAAGAAATTTAATAATGTAAATTTAAATAAATGAAATCAAATGATAACTAAACCTAGTCAAAGGAATAATTTTCACTCTGGTTTAATTTAACTGAGCCTTGATGCATAGATAATTTCATACGTTCATGAAAAAATTGGCTATGATTGTCAACAAGCTCTAATAATCTACCTTTCCTTACGGTGTTGATAACAAGTTAAGACTATTAGTTACTTCCCTAATCAAAAAATAACCCTTGGTAAGAACATAGGATTCAATCATTCAACAGCTTTAAAAACAAGAAAAGTTACCAATTCCAACTAGCATATACCTAAGAGGCTTTGTTCAAATTAGATTATATATTCCCGTGATATAATCCAAAAGTTTGTATTACAATTGAATTAGCCACTTGCCACCAATATTAAAAATGTCAAACAATTATGGATTTGATGTTTTAAATGGCTATAGATTATCTAATAATTAAATAGTGATCAGTTATTTAATTGTGCAAAACAATCACACAAGAATGAATACAATCACCTTGGAATTTAAACAAAGAATATATAAATACTCATAAACGCAGAAAATTAATAAAACTAAAACTAATTAGATTTCACAGTATTGGATAAACTAGATTTTTTATTGTTATTCAACTAGAATGAAAAGTCTTGCCACGAATCATGGCTTCAAATCTCCAACAAAAATTAACAAGAATTTTTTCTAAAAGAAAAAGAGAGAAAAAACTAAAGAGTTCTAAAGCTATAGAGAAAAAATTGCAGACGTCCCCCTCTTTTGTGGCTTTTCTTCTGTCGTTCCTTTTTCTTCCTCCTCAATTCACGATATTTCCTTCTTTGTTTTCTTTCCAAATTAAACTTCTCTTCCTTTTTGATTTCAATATTCACGGCTCTTCTCATTAGAAGCGAATACTCCTTTTTCTTTCTTACTTCTAATTTCTACCAATAGAAGATTTTTTTTCCAATGTGATTCATCACAATTAGGAAAGTGAGAAATCTCTCAATTGTAGCCTTCTACCTAATCACGTCTTTCACAATTCTGCACCTCAACCTGGTTAATGTTTGGCCATGTTGTATCATTTCAAGTCTTCTAGAATTTTGACAAAATTAGAGCCTTTCTTCACACAACTCCTACAAACAAGGTCAAATACCAAAAATGAGTAAATGGAAAGATTAAACACCATCTTTGACCAAAATAGAGAGAAATTTAGTACAATTTCGACAACATTTTTACTTTCTAACAAATTCTCCACACCAAGATAATGCTTGCCCTCGAGCATTCAACCAATCCAAGAATACAATCAAGATACCAAATACTCATAGCAGAACCGCCAGCAAAAATACCACCTTTTTGAACAATTGTATCAAAATCCAAATGCATAAGATTCAACATCCTCACTAAGATTTTCAATGTAGTCACTCAACCCTCAAAGAAAGATAAGATAAGGTATCATTTAAAGCACACATCAATACAATGAAAAGGTATTTCCATAGTTTTGCACATATAACAAATCTCTACCACTGAATCAAGAACTTAATACAAAAATCAAAAGGTCTTCATAAAGGTTGTTACGGGACTTGGGATAAAGGCATGATAAAAGGGAAGTTTAAGTGAAAGGTATCAAGGAGAATCTCACAAAATCATTACATGAACATAATTGTTATCTCTATGTAATCCCATTGCTTAATGTCAATCACAACATGAACATACTAGGCAAGTGTAATTACATCTTAGGCATTGCCCAACTATCACAACACAACACATATATACACAACTTTATATTTGTGTACTTTTTCACTTTTTCTTCTTTTTTTTTTATCTTTTTGGCTTTTTTCCTTTTCTTTTTCAAACTTTTTCTTTTTCTAAAATAGCCAAAATTGAACTTGAAATATTTGCAGTTGCCAATATATACTTGCTTCCTTTATTAAACACCTTGCAATGAGATCTCCAAATTCTTTTTCATGCAATAAAATTAAGACACTCCCTTGATGCATGGTTTAAAAAGAAAGTTTAATCAAATAGGCTTTCAGTTAAATTATGTGGCTAATAATCAAAGAAAAAGGTTAAGGCTCAAAAGGGCTTACTAATGATAACAAAATCAAGGCATGTTTTTGCGATAGTCAAAGAGGGTTAAAACTAGGTGCCCTCATCATTTTAATGCATCAAATTTAAAAATGTGGTCTTGATACACATAGCAATGCAAGTTTTAGAATATCCAATCCATGTATAATAATCACTCAACAAAAGAAATAGAGCAAAAATGAATGAATTGCTTTTAAAGGCTCAAAGCTCACTACAAGGGTTAAACAAGTCAAATCTTGCACATTTTTCATTCAACTTAATCGTCAAGAAAAGTTAAATACTTAAACTATTAAAATTCTTGTTAATCATACTTGAATATTGAATTTTACAAAAATTCTCATCAAAAATTTGAAGGATGAAAAAACAGCAACCAATTAACCAAACTAAAGAAATCAATTAAAATAATCGGACAAAGAAATCAGATTATTCCCACTCTCCCACAACTAATTCCTACAATGTCCTCAACGTAAAAAGACAATGAAAGAATTGAAAGGGGGACTCCCCTGAATAAAAGCCAAGCACTGGAGGACAAAGGTGTTAGCTACTCCAAAAAAAGGGGTAATACACCCTTGTCCTTTCCGAGTCTTGGCCTTTTTCTAGTTTTAGAAAAGGGTTGGCACTTGTTTTTTGCTTGCGTGATGGGTTGGACGGATTGTTTGGTAGGAGCCTTTGATTTCTTCTCAGCTGGTTGATTTGTCTGAGCCATAGGTAAAATCTGAGAAAGGAAAAATCAGTTATTGAACTATTCCAAAATATCCATAATGTTTTCAAACAATACATCACATATTTCATAATCAGTCCATTGAAGAACAATTTCAACAACTAATTAACAACCACCACACACAACAAAGCACCCACAAAATGCACACTAATCAATAGCAATAAATAGCAATGATCAATTGCTCGGTAAAATCAAGTATCTCCCCTGAAAAACAATGACCAGCCACATCTCAAAACTAGTAAAAAATTTAGCTCTTTTTTGGTTAATTTGCTTCACAATTCTAGCAAAATGACTACTCACACACCATAGGCCAACTGATGAAATACTTTACAGTTAAAAATAACCACCAATAAGTGAAAAAAATCATCAATAATTCCAACCAATTTATTCAACTATCATTCCAATAATCCACAGTTTTAGTAACCAATCATTAATTCACAAGGAATCTAGAGAATTCAACATATTATTTTTTTGAGGAATTAACAACACCAACTAGCAAGCAATTTATCGTAGTTCAACTAATGTGATGAACAATGGACACACCAAGTCATAGCCAACCCCAACAAAATAGCAATTTGCATAAAATTTTCAACCAATCAAACCTGAATTCATCAAATTATCCAACAATAGCAACAATTAACAATAAAAAAACCAATATAGCAACATCATAAAGGAACAATCAATAACAAAATTAATCAATTTGCATTATTCACATTGCCACAAAATTTAATATAATCAACAACCCATTAATTAGACCGCAAAATTCTAAAAGTAGCTTACGTGAAATAGTTGAAACCTAGAGATACAATCAAATTGGTGAACTATGCAGCTATGGTATTGTTAAAATCGGCCGAAAGGTGGTGTGTATAGTTGAGTACTACTAGGCGTTGGTGGTGGGGAAAAGAGGAAGTGAGACAAAGGATGACAGAGATGATGGTGGGGAAGATGATGATGGTAGTAGTAAAGAGAGAGGAGAAGGAAGAAGGGAGTGTTGATGGTGAGAAAAAGAGAAAAGAAAGAGGGAGAAGAGAAAAGAAAGAAATAGAGAGAGAAGTAGTGGTGATGAAGATGATGGAGAGGTGGTGTGGCGTTGGTGAGAAAGAGAGAGAGAGAGAAGAGACGAGGTGGAGAGAAGAAAACTGACTGTGGAGAGAAAGAGGAAAATCGGCAGTAATGGAAGGAAGAAGAAGAAGAGAAGGGAAAGAGAAATACAGGGATAGGTGGGTGATTCAATCAAGAGAGAGAAAAAAGAAGAGAGATAGGGAAGAGGAGAGAAATAGAGGAAGAGAGAGAAGAGGAGTGGTGAGTCATTGATGGTGGAAGATAGGAAGTGAGAGAGAGAGCGTCAGTAGTGGAAGAGAAAAAGAAGAGGGAGAAGCTTTAGTGAAGAGAAGGAAAAAGAGAGAAACTAGGGCAAAAAATTAAATTGCAATATTAAGCGCTCTTTTTAAGAAACCAACAAAGACTACTCTTTATACAATGTGGTCACGTCTTAAAAGAAGAAGTCTTCTATCTAATTCACGTTAAAAAGCCTTGAAGTCCTATTATAAGGCGTGGGGTCATCTTAAGGAAAAAATGTCTTTAGTCTTTTTCAATCTTTCAACTCTTCACATTCTACGCATAGGAGGTGACCACACTTTACCAAATAAAGTCTCCTAACTTTAAACGTAATTCTCTTCAAGAGATGGAGCCACAAGGCACGGGCAAGCCTTAAATGAAGTGGTCTTTTGTCAAAACAAAAAGAATCAAGCTATCACACTTAAAATAAAATAAATAAAATCAATGAAAATAACCAAAGAAATAAAGAAATTGGGTTGTCTCCTAATAGTGCCTTTCTTTAACGTCTTTGGTTGGATGTAGCCACTTTTTATTCAACAAAATTAGGACATTCAGGAGCTAACCCGTTCTGCATTAAAAGCTTCAAATCCCTCCTAAAATGGCCTGAGACGATGACCGTTCTCCTTAAAAGTCATATTAGTGTGTGGACTTTGAATTTCAACTGCACTATGAGGAAAAATATTAGTAATTATAAATGGTCCAAGCCACTGAGAATGCAACTTAACTGGAAATAACTTTAATCGAGGGCGAAAAAGAAGAACTTTTTGTTCCACTGAGAACTTCTTTCTTTAGACCATTTTATCATGAAAAACCTTAGTTTTTTCGTTGTAAATGCACGAGTTCTGATAAGTCTCATTGCAAATGTCCTGCAACTCTTGAATTGTGACTGCCTTTGTTCTCCTAAGAATGCATAGTTCAAATGGTTGGGCAGTGACTTTAATTCAACATGTGGAGCCTGCACAATAGGTGACAAGAGCTTTGAGTGAGACAAGGGTAAAGTAATATTAGACACATCAACCTTTTTAGCTAAAGTGAATCTAAATCAACAATAATTTCTTGCAATTCCAATGAAAAATCAAACTTCCCTTGCACCCCTTGGACGTCCTCACGGTCAAGACTATGTGTTAGGGCAACCTTCAACGCATTTTCATCATTTAACTCACGGTTTTGCTATGTTAAAGAATCAACTACATCTAGAGCAAAAACTAAATGACAAAATTTAATGGATTTGTAAATATTAAATTTTATATCATCACCATCAAACTCCACTGCTAAAGTTCCCTAAACCTATCAATTTTTGTCCTAGTTGTTTTAAAAAATGGCCTCCTTAATAAAATTGGAGTTGAATTTGAAGAATTGCCTTCATCCGTATCAAGAATCATAACATAATATTAATAGAAGTACCTAAATCCAACATTGCTTTTCAATCCTTATTTTTCCAATTCTACAAGGAACAGTAAACATACCGTGATCCTTGCACTTGAATGATAACTTTTTCTCTAGCATTGCCAAAACATTTTCTACCATATAAACCCTATCATGTCCATTCAGCTTTCTCTTATGGGTGTAGAATTCCTTGAGAAATTTAGCATAACAAAGTATTTGCTCAATTGCATCAAGAAGTGAAATACTTACCTCAACTCTTTGGAATGTTTCATGGATTTCTTGTTCTTGCTCCTTCTTCTTTGAATTTGCAAATTTGCTAGGAAATGGTGTAGGAGGTGCCACCATGGCTGGAGCATCCTTTTTAGATTTTGACTGCTGAAAATTTTGAGGTTGAGCCCCATCTTCCTTCTTTTTTGATTTTTTCAACTTCATTGTTAGATGCTCTCTTGTTGTGTGAGACCCCTCAAAAAGTCCCACATTGGTGGGAAGAAAAGAAAATGATTTGTATATAACATCCTACGTTTGGGCTACTAAATAACTTGGCTTAAGCATTTTGGGCCTGTGGTTAAAAGCCCAAAAGTTATTTGGGCCAGCCCAGACACGGGATGTTACAAATGGTATCAGAGCGAACCTCGTGTAGTCTCTGCACGGGGTGAGACTGGGCCTATGGTATTGGGTCGGACTACGCAAGGAAGTGGAGGAACTAAGTGCTGTCCAGGGCTAAGTGCTACGTCGACCTAAGGGCGGGAGCCATCTCTAGAGCCCGTACGAGCCATCTTTAGAATCCGATACAACCGAGTGGATAGTCCGGATTATGATATGGATTGGGCTTTGCGAGGATGCAAAGCCTGATAATAAGGGGTGAATGTGAGACCCCTCAAAAAGTCCCACATTGGTGGGAAGAAAAGAAAATTATTTGTATATAACATCCTACGTTTGGACTACTAAATAACTTGGCTTAAGCATTTTGGGCCCGTGGTTAAAAGCCCAAAAGTTATTTGGGCCAACCCAGACACGGGATGTTACATGTTGGGCTCTATTAACTTCTTACCACTTCTCAAGGTTATGGCATTTACATTTTGTTTTGGATTCACCATGATTTGTGAAGGTAAATTCCCCAAATTTTGAGATTGCATTTAACTCATGGCAGATGCTATTTGGCTTACTTGATTAGCCCAATTTTGAATGCTAGTCCTCATCACCTATTGAAATTGTTGAGCATCATTAGCTAACGAAATCACAATTTCTTCAAGAGACTGACCTTGCTTAGAATATGATTGTTGCTGTGGCAATGGAATTAATGGCCTAGGTTGAAATTGTTGCTGTTGAAAACCCTACGGTCTTGTTGCATAACTAAAGTTCGAGTGATCCTTCCCTCCCGGATTATACGTGTTGGAATAAGGATCATACTGCCGTTGTACTAGCCTTGGGAATCCATCAATTGCATTGGCATGTTTATCCAGATCATCTTGAAGTTTGGGACACATGTTGGTCAGATGACCCGAAGCATAGCAAATCCCACATGTTTTTGCTTATTGCAATTGTCCTACAGCTAAATTTTCAACCATAGAAGTTAGTGCATCCAAACTTTTATCAATAGAAGGCAAACTTATCTCATTGACTTTTTCAAAGGTAAAATCTTGTCTATCACCAAATTGTCGTGCATTTGTAGCCACTCCTGAGATTAAATTCCTCATTTCAGTGGGTGTTTTGCTCATCAATGTATCTCCACTGGCGGCGTTAATTATCTTCCTATTCATAGGAGACAATCCATCATAGAAGTATTGGATGAACAATTGATTTGAAATTTGATAGTGTGGACAGCTAGCCCATAATTGCTTGAATCTCTCCTAATACTTGTATAAGGTTTCTTCATTATATTGTTGGATCCCACATATCTCCTTGCGAATATTTGCAACTCTTGAAGCAAGGAAAGCTTTCTCAGAAATTCGCTCTTCATGTCATTCCATGTAGTAACTGAGCTAGAGGGCCAATAATAGAGCTATTTTTAGCTTTATTAACTAAAGAAAATGGAAATGCTCTTAATTTGATTTGCTCCTGATTAACTACCTGGGTCTTCATAGTAGAGCATACCACATGAAACTCCTTAAGGTGCTTATGAGGATCTTCACTTGGCAAACCATGAAAAGAAAGAAGTAATTGAATAAGACCAGATTTAATTCATAAGCAACATTTATAGTAGGATATTCAATGCATAGAGGGTGTTGATTCAAATTTGATGTGGTCAATTCTCTCAAAGTCTTCTCGCTGGCCATGATGATTTCTTCTTATGAGTCACTAGAAGATTTGACAAGATCAGTTGCCAACTTGAGTCCAGGAGATGAGGATCCTTGTTCAACTAGTTGCCTAGTTTCTTTCTTCAATCTTTGGGCAATCTTCCCTATCTTAGGATCAAATTGAAATTCACCTGTATGAGAAGAATGAGGCATAAACTAGCAAGCAAATAAAATTAAAAAGAAAATAAATAGTGACATCAGTCCCAGGCAATGGCACCAAAATTTGTTGAGTGTTAGACAAGCAAAATAAAATTTCTTACTCAAATAAATATAAAATGAAGTGTGGTGAATAGGATCCTATCCACAGGGACTAGTCGATTTATTTTTTCTTTTTTTGCCAACTAAAATTAAAAGAGATGGATGTCAAAAAACTAAGTTAAAGAGAATTCAAATTAAGAAATTCAATAATGAAAATTTAAATAAACGAAATCAAATAATACCTAAGCTCTAGTCAAAGGAATAATTTCCGCTCTGATTTAATTTAACTAATCCTTAATGCATGGATAATTTCATACGTTCATGAATAAATTAGTTATGATTGTTAACAAGCTCTAACAATTTGTTTTTCCTTACGGTGTTAGTAACCATGGTAAAGGCCATTAGTTACTTCCCTAATCAAAAGATAATCCTAGGTAAGACCTTAGGATTCAATCATTCAACAACTTTAAAAACTAGAAAAGCTACCAATTCCAATCAGCAAATACCTAAGAGGCTTGTTCAAATTAGATTATATATTCTCGTGATATAATCCAAAAGTTTTTATTATAATTGAATTAACCACTTGAAACTAACACTAAAACTATCAAACAATTATGGATTTGACATTTTAGACGAACATAGATTATCCGACAATTAAATAGTAATCAGTTATTTAATTGTGCAAAATAATCACACAAGAATGAATGCAATCACCCTAGAATTTAAAGAAAGAATATATAAATACTCATATCATAAATGTTGAAAATAAATAAAACTAATTATGTCTAATAGTATTGGATGAACCAAAGTTTCTATCATCCTTCAACTACAATGAAAAGTCTAGCCATGAATTATGGCTTCAAATATCCAACAAAAATTAACAAGATTTTTTTAAAAAGACAAAAACAGAGAAAAACTAAAGAGTTCTAAAGCTATAGAGAAAAAAATTGCAGACTTTCCTCTCTTTTTTTGCTTTTCTTCTATCATTCCTTTTACTTTCCCCTCAATTCACGCTCTTTCCTTCTTTGTTTTCTTTTCAAATTAAACTTCTCTTCCTTTTTTATTTCAATATACAGGGCTCTTCTCATTTGAAGGAAAGGCACCGGCTCCTTTTTCCTTCTTATTTATAATTTCTACCAATAGAAGATTTCTTTCTAATATGAGATTCATCACAATTAAGAAAGTGGTGAATCTACCAATTGCAACATTCTACCAAATCACATCTTTCACCATTCTGCACCTCAACCTATTTAACATGTGGCCACGCTTTATTATCTCAAGTTTTCCGGAATTTTGACAAAATTAGAGCCTTTCTTTACACAATTCCTACAAACAAGGCCAAATACCAAAAATGAGTAAATGGAAAGATTAAACCCCATCTTTGACCAAAATAGAGAGAACTTAAATACAATTTATATGGCATTTTCACTCTCTAACACATTGTGAATTATTTAGAAAAGTAAATATTCTAGAGAGATGAACAGGTACTAGGCATGTAAAAAATATAGTTGCATTTTTATGAGACTAAAACAAGTCATCAACATACTGCAATATTTCTTTCAAAATTCGTCGCGCTGATAGAGAGGAAACCACCAATAAGTCATTGATGATTATTTAATATGAGAAAATAATAATTTGAATCACAAATGTTAAACAGTTTTGCAAAGTAGCTATCTAAAATATCTATAGGGAACAAATTTGAATCATTTTCTTTTACAAAATATTTTAGAGAGGTAGCAAAAGCTATATTCCTTCAAGCAATTATAAATATATCATTATCTACTGTGCAGGTGAAATTCCGGGAGAGATTGGCAATCTTACTAATTTGAAGGAACTATTTGTACCATATGCCAATCTAAATGGTAAGAATTTTATATCTATTTACGCTCACTTATGCTATCACTTGCTGTTAGTTGCTCGGCACTTCCTCATTTAGAGCTTAATTTGTGACACTTTTCTCTTAGGCAAACTACAAAGTGTCCCAATTTTACGAGATTCAAAAGATTCATGGCAAAGGGTAAAAAATAAAAAAAATGCCATATTTGAATAGTTAGATCAAGCTTGGAAGACACTTAACAAGCCCGTAATATTCTAGGAACACACTTAGCTTGGAAAACACATTAAATCCCTACCTATCATTTCAGACATGTTTTTCAATTGATTTTTTATCTCACAAAATACATTTACAAAAAAGAATATTAAAATTTTAAAAAAGCCCAAAAAACCATACAAATATGATATGTATTGATTAATACAACAATGTGTTACAAAATTACACAAAAAAAAAAAGAAACGACAACTTCGTCAAGATGATTTTTTTTTTGGGTGTTTAAAAAAAATTATTGTAATAGTTTTAAAGATTCTCTTAAATAAATATGTATGAGAGATAATAATATAGTTGAAAAACATGCTTGAATTAAAAAAAAACATAATTTTAAGAAACATAACCAACGAAAGAAAGCCGATATCATCTTATATCAGTTCTGACGTGGAAATGATGACACTATTTGATTTCCCTATTCCTTTTGCTTCCCTTGGACCCACCTGTTATTCACAGCCTTTCTTTTTCCTTTATCTTATTTTTCATTTTCTTTCTAGCCTACGTCAAGGTTCCATAAGAAACTATCTCCCCCAGGCCACCCCTTGTCCAGGTCGCTCTACTTTCTCTCCCTTACCGCCTAGTTGGTTTTAAGCTTTTTCTATTCCAACCTTCTATTCTATCATGTTTTCTCCTTTAAAATTCACAATCGTATGGAAAAGTCACAAATTTATTAGTACAAAGTACAAAATTGCAGAAGTGGACACAATACTCCATTGGGTTGCTTTTGTTTTATTTACTTTTGTTTCAAAAATGATTTTGCCTGACTTTGTATGATCTATTTTTTGTGCCTACTGGGACTGTTGATTCATTAATAATTACAAAGAAGTTTTACAAAAGAGTTGGAAATATGAAGGTGTTCTTCATATTTCAGAACCAGAGTCATTCATGGAAAATAGCATAGCTGGCGGCATTGGTAGAAGAATTATTTTAGTGCTGTAGCTAAATAGGGGTAGGCATGAACCAATTAACCAATCTATGCACTTAGTATTAAAATTGGAACCAACTATATTAGTTCACCTAATTTGCTAATCATATTCGACTTTCATTAACCGCTTAACCACTTAGCCAATTACCCAATTAAAGAGGGTCGGATACTGTAGGTAACCGAAACCATATAGTGTTAAATTTGACAAAATAGATAAAAAAATATTACAATATAAATGCTTGTTCAAATTAAAAATCTAGTTATACAATTTCAATTACCTTGCAGGACAAGTAAAAACATTATAAATTAAAGCTTTTGCATTCACTTTTTTACAAGTAAAAATAACAAATCATAAATTTTTACAACGCAAGTAAGAGAAATATTTGTGTTAAACACTAAATAAACAAAGTGAAAACAATATTTTATAAAGATTTGAAGGTCCTCTGGAAGAAAACCTATGTTTTTAGACTCAGACCGAGTATCGATTCGGTTGAGCTCAAGGTCAGAGGTCAATGGATTCGATTAAAGGTCGACTCAAGATCAAACCCGATGACATCATAAATATATCATATACATACATACATACATATATATAAATAATATATGTAGTAGTTATGTATGTGTCTATATATATACATATACAAATATATATGAGGAAATACTAAATATAGTAGTTATATGTGTGTGTGTTTACATACATACATACTTATATATAAATAATATATGTAGTAGCTATGTATGTGTCTATATATATACATATACAAATATATATGAGGAAATAATAAATATAGTAGTTATATGTGTGTGTGTGTACACACACACATATAACTACTATATTTAGTATTTCCTTACACACACACACACGTGCGCACATAACTACTACATTTATTAATTCATTATATTTTTGTTTGCACCATAAATAATTGCAAAAATCAATTTTCTTTTAATCCTCTCTAATAATTTTAACTAGACATTAAAAATGACTGGTTGGTCCTACCATTCAGGTGGCTTTACATGTTTGTTTGTTAGAAAAATTAGAAAAAACATGGAGGTCCCACAAATGTTGACATAACTGGTGAATATGATAGGCTACAGCTTGAGATCCATGCCTACCACTTTGACTTTCCCCTGGTGTTCATGCCATTCGGTTTTGTTCGGTTCTTTTAATTTTTGGTAAAACCCAATTTTGACTGGTAAAACCTGATTTTTTATCAGGTTGGACCTATTTTATATTTCAATTTTTAGTCTTGACTCAGCTTGGATAACTAGCTGATTTCTGGTCCAACCAATTCAATCAGTTGATCAGGTCCGAGTCTGAAAACACAGAAGAAAACGGGACAAAATCTCATAGTGTAAGGCTGTCAAAATTTTATTAATTTGACTACTCTTTGATTGCTGTCCGCATCAAAGTGATCTGGCCACTTGGCCTTTAAATAGACCTAAACCATTTGATTCCATTAACGGCTATGCAACCTGATGCCATGAGTTTCAAATTCATTCAAACATGACAATCAAACCAAATCCTTACTTTTAGCACGGACAAGATTTTAAATTCCAATCATATTCTGACTAACTAAACCATCTAGAAAACTTTAACAACATCTAAATTAATAACAATAATAGAATTTTGGTTGATTTACTACATTTTCTCTTTTAAACCAAAATATTCATACTTGACCATACCAAGCATCTTCTTCAACTTAAGAAATAATTTAAGCTTCAATGCCTCTGTAAAAATATCAGCCACTTTATCTTCAGTTTTGAAATAGTCAATGATAATCTCCTTATTTTGAACTAACTTACAAATGATGCGGAACTTGATACTAATGTGCTTAGTATATGCATGAAATACTAGATTCTTTTATAACTCAATAGCATATTTTTTATCACCAAATACCGTGTTGTCGTAAAAAGTCAAGCATTCTTCTCAACCATAGTGCTTGAGTAGCACTATTCATCATTTCCATTCAATTTGCCTTAGCAATAGACAATGCCACGATGTCATTGCTTCTTGGATGACTGAAAAAATACACCCTCTTCTAAATAAAATGCATAAGATGGGGCACTCTTTGTATTATATCACCAATGCAATTATATCTATAAACCCAACAAGTAGAGCATTATCAGCACATGAACAAAAACACCTTTAGATTTTAAATCTAACAAGTCTAGCATCATCATCATCCCAATAAAAAATACAATCAGATTTTGTGTCTCTAATGTATCTCAAAGTCCTCTTGGTGGCTTGTAAATGAGATTGGCATGGAAAGTTCATGAATTTGCTAATCAACCCAACACCAAAGTAATGTCAAGCTTATAGAAGTCAAATATCTAACACTTTCTACCAATCTCTCGAACGACAAACCATCAACAAATTCACTAGTGCTATCTTTTGTCAACTTCAACTTATCTTCAACTAAAGTCTTCATCATTTTGGTTGTGCCCATCTTGAACATCTTTAAAGTATCACTAGCATACTTTTTCTGTAAAATAGCTAATCCACCATCCATTTGACAAATTTCAATCCCAAAAAATAAGACATTAATCCCAAATAACTCATCTTAAAATAAATAATCATAGCATCCCAAAACTTAGAAATTGACTTGGGATATTGATAGTAAATATTAGATTATCCGTATATGGGCATACTACACTATCACAATTAGGATTAAATTTAATATGCAAAGTATGCTCATAAGGGTATCTAAAAAAATCATGCTCGACAAAATAAGCATCACCAAGGTTGGGCTGGTTGTTTCAAATCATACAACACATTCTTCAATCTGCACGCTTTATTTTCTTGGACTTTCTTGCATAAACTATAGGGTATTCAACATATTTGCTGATTTAATAAGCATAGGGTATTCACTATAATTACTACCTATCATTTATTTGTAACCTGTAACAACCAACTTTACTTTAAAGTGATCTACCCCTCTAATAAGTTGTATTTGGTGTTGTACACCCACTTGATTCCAATGTTTTTTTTTTTCAGGTAGAAGAGTAGTTAACTCCCATATATTAGTCTTTTCATTTGTATGAATCTCCTCATCCATTGCTTCAATCCAATGATTTCTTTGATAGCCTTCTCAAAATTTACAAGATTACAATCTGTAAACAAGGCAAATTTCACAATATTCTCATTAGATAAATCGTTCTCATAAATGAGTTGACAAATGATATTGTCTTTATGGACTACCAAAAGAGTATAGAGCAATAGATTGCACTCTCGGAAAATGAAGGATCTCTAGTTGGCTAGTCAAATTGCTCCATTGTTGTCCATTAGAAATCCCATCCTTCCAAAATTAAAAGCATTGGTGAATGCTTTAATAAAGAGTCTAATAATTTCTTGGACCAATCACTGGCACCTTGCTCATTAATAGTGACATCGCTACTAATAATCACCTTCTTTATATCTAGATTGAACAGCTTATACCCCTTTATTTTATAACTGTAGCCAATGAAGATTCACTTCTCTGTCTTGTCATCCAAGTTCTTCCAAGCATCTAGGATTACATGTGAGTGAACAAGACAACTAAATACCTTTAAGTGACTGATATTTGGCTTCTTACAGTCTATACTTCCTATGGTGTCTTTCCATATAATTACACCGTGTAGAACACATGCTAGAAACAGATATAGCAAAAGCAATCGCTCATGTCCAAAATTTTTTAGGCATATTTTTAGAATGCTTTGTTGATCTCACCGTATCCATCGCAGTGTAATTTTTCTTTTACCCATATCATTTTGTTGATGAATTTTTTTCTCTCCACCATATCCTTCTCTATTCTATCATCCAATTTTCCATTAATTTTCTATTTGTGAAGAATTAACATTCCCACCAACTCTTCAGGAGTTAAAGTTTGACAGATCATTTGTCGCTTGATCACTCTCCTTGTATGGTCAATTTTCCTGGTAAATTATTCAAAACTTTCTCAACAAACACCTCATCACTATGATCATGGCTATTAAGAACCGTTTCATTTTTTCATTTCTATCTACGTGAAAAATAACATTTGATTTCTCTGACTTTTCCATGGTGATATGCTCAGACTTTATTTTCAACATTGACATATTATTTTTCTACACTCTATCCATTCCTTTATATATTTTTACCAAAATATCCCTTTCCTGCTTTACTATATTATTACAAGAAAAAAATAATAATTTAGTGATTTCTAGTAAATTTGCAGGTTACAAAAGTGTTACATATTTATTTTAGCCTTGTATGATTTCAAACAAAAATAATAAAAATTATAATTTCAAGTCACGAACAATGAGATGACATTAGTTTAAAAGTCAATTGATTTTGTGACTTTCCTTGTAGTATTTTAGTTTTGATTGAAATGTCATAAATATATTGTATATAGTATTTTAGTTTTGATTGACTCAATTCATTAGTCATAATACCTTTTTTTTCCTTGTAGTAAATTTTTTGACATGTAGTTTTGTTCACAAAAAAATTACTTAGGATATATATATACATATATATATATATATATATATATATATTGTAAATCAACAATCAGTGAACACTAGTGGCCTCAGAAGTCGTGATTAGTTTTTTCATTAGTTGGTGAGGTTCAGTGTTACCAAGAAAAAAGTAACAATGAAGAAAAAATCCAAGAAGTTTCACTTCTCTTTTCACTACAACACAGCAATAGAAATTTTCACATCCTATAGTATTTTTTTCTTTTTTTTTTTATCGTCAATTCTTCATTAGAATGTATTTTGCCTTACAATTAGGGTAAGATTCTCAAATTTGTGCTCGATATGATTCCTCAATTTTTTTGTGACACACAATTTGCGATGTTGCTCCCAGTATACCTGTCTAATGCCCTCTTCCCTTTTTTTCCCTCCTATTATCCTAATTGTCAAGCCTGAGATTCGAACCCGCCCTTAATAGTGGAATGTCTAATGGGCATTCTCCTGGCCACTGGGCTTCACCCAGTGGATTACATCCTATAGTTAAACATCAAAAAATACAATATTTTGGGTAGTGCTTGGTAAGAACAATTGAATAGCATTTGTACATCACATTGCAAAGACGAAATAGGCCTAAATTCTTTCATTCTTCCTGCATTCTCTATTTTCGGGATTAAAGAGATTGCTGTACTATTCAATGGGTACTACATGCCTATCTTCTCAAAGCAGAATTTTAAAGCCTTTATCACATCCTATCCTACTATGCTCCAATTTTGCTTAAAGAACTCCACTGTGAAGCCATATGGTCCAAGTGCCTTTTCATCGATCATTGAAAACATTGCTTGTTTTATTTCCTCTTCAATCACTTGTGCTTGTAGCATTTCAATTTGTTCCTACTTCAGTGTTTTTGTTGTTATCTGTTGCATTCTGATCTCTTTCTCCTTTGACCACTTGCTCCTTTGTTTGAATAGTTCTTTATAAAAATCTACTACAATTTTCTTCACCTGCTCATACTTAGTTACCTGTTCTTCTACATCACTATGCAATGATAGGATCATGTTTTTTGCATTGTACGTAGACATTTTCCTATGAAAGAAAGCTATGTTTTTTTCTCCAGCTTGTAACCATTTGACCCTAGCTTTATCTTTATATAGTTTCTTTTCTACATTCATCAGGTCAGCATATTATATTCGCGCCTGTTTCTCGAACAGAATCAACTCTTCATCAAATGGTTTATCAGTCAGATTTCATTGCGTACTTTTCCACTGCTCCTTCTAATTTATGCTATCACTGATTCTATTGAAGCACCTTTTATTCAATTCTTTCAGCTCCTTAATCATTTTTAACTTCTGATAGATCTGTTTGACTAGATTCTCACCCAAATGTGTTGGCTTCTTCCACACATTTTCCATGATTTCCTTGCATGCATGGTGTTGCATCCAAAAACTATGGAATTTGAATGTTTTTGGCCCAAAATTAATTTTTTTTCCTTTATCTCTACACTGATTGGGTTGTGATATGATATTCCAGGCTCTAGGAATTCTACTTCAATTATTGAAAATTTCCCCATCCACTTTTCCTTAACAAATATTCTAGCTATACTACTACATATTCTTCCTTCAGTTTCTCTCTTATTGCACCATGTCTAGAAAAATCCTCTTCCAGGATGTACTACCAAATCTGTCATTTCAAGGCATTTGTTGAATTCTTCCATTGCAGCATTGTCAATCTCATCACTTTCTAACCTCTCATTTGGTTCTCTTATAGCATTAAAATCACCATGACAATCCATGCATTCATGTTTATTGAATTTTGCAGCTCCACTAATTGTCTCCATAAGGGCCTCTTATCCTCATCTTATTGCATCCATATACTATAGTAAGCACAAATTCTTTATTTGAGTTTTGTATATTACATGTGATTGCTTTCTCCTTAACATTAATTATAATACACTTTATATTTGTGGGTTTCCAACATATCCATATTCTACATACTCTACCAGTTTCTCCATTGTGTACCAGCTCCCAACTTCTAAAGCATTTGTTGAATATCTTGTCACACCCCATGCTTGAGAAGTGGCACCCGCCATGCCCTAGGCTACACTAGAACACAAAGTTACTTCGATACATGCAATACTAAGATAAGTCAAAGCTTAACAGATGAGCAATCATAGCCAAAGGATCCATTTCATTCATTCAAAAAATACGAGTATTCACAATACATTCCATTTCTTCTATAACAAAAGAATTGGATTGCCACAAGTGTACCCTAGCATAAACAAAAGAATAGGGCAATACATTCATAGAACAAAAGAACCCTTTACAAAATATACCCTATCACCAAAAGCTCCTAATCTAAACCTAACTCAAAAGCTCCAAGAGTCGGTCTAATCCTCCTCTACAAAAGTCTCCTCCGCTGTTATACAAAATTAAGCAGTGAGTGACATGTCACCCAGTAAGTAGTAAAGAATCACCTTGTGTCTTGAGACGGTTATACATATACAGTTTCATGCAGCAAATCACATTAAATGACTTAATTTGTAAAATACGAGGAAAAGCACATTCATTTCACAATTACATATATCAAATGTCAAACATTTCTGACGAGCTCAAGTAGTAAACCGACTAATAATCCTGGATATCCAGTTGTTAACTATAACTCGGTTAACACGGTCAATTTTTTACTCTACTCGGAGGCAAACTCGACAACTCACTTGGAAATACATCGAGAAGCTCCCTTACTATAAGGATATCTTCTATTCTCACCTCTTCCTTCTTGTCGGTGTCTAAAACATAGGATAGAAAACATTCAGAACCTTTTTGAACGGCTTTAAAGGTTTGAAGAGCTGACAAGATCGGTAAAGATTTTTCTTTTTTGGATTTTTGAGTACACCCTTAAAAGGAAAAGAAGGGAGTACCAGGAATACGAAAATCGACTCTTTTTTCCCGACAATCTACGTAGGCGTAATTTCTAGACAACCAATCCATACCTAATATAATATCAAATCCTCCTATGTTCAACTGAATTAAATTGGTTGTGTACGCTCTTCCCCCCAAGTCTAATACACATGTCTCATACACAAGATTTGAAATAAGTACTCTCCCTCCCGGAGTCTCTGCCCGATAAGGTTCCTCTAAGATACATGGTTTAATATTCAACAAAGGCATAAACTTCTTAGAAACGAAAGAGTGACATGCTCTGCAATCAAATAAAGTATAAGTCGGGAGAGAATTGACCAACACTATACCTGTCACCACATCCTCCGATCCTTTGGCTTCTTGTTGCGACAAGGCATAAATCTTGGAGTTTGCCGTTGCGCGATTGGCATTGACACTTGCTTGAGCCATTGGCTTGTTAGTACCCCTAACCGGTTTAGGATTTACTGGTTTGGAATCAGTTGACTTAGGATTCGGGCAGTTACTAACTTTGTGCCCCACTTGACCACACCTAAAGCATGCTCCCGTCTTCCATTGACATTTCCTTAGATGCACTCGATGACAAATATCGCAAGCTTTTGCGCCACTAGGAGGGCCACACCTTGCCAGAAGGACTTGGGTGGTTCCACTTGCTTGAGGTCCTAAAGATTTCAAAGGAAATCCTGGACGAAATGGGCGGAACACTTGGGAAGGTTGTACACCACCCGAACGTTGACCTTGTACCATAAGGGGCTTACCCCTTTGTTGTTTCGTCTCTGAGTCTTTCCTCTTTATGTTTTGCTTCGCATCCAAGCTAGCCTCGTACATTTGGTCAGACGTAGTGTAGAAATTCTCGGAGATCTTCGATTGAATACAACTATTTAACCCTCCTTTAAAGGCCACCATCTTGATTGTCTTGTCCGCCATCATAGAAGGGACAAAACGTCCCAAAGAAAGGAAGGTTGAGTAGTATTCTGCTACAGAGAGCGTCCCTTGTCTTAGCTCATTGAACTGTTGGATCTTTTGAATGCGAATGGCGGGTGGAAAGTAATGTTGGAGAAAGACCTTCTTGAAGTCTTCCCAATGTCAAAACGCTGTCCCGTGGTTCGCTAGCGTCAAGGCCACTCCTATCCAACCATTTTTCAGCTTCTCCCACAAGAAAGGATGTTACCTACTTGGAGTCGAACTGTGATCGGGCACTTGCATTATTTGGAACTTTCTTCTCATCTTGTACAAGCCACCTCTCTACTATGTCAGGGTTTGGGCCCCATCGAAGGTGGGGACGTTTACTTTACTCAAGTTCCTTTAAAGTGGTAGCGCACGCTACCTCTGTCTTCCTCATTGAACTCTATGGTTCCCACCTTGTTGTCGTTGATATTCTTGAAATCCGTGTAAGAAATTGGTAGGCAACCTGCTAAAGGTAGTAAGGATCAAGTTGAGGAGGGAGTAGAATTTGCATTCTCTTGGCGAGGTAGAGGAGTCACTTGTGAAGTTCCCTCTTCCCGTGGTCTACAGGAAGTCCGACAGGCATCCACTATAAAACTCCCGGTAGGAACGTTGAGTTCTTCTTCGTCTTCTTCTTCTTCTTCGCCATCCGAACTAATGTCTTCCACGGATGGCTCGGCATTTGCCATAACTCTCTTGCCATTGCCATCTTCAAGAGTCTTCAATCTTCGCTTTCTCCCAAGTGGTATTCTGCACAAAACCGAAATTAGAACACGCCAACCTAATTATCTATCTATTTCTATCTCAATAGAATCTATACCCAATAGCAAATATTCACTAAGTCAATTCTAAACATTCAATTCATTCCTACACTTAAGGTAACCCACATGATCAAACCTAGGTTCTGATACCAATAAAAATGTCACTCCCCGAGCCCGAGACGTGGCACTCGCCATGCTCTAGACTACGCTAGTACACAAGGCCGGATCAATACATATATTACTAAAACAAGTTAAACTTAAGGGAAGAGCAATCATAGCCAAAGGATCTATTTCATTCATTCAAAATATGAGTATTCATAATACATTACATTTCTTCTATAACAAAAGAATTGGGTTGCTACAAGTATACCCTAGCATAAACAAAAGAATAGGGCTATACATTCATAGAACAAAAGAACCCTTTACAAAATATACCCTATCACCAAAAGCTCCTAATCTAAACCTAACTCAAAAGGTCCAAGAGTCGGTCCAGTCTTCCTCATACAAAAGTCTCCTCCGCTGCGATACAAAATTAAGTAGTGAGTGACATGTCACCCAATAAGTAGTAAAGAATCACCTTGTGGCTTGAGACGGTTATACATATACAGTTTCATGCAACAAATAACATTAAATGACTTAATTTATAAAATACGAGGTAAAGCACATTCATTTCACAATCACATATATCAAATGTCAAACATTTCTAACGAGCTCAAGTAGTAAACCGACTAATGACCCTGGATATCCAGTTGTTAACTATAACCCGGTTAACACGGTCAATTACTGACTCTACCCGGTCAGTCCGGTCAAACAAAGCTAACTATCCCCAGTTAGCACTGGTCAAATATCAAATATCAAACATCAAATTAAGGAACTAGTCTCGTCATAAGTCATTTCACTCAAGAGCTCATTCCAAACATCAATTAATCAAACACATTACCTCGATAAATTCATTTCATATAATAAATCGTAAAATAGTCCCACTCAAGCCAAGGAAATAACAATTAATAACTTAGAACATTAGTTTTATTCATAACTTATTTTCAATAGTGCAAGGGATTCGTAAACTACTTACCTCGATTCCCCGTTAGTTCAAATAGTCAGAGTATGGATAACCACCTTCCTCACCTAATAACACACAAAAACTACTTAATTATAGACTTACTCTAACAATAATTTTAGAATAAAACATAACCTAAGACCTTACACGAGAAAATAAATGAAGTACAGTTAAAGAATAATAGAACAAATGATCTGTGCCCGTGGATCAAGAAAAGCTCACTCGCGGATTCAGCAGAAGCCGAGCCGCGGGTAGGCCAGGGATGAGCCGCGGCTGCGACTCACTGAGCTTGACCCGCGGCTCGCAATCCGCAGGCTTGGCCGCAGTGCGGACAATGTTGCGACCACGGACAGATGCGACCCAACAAATTGGAGTTGAGCCGCTAGTGCCAAGGCCCAGCCGCACCCACGGCTGGCCTTTTCAGGCCCACGACTCGACCTCCTACAACACTTCCAGACGACCAAACATTCCCAACGTCAAGCAAACACCTCCAATACCAATCCAACCACCAAAACAACTTCAATACGGAAATAATTGACAAGATAAAGCAGAGGCAAGATACATATAACTCAAAACATTCATCTAAGACAACCTAAACCATAGTCACACTTAGTCCTTCTTGATTCCACTACCACCACCATCCATCTTCTATCAATACACCCCCAACAACACAAAACATAATCTCAATAAAGCATGAAAACCTTACAATTTCATATGCCTATCAATTATCATCTTCTCATACAAGGCAATCAACTAAAGAAGGAAGAAATTGAAGTTAGGAAAAATACCTTGGGTGAAAGATTGGGTAGTGGAGACAACACTTCCTCCCCTTGATCCCCTACTAGGAAAAGGCACTTCAACACCTCCTTTAAAGAAGGATTAAAGAGAAAGAAGAAAAGGTTTAGAGATAATTAAGTTGGAAGATAAAGAGAAAGAAGAGAAGTGGGAAGAACAATTTCCCCAAGCATATTTGGGCAAAAATTTAGAGTTTGGAAATTTCTTTTAAGTCCTTCTACTTGTGAAAAATAAAACACCACCCCAAACCACCAAATTACAAGAGTGCCCTCAAAGGTCCTTAATATTACATATCTTGTCTACATTAGTTATCCTAACTTTGTTTTTAACTACTCCTATTTTATCAACTTGTGCTTCATTTATTGTTTTTCTTACTCTTTTTGCTTCATGGGGTCATTCAGCCACCTTATGTTCCAGCACATTATTTTCTTATTGATTGCAGAAAGGCTTAGTCTTTACCTTCTTTCTAGCTCCCCTGCTAAGTTTCTTCTTTTGTTTACTAGTTTTTCTATTATTTTGAGTCTATGCTTTTTGTGTTACTCTCTCTTCCTTCATGTTTTGACTTTTGTTAGAAGCCTGCTATTATTTTTGCTTCTCCTCTTTTTTTTTCCCCCTTCTCTTCCTGCTATCATATGTTCACCTTGCTTCTTTCCCTTAAATGTGAACATTCTCTCTATCTTTTTATCTTCTTCTTCCAGCAAACTGTAGCCGTTATTCATTTTGATGGGGGTACTCTGTTTATTCATCTTATCTTCATTTGCTTTTATCCCTTGATTACTCATTTGTCTCATTTTACTCTCCCACTCTTGTTCATTGTTTTTCAACCATTCATCTATTTTTCTGCCTTCCTTATTCTCTTCAACTATTTTCACCTTTTCTTCCATTCCATCTTTCCTTTTTTCATTTTTTTCTCTTCTATTTCATGCATTTTACCATTTTTCTATACCTGTTATTTCTTTCCTCTCTTCTCATTCACCTTAGGGACCCATTTTGTGATTCTTTGGTTAGCAGGGCATTGAGCATTACTATGTTCGAATGTTTAACATATGACATAGCAAGGGGGCAACCATTCATAAATGATCTACGAATATTCCAGCTCTCCAAGCTCATTTATATATAGTATGTTTGGTGACTCTGTAACCCAATCTCCAACTCAATATACACTCTAGCATAGGACACTCTATCCCGATTTGCAATCTACTTATCAGTGTATAGGGTTTTCCTGTATAGCTGGCCATTTTACTCATCCCGGCAAGTGTTAGTAGTGCAATTTTAGGTGTGGCATCCTTGTCCAGACAGGTAGTGAAGTGAATTCCTCTTTTTTTAGTCTCAATCAGGCACCCATTGTGTTGCTTCTTATAGGCCATGGAGATTGTTCTAATGCCTTTGTCTTCGTCTTTTCATTCTCAAACTTGAATACAAATATACCATTCTTCAATGAAATCACCTCCACCTTCCCAAACTCCTTCCACCTGTTATCAGTAAGTTTTCTTATGATAGCAAATGGGGGTGAAAATCCCAACGTGAAGCCCACAATAGCATTTCCACTCTAGCTTTCACGTCTTCACTGTTTACAATCAAAGGCTTATTAATTTCTAGGGGAACAACAGTTCAGCTTCAGCCGACCATGATTACAATTTTCTCAAACTACTATGCCCACGAACATTCTCCTCTTTCTTGGTTCACACCAGCACTGACCTTAACAGCCTTCAATGGGGGAAATTCAGTTTCCTCTAGGTTAATTGCCTTGGGCAATGGAATTTATCCATTGCATTGTTGAAGATCTCTAACATCTCTTCCCTGCATAGCCGATTCCCAAATTTTCGTTGCAGAGCTCATTTCTACTAAGACTATTAATTTCTCTACCAAATTTAGTTTTGAAGTGTAGATTTTGTTCAGTTAGTAATGTTTCAGATTGTATGCTGGTTGTATTTTATGGATTAGTTGCCAAATTCAAGCTCTCCTTGATCAGCAATGGCAGACAAATTAGCTAAAATTTGCCATTAGGTGCATTTTAGAACATTCATAGCTATTCCTGCCAAATCTTAGAAAGAGAATTTTTGCAACCCCCACTTGCAAGCATTTTCTGGCTACTTCACACATATATGTATATGTATATATATATATATGTATATATATGTATGTATATATATGTCTACACACACATATATGTACACATATACACAGACACACACAGCAGATACACACATATGTATATATGTCTCTCTCTACATATATGTATGTCTCTCTACATACATACATCATGTGTGTATGTACACATACACTATACTAAAGTACTATTTAGCAATCCTGATATACCACATGAAAAGACGTATAGGGGGTTGTGTGTGTACACACACGTATGCGTGTTTATATATGAATGGTTATCACTCTTAAGTATATGTATTTTCATATGATATGTCAGGCTTGCTAAATATACTTCTAATTTACGTATTCTTACTCATTTTAGGTTGTGTTTTCCAACTAGGCATCAGTAAAGACATCATTCGGAACAATTATAAGTGTTTATTTATTCAATCACTCTCTTTTTGAAAAACAAGAAGGGTGCAACGGTCAAATGAAATATTAGTAATATCTAAAAAACAGTTAAGAATTTCTATGATTTATCAAAACATGATGGAGGAATTTATAATCTAGGCAACCCTCAGTGAATGCTAGTATAAATAACCTGAATTGTTTTTGGACAATTCGAAATTTGAAGATCAAGTGAAATGGATGATTCTTTAACCTGAAAAAATATATTTTAGCTGAACCTAATGGGATGAGACTGTCATGAACTAAATCAGATTGGATTTATCAATTCTTTATACAATTATTACTAGTATTAGATCTGAGGAAGAGAGAAGGAAAGAAAAGACAGATTACATGGAATTGCACTTAAGAATGAGAAATAGTGAGAGAGAGACAGAGAGAATTAAAAAGTTTTTTCGTACGAAATGTTGACTACAAAGTTTTACTGATACAAAATTGCCTGACTTCTTTAACAACTAAAAACTAAATTTTTCTATAATGATGTCGAATCATTCTTTGCTTCTATATATAACAGATTTTTCTAATCTTTCTAGTTTCTCTTGAAGTGCCACTACAAAGGGCAACTAATGGTCTGTATTGAGGAGTGTACTACAGTCTGGACTATTACTTTTAATTGTAATTTTTTTTCTAGAAAAGCCTCAACTAGTTCTTGAATTAACTCCATCACCTGTGCCTTGCTTTTATTTCCTTCAAACCATACCCCAGTTTCTATTTTCATTAATTGAAGCTAGTTTTGCCTTGGGATGACTACTCAACTGTCTGATGACTTTAGTCCCTTAAGTATTAATCAATAGACTCAAAGGATGTCATTTGTCATGCCTTAGGAACATATCCTCTCCATTTTCCACCATAACCAAAATATAAGGTTTGACAATAGTTCTTTATTTCAAAAGCTTTTTCTCGAACTAGGAATAGTCAATCACCATTGATTTTGACAGATTATATGGACTTTTATTATAGTTTTATAGTATGCATCCAAGCTATCCAATGAGAGTCCTTTTAAGTGCATGCATTCCATAAATGTTTCAGTATCAAAGCTTTAAACCATACTTTTAACGTCAAACAATCAATTTCATCTTTTTCAACTCACCTTGGCTCTAGTATTTTTATAACTTGTACCAGTCCATAGAAAAGCAACAAAAAATATTTTTAGCCTCCTCAAAACTATATTTGGAATCATAAAGATGATACTTTGGTGTGACAGTGCGCTAATTGATAAAAGTTCAACAAACTACAGTGTTCCACTATGAGATAGAACTTTTGAAAATCAACTCAAATTTTTTTTTTTTTAACTTCATAAATTAGCACTTTGCAATTGGAGGTAGTCTACCTGGTACTAATTAGTAGGACACCAAGATGTTTAACAAGCAGTTTTCTCAAATTCATACTCATTATTTCACATAAAATATTCTGCATTTGTTCACCAACTCCTGAACATAATATTTAACTCTTTTTCTAATTTTGGTCTCAAGTTTGACAATTCGCAAAACTCACTAAGAATAACATTCAACCCTCGAATAAATTTATTAATGGTAAAAGATAGTTGGAACAAATCATCGACAAACATAGCATTTTTAATTTCTGACTCTACATTTTGAATGATAATCAAATCCTATTTCTTGAATTCTCTTATCTGGTTGGCAAGAGAAGTACTTTTTAGTTAAGAGGAAAATGTAAAGAGATATGGGATCTCCTTAATCTGTTTATAAATTTTGGAGGAAAATTCATTTTCCTCATTGTGGTAAACAAAAATTCCAACTTCACAGCAAATGAGTGTAAATTAGGTTAACAAAATATCCACTTAGCACTTGCACTCAAATGAATAATAAAACTTAATCTTTGTCGTGTTGCAAATATGTAGGTTATTTGTAGTATAAGAAATTAGATGATGAATCCCATAGACATACTAATGGCCAGCTACTCGAATGTAGAGATTAAGATTATCTTGTGTAGTTTAGAATTTCAAACCCATTTGTATCAAGACTTATTTTCACAAAGAATTGATTCAACCTACCATGTATTTCATGCTTAATGTGTTGTGCTAATCCATGGATTTCACCCTTATGTTGATGAAAAACTCACCCAAAAGTTGCACAATCAATCTCCAAGTTTGTTAGTGAAATGTTGATGCATTGTTTTTCCTAACTTTCCTTATGTTGATGAAAAATTCTCCCAAAAGTTGCACAATCAGTCTTCATGTTTTTTGGTGAAGAGATGCATTATTTTTCCTACTTCAATCATTTTTGAACCCCCCCAAAAATTCTTCATATTGCACTCCAATTGATTCAAATTGTGATTGGATGTCAAAAACTTGCAAGATTGCATAAAAATTGTGCATTAATTTCCTCAAATTACAATTTTGCCTCAAAACTCTAAACCTAGTGGAAAAACCCTAATTTTGAAAATTGACATTTTTTGAAGACAAAATTCATTCTAAAGGCACTAATTCTTTGTATTGTTTTTAATACTTATACTATCAAGTAAAGAAGAAGTAATTACATCACAATTAAGCTAGTTTAACTTAATTTCTTTACTTCACCAAATTTTACAAAACAAGTGATTAGTATGAGCAACCAAGTACTTCTTATGCCTATGATTAATTTCATATAAGAGGGACTTTAATTGTAGCACAATATCTTAAAGCGTGAAATTGTCTTAAAGAATTTATAGATGAAAATCCCAATTACTCAACACTTCTATTATTTTTTATTTACAAATCAACCTATTTTTGAGAAACGACATTGCCTTTTGATGCACAAATCGACATTGGTTTATGAAGATTTCTTATTACTCAACAATTCACTTTCAATCAAGTTTGCTATGCTTAATCTTAATTCAAGTGCCATTTAACACGAAAATCAACATTTTTGGATGATAACTTCCGATTACTTAGCACAAGAACTATTGGAGTAAACGGATAATTTCATTCAACATTCAACTTTATAGCACAATAGTTTCTTACAATTTTATCAATCACAAATCCAATTTTATCAATAATTTCATTCCATTCTCATGCCTATAATTCCACAGGGATTTGCAGCCCAGGCAACTTAGTGGTATAAATTGTCTCATGTCATTGTGGCTCTATTTCAGCCACAAAAATTTATCGTGCTTGCATCTCATTCCATTCTTGGAATAATTTATTTTACCGGTTAAAGATAAGTCATTCAGATATAAGTATCAAGGGTCTGTTTGTTTGGACTGAAAATATTTTCTTGAAAAATATTTTCAAAATTTTCCTAGGTGCCAAACACAAAAAAAAAATATTTACTTGTGTAAAATATTTTTTAATTTTTCTTTCTTCAGCTGAAAATAACTTTCATACTCAATGAATGTAAGTTATTTATCTTAGAGTTCAACAGTGATATTAAACCTTAAGTACCTACTTTTATAACTTCAATTGCCAAACTAATTTTTGTTTTTAATTCTTATTAACTAATTTTTTCATAATTTTGGCCTCCACAGTAATATGATTATAGTTATGTATATTTAACTATTGCATTGTTTTGAAGCTTAATTATAAACAACATAATTTCTAGTCAACTCTATTTACTTGTCAAACATTTATTACATGTTTTTCCCCTGATGCTTCAAGATATTGACGTATGGTTTTGTTGTTAATAGTCTTAGATAGAAATGAAGCGCATTTCCTTGAGGTTTTTTGTGTCTCAACTATTGAGCAATAAAGTCATTTTTCTGCCAGCTACAGATAGTAGGAAATTCGTTTGACCTAGTGATACGTTCATCCTTTTACATCTTATATTCTTTTCACCTTACTTTTAACATTTCTCTTGTATAATGTTGGTCATGAGGTACACGATTGTAGTTAATCAGCGGGTGATCTGGTACTGCTGTACCATTTAGATTTATGAATATCGATATTCAAGTCGAGGAGAAACTGTCAGCTATTATCAGACTATCAGACTATCAAACAAATTTCATTAGACCACAAAACATTATGCTTTAAATCTATAGTTTTAAATTTTTTGTGATGATGTGAACCTGTTATGGCTGTTTGATTTTTGAATCTTCCGTCGCTGTCTCTTGTATGCTTGATTTCCTTTGGCTGATAAGTGCTGCGTTGTGCTGGGTCGATCTTAAACATGTTTTGTCCTTAGTGTGCAGTTGGCCAAAAGAATCCATTTCTTTTTGTTCTACTTAGAATCCATTTCTTTTTGTTTAATATTAACAATTAAAATAAAAATATCAAAAATTATTTTTCAAAAGATTTTCACACTGTCATCCAAACACTAGAAAATTGTGAAGAAAATAACATTTTCCATGTAAAATGTTTTCTTAGAAAAACAATTTCCTTAGAAAAATGTTTTACGTCCAACCAAACGGACGCTTAATGTTTTTCTTTTTGCTGAAATGGGCTTAATGATTTGAAAACCATTGTGACTTCCAAAAAAAACAAAAAAAAAATAATCTTGCTTTCCCTCTGATTCTAGTAACATAGATGGGATGGGGTCGGCAGCGATTTTGAAGAATTCTAAAATTGTCTTATTTCTTTTAAAAGTTTGAAACATGTCAGATTATATAATGTGAATTCTTATGAAAATAAAAATTTTCTTCCTTAAAATCTAAATAAAGTTGTACCACAGTGTACCTGGCACGTACACTATCACTTTTCTTTTTAACTAGCCATGATCTTATACACTACATAAAGCACATTTCTTCATAATACAAGGTTATTGGATAATATTTTTAATTAAAATTTAGGTCCTTCGACAAATTATTCTTTTATAATCTAATTTAGAGTAAAAGGCACCAATGATATCTAAACTTATCACTGAGTGTCACATTAGTACCTCAACTTTTAATTGTGTCAATTAGGTATCCAAACTATGTAACTTGCATCAAATTGGTGTCACACTCAATTTTTCGGTGAAGTTCATCGCACGTGTCCTCTCACGTCGCAAGGCACGTGTCCTCTCTCACCATGAACTTCCATCAGAAAATCGAGTGTGACACCAATTTGATGCAAATTGCATAATTTGGGTACCTAATTGACACAATTAAAAGTTGGGGTACCAATGTGACACTCAGTGATAAGTTTGGGAACCAGTGGTGCCTTTTACTCATCTAATTTATAGAAAAATCTGTGCTAAAATGTCAAATGAATTTGATTATAATGAACTTGATAAATTTAAGAATAACTTCACAAAAATTTAAGAATAATTTCACAAACCTTTCTTGCGGTTTATGACAAGTTGCAAACAATATCTCTTAAGTTTACTTATACTATTACATGTTGTTAAACTGTTGCTCGGCACATTTGCATCTAGAGTTTAGTTTGTGACACTTTCATCTTTGGCAAACTACATTGGTTCCAATTTCATCAGATTCACAATAAATGTTAAATATATTTCCTAGGTATACATTGTACTATTACTAATTTGAAAACATTAATTCTGAACATATTTCTAAGTATACATTTTTGTTTGGTTTTGCTTTTGTCTTCTGTTATATTTCTCAATTGAATAGCTTTTTTTTTTATCTTTTATAACTCGTTCCTTTTGGGTTGTTAGGTGTTATACCTCGTGAGATTGGCAACCTTTACAAATTGGAGGGAATAAACTTGGATGAAAATCGGTTAAGAAGTCCTATCCCACTGGAACTTTTTAACATTTCCACACTTACAAGATTGTCCCTGTCAAATAATGATTTTTGGGGAACTCTTCCATCTACTATAGGTGTTACTTTACCCTAGCTTGAGGTGCTATTTCTTGGGGCTAACAATTTCACTGGAGACACATTACCATCTATCTCAAATGCTTCTAGACTATTTGCACCAGACTTGTCAGAACATCAGTTTATTGGTGAAATTCCTCATTCTCTTGGTAGTTGAAGATTTCTTAAATGCTTATTACTTACAAGACACAATTTTGGAAACAAATCTCCTTCAGGAGAATTGAGCTTCTTCAATTCTATCAGAAATTGCAGATATTTAAGACAGTTGTTTCTAGGTGAAAATCCATTGAATGTTTTGCTTCCGATGTCTAATGGAAATCTTTCTAGTTCTCATGAAGATTTTGATGTAAATATTTGTGGAATTGGGGGTGAAATTCCAAGGCCAATAGGCAACTTAAGCAACCTAGTCTCGCTAAGTTTAATTGGCAATGGCATGAGGGGAATTATTCAAACTACCATCTCAGGATTATTAAAACTTCAGCGGATAAGTATTGACGATAACAAGTTACAGGGACCAATTCCAGGTAAGTTCATTTGCCTAATTTAGGATCCTTAATTTTGTCACGAAATAGGCTTTCTAGAGATGTGCCCAGCTGCACAAGGAGCATTACCTCATTGAGATGCCTTTATTTAAATTCGAACAATCTATCTTCTAGCATACCAACAAGTTTGTGGAGTCTTAGAGATATGTTGGAGCTTGATTTATCCGTAAACAATCTAACTAGTTCTTTGTCCTCTCAAATTGGAAATTTGAAGGTACTAACCAAAATGAACCTATCAATGAACCAATTCTTTGGGGAAATTCCTAGCACTATTGGGGTGCTACAGAATTTACAAGCACTCTCCTTGGAGCATAACAAATTACAAGGGCCAATTATCCATGAAGAATATGTTGGGTTTGTAGTATTTGGATATGTCAGTCAACAATTTAACCAGTGCAATTCCCAACTCCCTTGAGCTACTATTGTATCTTCAATATTTAAATTTGTCATACAACAGAGTGCAAGGTCCAATTCCTCAAATAGGGCCTTTTAGGAACTTCACAAGCTTACCTTTTCTTGCTAATGAAGCATTATGTGGTGCTTCCTGGCTCCAACCATATCAAAGCTTTAAACATAGATCAAGGAAAAAGATATTATTTCTTGTGTTGCTGCCACTAGGATCTGTGAACCTAGCCTTTGCCATTTCACTTATGAGAGTTGACAAGAAAAAAGGTTATGCCTCCAGCTAGTGACTTGATTCCACATGCAACAAAACACGATATACATCGTTATGAACTCACATGGTATCGGCAAAAAATCGGGCGAGATCTCAGTGATATACATCGTTATGAACTCAAGAAACTTAGGAAGGTAAACACGATTCTCACTAACCTCCTTCTTTAAGAACAAAATACTAACAATAAAACAAAAGGTTAAAGAATAATAATCAAAATGTTGGAATTATCAATTAAGAATCAAACTTCTCACCCTACCATACAAAGTAACGGAAGTGCAAATTGGAGTTAAGTATTAAGCATATATTGTAGCCTGAAAAGAGAAAACCCATCTTGTACCAAAAAATTCAAAATATGCAAAATTTTCCATCTCACTACATAGATTTTTTTTTCAATTTTGCAACATTTTGCAGATCTATCTTCCCAATTCAACCAAAAGTTCTTATTGATCACTTTAAGATGAAAATACTTATTGAGAATATGGTGAAAATACTTACTTATTCATGAATTTGTATTTTATAATATTATTTGATAGATATATGTTCCTTTGTTGTATTGAACTAAATGCTATTACTTTCTTTGTGTAATCTTATTATATTATATAAGATATGATTTTACTCTTACATTTAAGTTTTGATGTCATATAAAATTAATGTTAAAATCATTTACAGCTAATACTATAGTTCTACGGTTACAGCAACATTACTTTATTTAAATAATTATCAATTATATATGACAATATAGGTATTTAGTATATTTAACTTGATAATGTGCGTATCACCCGATATTTGACTGATATGCCGCGACGGTGAACCATGCATACAAGTGCTCTATTTCATTATAAGAAATTCAGAATTGATGGTCAAGTATTAATTGGCCAAAATGATGAAAACAAAATTATGGAAATTAATTTATTAGAAAGTGAAGTTTAATATGTAGTGTCATAGCGCTCTAATCTTAAGTTGCAAACTTTAATCCTTTAAACCATCAAAGCTGTTTTTCTTTTTTTCTTCTTTTCCTTTTTTTTAATGCAACTATATTTAATATGAATTTCAATCTTTATGGCATAGCATGGACTACAATGGCTAGTGTCAACAAGGTGTGAGGTTTACAGTTTTAGCATCACTTTTGATGGAAGCATTCACAAGACAATGATCTGAGGATGAGATGTTCACGGAAGAACTAATCATTAGGCGCTGGATTCAAGAATCATTGCAAGATTCTATAATGTGAACTTACTTGATCCTGAGGACGAACTGGCCGCGGAAAAGATAGCTTGTGTATCGTCAATATTTGAACTTGCTTTAAGTTGCACTACAGATATCCCGGAGGAGAGGATCAACATAAAAGATGGCCTCGCAGCACTTAAGAGGATGAAATTTCAACTTTTACAAAGAAAAAATTATGGCTCAAGCATTTAAGAAGTTACAAAACCACATAGAAACACTTGTGTGAATAGGGTGGTGACACTACAATCTTGGATTTATTTATTTATTTATTTATTTTTTGTGTTATTGACATTTCACTTTTTTCTTATTCATTTGTAAATGGAGCTAACATATGATCACCTAAACCTCTTTTCTAATGGATAAGGAAATAATTTAAGTGATAATTTCGGAACAAATCCAAAGGTTTTTGACAATTTCACTTAATAACTTTTAAGATTCTAATATTGGAGTTATCTTCATTATTTTTGGGTCACTAATTGTGTCTTAGTTGTGAATGAATTTCTGGGCCTTTAAATCTATATTCTTTTTCATAAGCTTTGATTTGGATTGCCGAATGCTATTGGAAAGATAATACAACTGTAATACATTTGGAGGTAATGTATAGAAAATAAAAATGATAATTGAAATTATAATTAGAGCCGGTGATTAGTCCTAACACCCTTTGGTTTTCGATGCCATAATTTAATTTGGGCAGAACGGGCATAAAAAATATTATATTAAGTCTAATTGAAAGTATACTCAATAATACACATTCAAACATGGGTAAAACTGAAATCCATTTGGAACTCCAATAGATTTAATAGATTATTCTGAAAAGAGGAAAAGCCCGGCAACCGTTAACTACGCAGGCATTGTTGTGTTTGGTTAAAAACTGGCTTCAGCACGACAGAAATTTTTTATATTTTTCTTTTTAGGCCCGCGGCGGGTGGAATCTTACTTGACTAGGTGGCAACACTGGCGTGGGGGTCTACAAAGTACAAAAAGGTATTCGGGGAACCTGAATTGCCTGCAGCTTGTTATATTGCATTATTGATTGTTGGACATGGATACAAGGCATAAGGTACACAAATGAATGGACATGTCTTATCTTGTTTCTATAGATAGAGCTTCTCTGTTTTATCTCTTAAAAATTAGAATCGGATGATAACACGCTCTAATATATGTTTTTATGAATTTTATATTTAGTTATTTTTTGTTTAATTTGAGAGATAGTCACGTAACATGTACAGAGAGAAGTATAAAATGTTTACCAAGTTAAACCAAACAATAAATTTTATATATATATATATATATATATAAGCAATATAGAGATTAAACCAAAAAAAAAATAATTGATATGAGAAAAGCAATATTGAAGTTAAACCAAAAAACTAAATGATATAAAAGAAACAACATTTGATTAATAAAGAAAAGATAGTTTCAAAAAATTAAAATGGGATATATTGGGTATTTAGGTAGTATTCAAATGGGCCTAGTTTGTTTTAGTCCTATCCATGTTAATCCCATGACTAATATGGGACTGTTTGCATATAGTTTATATGTAAGGGCTTGCAAATAACCTATTAAATTTAAAGTGCTATTTATGTATTTATTTAATTATATAATTTTTGGGATCAAATTATAAAGTGATGATAATCCATCTAACCCCTAAATGAAGTATTGGTGCTTGTATTTATAGTACTTGTGGATTATATGGAACTAACATACTATGACAAATAAGCTAGCAAGATTGGGCACTAATTAGCATTGGATTATGCATCATAGGATTTTTTGATGTCAGGTTAAGTGGGTAATGTAGTGGTTAGAATAGATAAATTTAGTCATTAAATTTGTCACACTTGAAAACACTAAGTTTAAATAGTAATAGTACAACTAAGTTACCAAAATTTTAGTTGTTCATATTAACACCTAATACTAATACAATTTTAATTGTCCAATAACTTATCTACTTGTGAGGGAATACGTTTATTACATCAAGATGAATAGGAGAAATTAATAATTGAACTGGTTAACTCAAGTCAATAAACTTCTTGTATTTGGATATCCTAAAACTAGGTGGTGACACTATATATTTTATTAGATATAGGGCACATGCATATTTACCTAAATAATAAAATTAGGCATCTCACAAGCTTTTAATTCAGTCACCATTTTTAATAAAGAAAACTGAAAAAAAAAAGGAGAGAAAAGAACAGTATGAAACTCGGCTAGTCGAACTGAGAAATTCAACAAGTAGGAGCTGTCATCTTTGGGTGGACTTGCCAGATGAACCAGCAAGTGATAGTAGGAGGTGTCATGTATTTTTCTAATCTGACCACGTGAAGGACTTTGAAGCTAGTTTAATCAAGCAGGATATTAAGGAGAGAGAGAGAGAGAGAGAGAGAGAGAGAGAGAGAGAGAGAGAGAGAGAGAGAGAGAGAGAGAGAGAGAGAGAACAGCCGGGTGAAGAAAAGAAAAGAAAGAAAGAAAGCAAGACAGCTAGCTGCATGTTAAATTGGGAAGGAAAGGTTGAAGAAAGTTAGAGAATCAACTGTACTGGTAAATTATCTTGGCTTTCTCGTTTAATTATGATTTAGCACATGCTTAAACCTTGAATCTGCTGAGTTGAACCTAGAAATTTGGATAGAAATCTAAGAAGTTGATGTTGAAGCCAATGAACTTTAAAGAAACCTATATAACGGGCAGCCTAGACCAACTTCGAGGAAATGATCACAACTTGATGTAGGAAACTTCAAATTAGGTAATTGTTGCTATGTTAAAAACTACATTTAGAGAGCTTTCTAGGAGTGCAAATATTTTGACTTGGTTAAAAGGTATAAACCATAAAATGATTCCAAAGTTGACTGAAAAACACCAGCTTCCCACAGTATTGGGGGTATGACAGTGTTTAAACTTGTACTGAGAACTTGGCAGTGTTGTGATCAGAATCAGGACAAGATTCCTTCTTAAAACTTGTTTCAAATTGAATCTAGTTTACATGGGTGTGAATTTTATAATTTTTCATTGAGTATAATTTGAGATATGTTGACTTGGACGAACTGCGGTTAAACAACTCGTGCTGCAGTCCTTCTGGACCAGTTTTAGTAAATCAGTCATAACTTTGTATGGGAAGATTTAAATTAAATGATTCTTGTTGATGTAGAAACTAGATTCATAGGAGTTTAATACGGTGTAAAGCTTGACCTCTGATTAGTTGTATATTAATCGCAGAAATTGAGCAAATCTCGCTGGGCAGACAACTCTGCTTAAACAGGATCGGCAAACGGACAAATTTAGCCATAATTTTGAACTTGTTATAGTAGGAATTTGGGCTGGTGATCTTCACAAAAGTTATAATCCTTGAAATTTAGTTTTTAACCATGTAAGCCATAGGTATTGATTCTGGATAGATTGCCCCCAGAATTCGTGTGAACTACACTGAAAAACCAACCCTGCATGAACAGTATTGGCGATGAACCAGATTTGGAGTCAATTTTGGAATTGTTCTTGTTATAATCTGACTTAGTGTCCTGAATGAAATATTTATTCATTGAAATGTATTTTCTATTCATGTAATCTTTTCTCTCATACGACCTGTCAATTGAGAGTTATGACCGGTCGAAAATGGGTTACTCAATGAAACTGAAACCATGTTTTACAGGAGAAGGAACAGATTTGTGATGGCAATTTAATCAGCCTATGATTAGAATCAGAATTTGGTGTCTTCAAGAAAAATGTAATAAAATGAGTCTAGTTTTTAAGGGTACTAAGATTGTGGGAATTGGTTGTGTAGGGATTGAGTAAGGCATGTTTGAACAAACTCAGGCAAGGTGATATTGAGGTCGCAATTAGGTCCTTGACTTCCCATTTCAAGGGAAATATATATAGGTGATAGAAATAATATAAATAAATAAATTAAAAAAAAAACTTTTAAGTACGAATGGTTATTCATTTGCTTGGACTTAGCTTTAATCAATGCACTTCTTATTTATAGGTGCTTCAGAACCTCAAGGAACAGACGTGAAAAGAACTTGAGGAAACCTAAAGATTTCCTGTGAGTGTCCATTAAATTATTTTGTTTACCAATTTTAGCTTTTACAAAAACTACGTGAATTCTTGTAGAAATTTAATAGACCTTTTCTAATATAAACACTTTGATCTCACGGCGAGTTTGCTTACGTGATATATGATTAGCATGCATTTACGTGAAATGTATGACCGCCGGTGAGTCTTTTATACATGTGTTGACTAGTCAACATTATAATTTGTTATTATATAACTTGATATTATATTTGCTACTTGTACCTAGTTTTTAAATACTGGTAGTACTTGATATAAGTCCGGTTGTGTACTTTATCTCACTGGCAGTACTTGTACTTATTAAATTCAAAGTGTGCTTGTGCATGTTATACTTGTGCATGATTTGGGGCCCGACCTTGGTAGTTGGTCTTGGCTGAGCCGGCAGCGGGCTTGGTCACCAAGTTCTGACTACCTTGGTCTCTCGGCACCTTCCGGCCTACAAGGAGGTTTTGTAGGTTAAGGGGATGTACAAGAAAAATACTTGGGTAGAACTCGAGCTACTAAAACGGTGTAGTGCCGGAGGCAATAAAATTGGTGAAGGGCCGGAGGCCAACGTACTTGATTCGCCCATGGGCAATACTTGACATGAAAATCCTGTATCCTTTTATGGTTCTTGAGTTCATGTTATTTGATTCTGTTATATTCTTTTATGCTATTAATGCGAACGAATTTCTATCCAACTAAACAATTTTAAAGATGTTTCCGACGTGGTTTTAAAATGGACCTCACTGGACTATAAGCTCACCCTTCGTTAAATTTGTCTTCCTTACAGGTGCTAACCCATGGGAAATAGGGCAAGAAGTGAAAAGAGAGGGTTTTCCTTTGTTTAGGATTAGTCGTCAAATAAATGTAATTTGAGATTCAAGTAGCTCAAATGTTGTAATTATTTTTGAAGATATATGTAGCTTTTAGCGTTTGATTATAATTTTAGTGTATGACTGTTTGTACTTGAATCCTGGCGCAAACCAGGCAGGCGTCCCGATCAGGGTTATGGAGTAAGACCTGGTTGGGGACGTCACATTATATTTTATAGTTCTAATTAAATTCCACCTAAATCTTGCACGCCCTACCTATTTGCCATCCCTAATAATAATAAAATAGTTAAAAAAATATTCAAATAATAATATTTATGTTAAAATGGAGTTAGTGATTTCGCACTAAATTTCACAAGTAAAAAAATTCTCGATACGGTTGAGGAGACTGTGACTGAAAAGAAAAAATGCATTCTTTCAGCTGTCATCAATAATACTCCAGACTAATAAAATATCTCATTGAACCTAGGCCTCCTTTTGTTAGCATGAAAGTAATTTAACATATATTTTCCAGAATACAATTCCATGCAAGGACATTTTCTTCATTATGTTTAGCTTACGAATCTGGAGAAAACAATTGTGTAGATTCTTATTTAAAATTTAGCTTAGAATAACGTCATATAATATACATTCTCACCAGATTTATGATAATATTCATACAAGCACAATCTGAAAAAAATATGTATTCAATAATTTTATTTTCTAATGCAAGCCTCATTTAAAACATAAATTAGCAAACATTTTATTTCTTAAATTTTTCTATTTTCTCCACCAAGGATTTTCACTATATTTAATAAAGTAAATAATAAGTAACTATTATATTTTGCAAAAAAAAAAAAATTGTCAAATCTCAGAAATTAATAAATCTAAAAAATAGTTAGATTAGTTGTGAATTCAAGTAAATCCTTTCATTTATTGAGGCGAAAACGAGTTAATGTTAACTAGAACAACCAAATCATGCAATAAACAATTATGTGTTTGTGGAAGAAGAGAGAGTGAAGAGTTAAATTATCTATCATTACTTTTAGATTAAAATCCTGGAAAAAATAATCGCAATATTAACAGTATATGAGGATGTGAATTTTCATATTCTGAGGAATTTTTTTACTTTCTCACCTAGTTAAAAATAACAAACTAGTGGAATTTAAATTTTAAGAAAAATATTATTTTGCTATGCGATAATCTTTGCCAACAAATGACGCCCTTAAAACATCAGAACATTGGCGCTCTCATGCGTTGAACAATTCAGAAGAATACTTTTATAGCTCACGTACCCTTCATTTTTTACCTACTAGTGTCAATCCAAAGCATTTCCAACTAAAAACAACAAGAAAGGAAGCTGTGTATGCAATACCATGGATTAAAAAACATTCAACTCGTATCGAAATCTTTTGACAACCACCATTTTATACAGGCCACATCTTTCAGTAATGTGGACATACATATAGAGATATCTCTTCTTGGATCAAGCTCAGTGTTACGAGAAGTGACATTCGGATCTTGATGAGTGAAAATGTAATTTCTTAATGCTATTTTGTAAGTTTGGAGCAATGGAAATTCAAAACTACCTCATCTAGACATAACATGGACATAACGATTAGTATCCTAGTAAAAGGTTGATAACCAAAAGAAAATATCTAATATTGGTAAAATAGTATCAAAATATTGGTTTGCGTATATGGTCTCTAATGGAAACATTTATGGGTTAAAAGTCAATTTTTTGACCATATATGTAAATCTATATCCCCAATGGGGTAAAATGCCAGTTCATTGTGCATTTGTTTTTAACTGATTCTAATTTTTGAAAAACTAAAAATTAGGATCCACAAGCTGGTTTGTAATTGCTTCTGGTTTTAGTTTAGAAAGATCCAAAAGCAGGGAAAAATAAATTGAGAACATTATAAAATAGATTTTTTAAAATAAAAAAATAAAAGCATACGTTAAAATGCAGTCCAGAACATACCTTATATCTAGGGAGACAAAGCTCAATTACTCCCCCACCCTCCCCCCCCCCCACCCCCAACATTCAACATTGGATTTAGGGTAACTAAAACTAATTAAATTTTCTCTAAAAATAATGCTCTATATAATTTGTGTCTGAATAAAAAAAATTAAAAGAAATTTCATCCATGTTGTATTTTTTCAGTGTGAGTAGAAAATTGAATGAAACGGGAAAAGAGCAAAAGAGATACTTTTTTTTTTTTCAAGGAAACTCTCAGCCTTACAATTAAAGGGTAAAAAAAAAAAGGAACAGTGAGGTTCTGGAGTTGAATTAATTAGGATCTTATTCCGACAAGCTGGATTGGGTATTTGAGACAACGGCATCTTCTAAAATGACAAGCAGCCCATTAAATTCAAAGCACAAATCCAGCCCAACTCATCTCTCTTTGGTTTATAGATCCTCTTTCCCGGAAACCAATGCAAATGTCAAATTGCACGGGCAAAAGGGATTCAATAAAATCCTAGTCCCATTGGAGATTACAACGTCCCAATGGTACAATGGAGTTCAAAAGAAGGAAAACAAGCAAAAGACAAGGATCTTCTTCACTAAGCCAAATAGGGTTTGCTAGCAGAATTTCAGCTTTAATTCTAGACCTTGCCTTGTGCATTCATTTTGGTTGCTTTCTGTGGACGTTGAAATTAAATGATGGACAAGTATTTTAGTATTATTAATTTTTGGTCCAAGATCCCATTTTATTAGGTAATGAATATCAAAATAGAAACTCATTAAAATTGAATTTTGAAAGCTATTCTAGAATTTTTTTTTTTTTTTTTTGAGAAGGAGAAGACAAAGAATAGTACCATAAATAGTAACAATAATAAAAAAGCCTTTTTGAGTTATTTTTATTAAAGCAATCAAAATAGGAATCATTAAAAATAAAAATAGATCTAAATGGGAACTTTAAAATAAGGCTACGTTTATGGGCCTGATAATAAATCTAAGAAGAGGGATTTCACTAAGATTAGGAGCCATCACTTGATATTGGATTTTAGGCATATTGAGTCACCCAAAAAAATTTTATTAAAAAGCCATTTTTTGTAAAAATAAAACCCTATACTTAGCTAACTCTCTCAATCTCCCAAAAAACAAACATACGAGTTTGAGAGTTCAGTTAAGAGGGATATTGCTAAGCAATCAACTCAGTTATCCCTTACTTGGTAACAATAGTTGCGAGTTTAATTTGTGTAGACACCAATTTTTGACACATCCTTTATAAAAGAAAATATATTTTACTTCATTTGGGGATAATTTTTAGTTTTCCAGGCAAATTGCAAATTTTTATGCAAATTATGTCTAATTAGTCGTATCAGGGGCAAAATAGTAATTTCACCATTTAAATATTATTTATTTTAATTTATTTTTTAATACATAATTTTATTGTTTTATCATTATTTCTAATCTTAATGATTTTTTGGAGTCATTTAGTATTTATTTAAAATTTTAGTATTTTTTAACTTAATGGCACATTTTCCAATGCACTCTTTTTATGAGAATTTTCAAGTAAAAAATTTTTTATGTACATTTTATATATTTATAGATTTTCTATAAAAATTTTGTATTTTCTAGAGGTCGTTTGGTATTTATTTAATTTTTGTATTTTTGATTAATTAGGGGCACATTTCCCAAAAACACGTTAATGATAAAATGTTTGAGTGAAAATTTTAGTACATGTATTTTTGTGTCATAATGTATTTTATGTAAAAATGTTGTGACTTTTAATGGTCATTTAGTATTTTTTTTATAATTTTTGTCACATATGGCACATATTCAAATGTGTGCTTATTTTTAGAATTTTCATGTCAAAATTTTTATACATGCATTTTGTGAATTTATAGATTTTTCATAAAAATTTCATAATTTTTCGACACTATTTACTATTTATTTAAATTTTTTCCCAAAAAAAAAAAACTCAATTGCTACTACAGCAACTTCAATAGTTTTCCTACTGCAACAGCAAACCAAAAGCCATAAACAATCTCACAGTCAAGTTCAACTTCATCCATCAAATCCCTCAAACACTATCATCAATCCATCCCCACTTGGATTGACATTACCAGATTTGTAGGATTGGTTTGGATTTTACTTCCTTCAACACTCATCAGCTCACCAATTTGCACTCTTGCCTCTTTGCCTTCCCAAACAAAAAAACACAGACCTCACATAGTCACCATTTTTCCTTCCTCTCTCTCGTCTCTCTCACAACACACACATCACACACTTAAAAAAACACTTTCACCTCACACTCCATTTTTTTCACTCCCTCTCAGCACTCTCACCTTGGCACACACTCACACTCACTCCACAACTCACACTATATACACATTACATGCACTACATACATAAAAAAAAAGAACAAAAAAAAAAACCACTGCATTTGCACACATTTTCTCGCACACAACTACACTCACATACTACACATGCAAACACTCTCACACATTACCATACTCACATTTAACACACCACAAGCTCAATATAACGAAAGAAGCGAGAAGAAGGAAGAGGAGAAGGCATTCTTGGTACCGAAGTACAAATTTTGTTCTTCATTCCACTTCCATTGAAGAGGTACATTTTTTCCTTTGTTCACACCATTTATTTTATATTTTCCTATGTGATTATGGATTGTTTTTGGTGAAATCTATATTAAAACGTGTATTGGCTGAAATTTTGGGCTCACGTTTGTACAAATTCGATTGAAATATGTATTATTTATTACTGCTCACTACATGTTCGTAAAAATGCCTCAATGAGTATGAAATGGGTCTTTTACTAAGTCATGATTGTTGAGTTTTAATGCTGTTCTCTTTCACGTTTTCAAGTTCTACTAGTTGTTAGGAGTCTTTCCTGCAAAAATTTGTGTGTTTTTGTTGAGTTTTTGGGGGTAGTGGTGAAGAGAAAGAAACCTGGCTGTCCGATGACGTTTTGTCCTATTTCCGGCCACTTTTTGACAAAAACAAGGCCGGAAATGGATTGTACGAGAAAAACGGAGTGGGGAGGTGCAAGCTTGGTTTTGATTGGACCCCTAAAATTTTTTTCCGGCGAGTCTCCGATCACTGTTGGCCAGCCATGAGCATGGTTGGCCATGCAGCAGTTTGGAAAAAAAAAAAAAAAAAAAAAGAGGAAAAGAGAGTTTTAGTGAAACTTCGTCGTTTAGATGTAGTTTTACTAAAAACTACGTCATTTTGAGTGATTTGTTTTCTAATTTGATTTTAATTAATAATATGTATTTATTTTATAGTTCTTAGACTTTTATTAATATTATTGTGGCCCTAAGAATTTATGATTTTTGCATTTAAGTTTCTATTTTTTTAGATTGACCTCCATAATTTTATTTTCTTTTCAATTAGATCCTAATTAATTATATTTTGGTCCCTTGACTTTTATATAATTACATTTTGACCCTATTTTTCTAAAATTACATTCTTGACCCCTAAATTTTTTGAAATTACATTTTGACCCTTAGACTTTTGTGTTATTACATTTTTGCCCTCCAATATTTCTGGAACTTTCATTTTTACTCCTCAGGTAGCTAGAACTTACAATTTTAGCCCTTGAATGTTGCTGGAAATTGTAATTTGGTCCCTCACACTTGATGAAAATTATATTTTTGCTCAAAAAACTTGCTGTAATTTTTATTTTTGGCTTCCCATAACTGCTATAATTTATTTTTCACCCCTAGGCTTGCTGGAATTTATGTTTTGGTCCTTTAGTTTGCTGGAATTTGCATTTTCTCCCTAGAATATCACTCCGTTTACATTTTTTTACCTCGCAAATTGTTGGGATTTATTTTTTTATTGCTTTATTTATTTAAATAGTGGTACCTTAATATGTTTGTTCATGTTGTTAGTATTTGTACCGAGTTTACGAATGGGAGGTACCTCTATTACCCTTTCAATGTCTCTTTATATGCTCCTGCATGCTCCTATGTGTTTCCTATGTGTTTTTTGATGTATCTCTTTGTGTTTATTATTTTTATTCATGTGTGAGCATTTATTTATTTATGTCATGTTATATACTTGAATTTAATTTTAATTATTCAGAGAAATGTGATAGATATGTAATATTTTATTTAACAAATTTGTATGTAGATAGTTAATGTAATGGATAGGTTATATTTTTCATTTATTTAACAAAATTTTTTGTATTTTACATAGAAAATGTAATAGATAGGTTAGATAGGTTATTTTTCTTATCTTTACCTCTTCTAGATTGTAATTAGGCTCCTCCAGTGTAATAGCTGAGGCTTTTGTGTGCTACGTGCTTATGTGTTTTTATTTGTTTTCGTTAGGTTTTTGCATCTAGAATTTTTTGCTTATGTGATATGTGCTCCTATGTGTTATTATTTGCTTCTATGTGAGTATTGCTTTAATTCGTGTTTTTATTTATTTATTTATTTATTTACTTACTTGCTTAATTATGATGTATGTGTATCGTCGCCACACTAGTCTAACGCTAGTTGTGGCTAATTTCGGTTTCTTTGCTAGTCCAACACTAATGAAGAATTCATAAAAAGTGGGCTAGTCCAACACTAGACTCTTAGGTCATTTTAGTATTAGATCACTCCTTGTGTGCATTTCATAGCATTTCACACACTTTTTTCCCTTTTTAGGCCTTTTCCATTTTTGCATGGTTTTTATGTATTATTATTCTTATTATCTATTTTTACATATATTTAGTGCATGACATTTAGGTTACATTTCACATAGAATCTTAGGTCATTTGTGTGATTCGACTAGAAATGGTCATCTACTTACGTGGGAAATAGTGGCTTAACATGCCGTTCTCTCCTCCCTGAGTAAGAATAGTTAGTCACGAGTTTGTTAGTCTCCCGTACCCATTACATTGCATTCCCTTTTCATGGTCATTTATATCTATATTTGTATTTTATTTTTCCCTTTTGCATTTCATTTTTGCATAGCTCGTGACTCCTTTGAGGTCTCATTTTGGGTTACGCAATTCATGCATTAATTCCAATTAAACCTTGAAGGGACATTTCGCCCCTCTTGACATTTCTTTTAGGTCTAGGTTTGCATCCATATAATTACATCCAAATGTGATAAAATTTAGGGTTATATTAAGAAAATTTTGACTAAACCTCGCAACTAGTTTTGGCTAGGTTGAAAGGGTGCCTTAGGCGCAAACCTTTGCCTTTTCTTTCTTCAACTGTGACTCCTGAACCTTTTTCTCTTGTTTTCAAATACCTAGGGTCGTCTAAAAGGGTTTTTCACTTATCTTTATAGAAAATGTTTCTCTAAACAAAGGTTTTGGTTTTTTGTTAAACCATTTTTCCGGTGACTTGGTACACCAAAAACTCAATACCAAGTGGCAACTCCGTTTTTCACTTATCTTTTAAGACTCTATTTTGGGGCCCAAAACCATCACATTTTCAAAGTCCCATTTAGGCCCTTTTGATTTTGTTTTGCTTTATTTTTTTCAAAAATCAAAAAACATTTTCTAAAAAAAACTATTTTACAAAAAACCCCAAAAACTCTCTTTTCCACACCTAAATAAATCTTCTTTTTTCCGTCTTTTGAAAAATGGGGTACAACAATTTGGACTCTTTTAATTTTAAGGCACAAGATTCTATTAATTTAAGCTAAAATGTACCAAATTAAATCAAATAAATCATAAATGTTTAAAGTACACTAAAAAATATCAATATAAAAATATAGGCATTCCAAGCCTCCATTAGAAATTTTATGGAGAAACGTGATTTTGACACACTAGTTTGCATATAAAAATCAATAAATTAATTAATTAAAAAATAAATTTACAATATGCTTATGTCCCAATAATGGTTTCATATAAGTTCTAATGAAAAAATAACTAACTTAATTAACTATTAATTTGATTAAAATAAAATTGTCTAAAATAGCTAAACTAATACAACTAAAAATACCTAATTTAAAATTAAATATGCTATATTAATCTAAAAATAATCAATTAATCATTAATTAAACATTAATCAAACTAATCTCAACTTTTATAGTCCTAAGGCTTAATTGAAAAACTTTAAAACTAAGTTTTGGGATCAAAATCGGTAAAAGAAAAAAATAGGGACTAAACTGAAATTTTTAAAATTTATCTTTTTACAAAATTGAATAGTACTAGGCCTGTAAATCGTGCATTATGAGCTGAGTTTTAAAAAGCTTAGGCTCAACTCATATAACTAATAGCAATCTCGGGTTTCGAGCTATGAGTTTCGAATTTATAAATGTGAAGCTCATACTCGACTCACAAATGATGAAGTATACATTAAGCACCATATGTAAGCTAAATCCAAGTGATTTTAATTGTAAATTCGTAAACCGAAAGTTTACTAGCCACATTTCATAATTACCCAAAAAGTTATGGTGCAATTGTTCTCATTAATATTTTATAGTACACTAGCATAACAAATTCAAGATTATATATTGCAAAAATTTCACTAAGGTAAATATTTGACGCGAAAGCGTGATTTAAGGAACTGTTTCATGAATGATTCCCAAAAGACAAAGAGAAAGATTCAGGATCTAACTCTGAAAAAGATTCAATAGAACCTTAAAATCTCATGAATCTTGAGAGAAATTTGGTAAAAACAAAGTTTGTAGAGAATAAATAGATGAAAGATGATAAAATCTTGAAAAAAAAAATTCCAAGATATGCCTATTTATAGGCTATGTTAGTTTGCTAAGACAAAAGAAAGAAAAGTTGCAGAAAATCGTTAAATTTCGTTTTTGACAGTAAACTTCTAAACAGAAGGCATGGACACACTATGCTAAAAGAAGTTTTCTGGAAAACTAACAACAGAAATCGACATAAGGTGTGCGTACTCTCTAATAAATAAAGTCTTCTGTCCACAACTTCAACTATCTAATTATGCTATTTTCCATCAAGCTTCTTCTTCCTCTTTTCATGCTTCAATTTCTCTAAATATTCATTTGTTACTTGTTCCACATTAGTTCTTCCCACTTGAGAAGAACTCGCCCTTAAGTTATCTTGAAAATCTTGATATAACGGAACATCGGAAGGAGGATGATATAATGAATGATTCGCGACATTAAAAGTCCTTGAAATTTCCAAAGAATTAGGTAAGTCAACCGCATAGGCATTAGGATTTATTCACTAAAGAATCTTGTAAGGCCCATACTTCCTTAGTTGTAACTTGTTATATTTGTCGATAGGAAATTTCTCCTTGCGCAAAACAACCCATCACCTTATCTCCAACTTCAAATATCATAGCATGGCAATGCTTATCTGCTGTAGATTTGAACTTAGCATTTGTTGCCTCCAATTTTCCTTTGACCTCCTCCTGGATAGCTTGTGCATCTTTAGCCATGTTCCCGACAACAGCACTATATCTAGGAACGTTGGGAAGTTTCACCAAATCCACAGCATGTCTAGAAGACTACACATAGACAATATAGAATGGAGACCTCCCAGTAGAACTGTGAACTACATTATTGAAAGCAAACTCTACTTGAAGAAATGCATGATCTCATTGCTTAGAATGCTCCCCACAAATACAACGCACCAGATTTCCTAAAGTACGATTGGCAACCTCTGTCTAACCATCCGTTTAAGGGTGTGCTGTGCTGCTAAAGTTCAAAGAAGTGTCAAACATCTTCTACAAAGTCAACCAAAAATAGCTCAAGAATTTGGTGTCTCAGTCTGAAGTAATATACTTAAGCATCCCATGCAGGCGAATAACTTCATGAAAGAAAAAATGAGTAATATGTAAAACAAATGAAGTCGTCCTATATGGAATGAAGTGCACCATCTTAGAAAACTTGTTGCCACCACAAATACAAAATCCACTCCTCGTTGAGTGCAGGGTAGTCCAAGCACAAAATTCATGGACAAATCTTCCCATATATACTTAGGAACATGCAAAGGAGTGTACAAACCAATATTTTGAGATTGACCCTTTGCAACTTGACAAACATGACGCCTTTGCACGAAATTCCAAACATCTCGCTTCAACTGGGGTCAATAATAGTGAGAATCAAGACTAGCAATAGTCTTGCTAACGCACAAATGTCCACTTAGGCCTCCACTATACAAGTCACGGATTAACTTCTCACGCAAAAAAATATGAAGAATGCAAAGACAATTACCTTTGAAGAGATATCCATCAAAGCTTTGAAAATCATCCTGTGTTGCTTTGACCTTACATGAGAACCACACCTTTTTGAAGTAGTCATCCTTAGCATAAGAACCTTGAGAATCTCAAATCTCATGACTTCACGGCTCAAGGTCACCAATAAGATTGCTATTCTACTCAATGCATCCACCACTTTATTTTGTTGCCCAACTTTGTGCTTCAAAAAAAAAAAGAAAAATTGCTGCAAATATGCAATCCAATAAGCATGCATCTTGCTAATCTGCTTTTGACTATTTGATATGCTTTAAAGCTTAGTGATCCGTGTAAAGTACAAACTAATTTGGGATCAAATAGTGCTCCTAATGCCTTCAAATATGAACAACCATATAAAATTTCTGCTCATAGGTAGACCATTTTTGACAGGTTTTGCTTAGCTTCTCACTAAAGAAAGTGACTGATCTTCCTTTTTTAGACAATAGTGCTCCAATCCCTACACCAAACGCATCGCACTCCATTATGATCAAATACCTCATTGGAATCTCCCATTTTTCTTAGAATCAATCTAAAAGGCCACAATTGAGTTGAAATTGCAGATAAAATGCCTATAAAAGGTCACTAGGCCATGTAAACTATGAATATTTGACACATTATGGGGCCTAGGTCACTCTTGAATAGCCTTCATCTTTTCTTCATCTATACAAATACTATCCGCACTAACAAAAAAGCCTAAGAATACCATGCTCATTGTCATGTAGTTGCACTTCTTCATATTGATATATAATTTATTCTCTTACGGAACACGAAGCACTTGGTGCAAATGCTCAAGATGCTCCTTTTCTTTAGTAGTATAAATTAATATATCATCAAAATGCACCACAACAAATTTACCGATAAATAGCTTCAAGATCCTGTTCATCAGTCGCATGAAAGTATTTGGTGCATTTGATAGCCCAAAAAGCATCACCAACCACTCATATAACCCCTCCTTGGTCTTGAAAGCAATCTTTCACTCATCTCTAGACCTAATGCCATCTGATGGTTGTTACTCCTCAAATCAACTTTAGTGTAGACACGTGCTCTAGACAAGCAATCTAACATGTCTTCAAACCTCAAAATAGAAAAATTGTAACGAACAATAATCTTGTTGATAGCATGACTATCAACACACATCTGCCATGAAGCATCCTTCTTTGGAGCCAAAAGTGCAGGTACAACACATGGGCTCATGCTCACCTCAATAGACCCCTTTTCTAGCAATTCATTTGCCATCTACTGCAAAATCTCCCTTTCTTTGGAGTTCATCCAGTAATGTGACAGGTTAGGTAAACTTGCTCCAAAAACTACATCAATGGCATGTTGAATATCTCTCATGATAAGTAGCCTAGCTGGAAGTTCATCAAGCATAACGTCTTCAAATTCATTTAGCACCTCACGGACTTTCACCTGAATCTTTAGCCGTATGAAATCCTTTTACCACCACAGCTAGTGATAAATAATTTTACCTAAATATATATTTTATATATGATTTAAGTGTGTCTTTAGTATGTTTTTAGTATTTTAGATATTAAAATGGCTCAATTTCATTATTTTTCATCAAATCTGGATTTGCTCCAAAATTAGAGTTTTAAGTCTGAAAATTCAGATTTTGAGGCAAAATTATTATTTTGAACAATTTAATGCCAAGTTTATTTGATTTTGTAGGGAAATGAAGATTAAACATAATTTGGATCAATTGAAACTCAAAGAATATCAAAATTGAAGGATGATTCAAGTTGTACTAATTTTATCATTTAAGTTTGGAACTTTTGACAAATATTTTCTTCACCAAATTTTACCAAGAAAATATGGTTTATTTGTGAAAAAATGTCTCAAGGACATTATGGGAATAATCAAAATTTAAAAGTGCAAAATTAGAAATGAGGAGCAATCTGCGGGTCACGATCCGCGGGTTGCCACCCACGGATCCCACTCGCGAATTGTCACCAACTTGCTGATTTCAGCTGGTTCCAAGTTGCAGCTTGTTCACACAATTTTTGCAGATAATTCTAACGTCCAATTGCACTTTGGAATGCCCTAGAAGATAACACAAAATTCAAGGAAGACTTTTGAGGTAAAAGGAATCAAATTTCATCATTATGTCTCTAACTTGGACAAGAACTTGAGTTAGAGTTACTTCTATAAATACATGCCTTTGTATTCATGAAAAAGAGGCTGAGTTCTATGCTTAGTTTTTTGCTTGAAAACGCTATAATTAAAGCTTGGTAGGAGGAGCACTCCTTGTAAATACTTAGAGTAGATTTTCTTTCTTAGTTTTGTAGAAGGCAAAATCATATTCTTGTAACAAAACTTTGAAAGAACTACTTTGTTTTCAACATGTTTGATGAAATACAAGGACACGTTTTGGAGCCAAGTTCATCTACCAAATGAGCAACTCTAACTTTATTCCTTTTAGTTTCATTCATGCATGCTTCTTTACTTTCATTTATGTGCTTAATTTTATCTTAAATATGTTGAACTAAATTGATTCAACTAGGTTTAGGATGAAACTCTAATATGTTTGAATTAGTTCATGACTAATTTATTCTTGTTTGTTCATTTGCTTGATTATCACACTTGTCGTTGATTAGCTACCAACTTTAAGTCATCTAGTTGTTATGTGACAAAGAGATTTGCACTTAACAATGGAAAGAGTAAATAGAACTTATGTTGAATCTCACAAAAGTAGTGATTCACATAGGTGGATTAAGGTTCAAGGCCATAATTCATGAGTTTAATGAATTAATGCATGCAAGTCTTTACCATGAGAATAGGAAAACTCATGTATTAGTAGTCTTCCATTCATAGAGAGATTTAGTTTGGAGTACAAATGGAATTGAATCCTAAACATGAATAAAACCATTATAGTCATATGCAAAACTCACATATTTGGTGGATTCTTAAACCTAGCTAACTTTGTTCAACTGGTTTCTTCATTGTTTGTCTACATGAATTTGATTTTCATACCATTTTCACCATCTCTAAAATTTGATTGTTTAGATAATAAAGCAAGTTAGAAGCTTTGGCAATTGACCCATGCACTTGCGGAACAAGTATTAGGTTATAAATTTTATTACTTGTTTGTGTTGATTTGTGCATGATTTTGATAGTAACCTAAACTCACAATCAAGTTTTTGGTGCCGTTGCTGAGGAAACAAAGAAACTTTGGCAATATCATGGCAAATACAAGCTTTATTACTCTAGATGTTTTTGTTTTTCTTGTTTTGATATATGTTGTGTTGTGTTTTTGTAGGTACTAATTGAATCTAGGGGAAGCATTTAAAGGTTGAAATTGATTCAAGCATTTCATTGATCACTTGGTAGACATGTTCACTAATGTGCATATGGATGAGGTCTTGTTGGAAGTTTCAATGTCGTATGTTACAAATCAAAGGCCAGAACAAGAACCAAATGTAAGTGATTATGAAGTTGATTTGGAAGTCATTTGTGTAGTTAGACGTGACCAATTTGGAGGAAATTCAAATGAATATGCGTATTCTCATTTAGCCATTTTTTTGGATTTAATTGATGCTATAAAATTAAAATTGTTTCCATTAACTCTAGTACATGTAGTTAGAGATTGGCTAAAGTCATATGAACTAAATTATTTCACTAGTTGGAAGCAATATTGGCTAAAGTCATATGAACCAAATTATTTCACTAGTTGGAAGCAATTAGCAAATGCTTTTCTAGAGAAATATGATATGCATTATATTGACTATGAGTCTAATTTAAATATTACTTATTGTACTACATGCAAAGCTGATCATGAAAATCATGATTGTGTAATATTAGCTATTGTACATCCTAGTGATATTCAAAATGATTCATATATTAGCAATAGTAGCCCAACTTGTGAAAAAGATGATTCTAATAATTAAATAAGCATGTATGATACAAGGGGGCAAAGTATGTCTTATGATTCTTTTGTTCATGAAAATGCATGTGAAGAAATGCTTGATAATTCTACTTTTGAACATGACCAAGAATAAGTAATTGAAGAAAATGCATATGTGTGAGAAAGTAGTTGAAAATGGAGAAATTGATGACAATCTAAGTGTTTCTTCTACTTTTGAGCATACAAATGTTGATAATGAAATTGTTCTAGATGAAAAGATTGACAATTCAAAGGTAGAGAGTAATGCGCTTAATGTGAAAAATGACCCTCCTTTCACTTGTGATTTTGATTTTCTTGGTATTGCAGAAATACTAACACAAGAGAAAGACATAGACAATAATGGCTATGAAGTTCTTTTAAAGTGTTTCCAAGTGGTAAGGACAATTGCAAAATGGACCATGGATATTGGAGCACTCATTTTGGCACAAAGGATGCATATATACTTGTTGAATCAATGAAGCACCAAAGCTGTATTACATCCTTTGTGGGATATTCTAATTACGTGAAAAAGTTGAAAGAAAGTCTAGCTCTAGACTATAAACAAAGCGCTTGTTGGGAGGTAATCCAACATTTTTAATATTTTTGTGCATTTTTAATTTATTTTGATAAGTATTATGTAGTTTAAAAATGCATTTGTTTTGTAGGTATGCAACTTCAAACTTGAAGATCAAGTTTGATTCAAGATGTAACAATACTGAGTTTGACTTTAAAATCCCTTCTTCCTTAACATTTCATATGTATAAGAATGTTTAACATGTGAATTATGTGTTACACGATGTATTTTAGAAGTTGGAATTTAATGAAAGTTACTATTCATGATTGATAAACTTTTTGAACAAAAAGGTCATTTGATGATTCATAGAGATTTTATGATGTTTGACCTTATTGTTATGCTTAATATGCTCAAAGAAATATGTTTGCATTATTGGTTTGAAAAGTGCATTCAAATTTTGCAACATATGCAATTTGGAAATTCATGCTCAATCTATGCAAAATACTGTGGATTTGATGCAAATTTTGAAAAGTTTGTGTTTGTACACATGTATTTTCATGATTCGAACTTATTCCTAGTGTTAAAGTGTTTAAAAACATGTTAAATTTAAAGTTGAAAGTGCTATAAAAAATGAAAAGCCAATGGAACAGTAACACAATTAAAAGTAGTTCACTGCCTGCTGCAGGTAGTGATCCACGGGGTATGATCCGCAAGTCATACACGCGGATCGCACCCGTGGATCAACTTCTAGGAGGTTTTTGTGATCTGTTACATAGAAATTTGTAGGCAGGCTTAGTGAACTGCGGGTACACACCCGCGAATCACTGTTCAAGGTGGTTTTTCAAGATCTTTTTTGTTGGTTTTCAATTGGTTCACTTGCAATATGTTTTTCATGTTTTGTGTACATGTTTTGGACAATCAAATTAATATTTTAACATGTTCTAATCTTACATATTCATAGTTTAAGTTTAACTTTATAATTTTTAATACATGACATGAAATGATTACATTTTGACATAAAGCAAATTTAAGCAAGTTGTTTTTGTCCTTCTCACCATCAATATATCATACATGTGCTCATATCTTTTGTCTTTAATATTTTCATCCATTTGAGCCACATTGCACAAGCTAAGTGTGGGAAAAATCAAAGATTTCAAGCATGTTACGTTTATGTTATGTTCTACAAGTTATCTATTCATTATTTAACATAGAATTCAATTGTTTTGAACCTTGAAAGCAAGAACAATAAGCAAGTTGGGACCGAATAAGAAATTTGATGAAGCATTGCAAAGAGAGAATTGTCTAAGGCCAATGAACTTCATGGACACATTGAGGAAACCAATCAAGGGGAGTTTTCTTGTTCCATTTTTCTTTCTTATCTTTTCTTTTACACATTGAGGAAAATGTTTCATTTTAAGTGTGGGGAGAAGGTATAAGATTATGTTTGGTTAGAATTTGGAGTAAATAGTGTCAAGATATTGTTTTGGTAAAATGTGATCAAAATTTTTAAAAATTTACTTCTTTAACATGCTTTCATGTCATAAACGTGTGGAATTCCTCTATTTTTTGAAATAATTTATGCACCTTGCTTGAATATTGTCTACAAATATATGAAGAAATAATTATTATGCGATTAGAAGTTTTATTTTTAAGAAGGTATATCTTATAAAATTGTTATAAATATGTCTTGATTTGGCATGTTTGACTTTAAATTTCTTTTCTTTATTTAGTTTTACATTCTTAAGTGGTAGATATAGAAAAGAAGTATACTTATTTTAATAAATGGACAAATATATTATGAGAAAAATTTATAAATATTTATTTATTTATACTCCAGTGATTCAAATTGCTTAGTAACCAGGAATTTTCATCACAAAATATCAATTTTCGTGTCAAACAGTAATTGAATTAAAAGTATACATAACAAGTTTGATTGAAAGTGAATTGTTGAGTAATAAGGCGTCTTCATCACAAAATATCGATCCTTTCATCAAAAGGCAATTTCACTTCTCAAGTTAAGTGCTAAAAGAATTAAAGTGTCGAGTAATCGAGGTTCTCATCTAAAAATGTCAACGTTCATGTCAAAAGACACTTACAAATTACAAAATGCAATATGTTCGTATTGTGTGTAAATTGAGTTGTATATAATTGTCCATATTGAATACTTAGGATGCAAAATTTTGTAAGGCAAAGAAATGTTGTTGAATAAGCTTAAATCTTGAAATAATTACTTTCCTTTTACTTGATATGATTAGTATTAAAAACTTTACAAGAAATTGCATAATGCCTATTTAATTTATTTTTTGGAATTGCATTTAACAATGTAGCATTTGTTATTTCAAGCCTTGATCATGTTTTTGATCTCTTGATTTTCTAATTGCTTGAGGACAAGCAATGATTCAAGTGTGGAGGAGTTTGATAAGTAATAATTTTACCTATTTTAATATAGTATTTTATATATAATTTACGTGTGTTTTTAGTATGTTAGATATTAAAATGGCTCAATTTTATTATTTTTCATCAAATTCGGATTTGCTCCAAAATTAGGATTTTAAGTCCGGAAAATAGAATTTTGAGGTAGAATTATTATTTTGAGCAATTTAATGCCCAAGTTTAGTTGATTTTGTAGGAAAACGAAGATTAAACACAATTTGGATCAATTGAAGCTCAAGGCATATCAAAATTGAAGGATGATTCAAGTTGTACCAATTATATCATTTCAGCTTGGAATTTTTGGCTAATATTTTCTTCACCAAATTCTACCAAGGAAATTATGGTTTACTTGTGAAAAAATATCTCAAGGGCATTATAGGAATAATTAAAATTTAAAAGGCCAAAATTGAAAATGAGGAGAGATCCGCAGGTCGCGATTCGCAGGTTGCCACCCACGAATCCCACTCGTAGATGTTCAACAACTTGCTGATTTCGGTTGGTTCCAAGTTGCAGCTTGTTCACACAACTTTTGTAGATAATTCCAATGTCCAGCTGCACTTTCGGATGCCCTAGAAGATAACACAAAACTCAAGGAAGACTTTTACAAAATTTGAATCAAATTTGATCATTATGTCTCCAACTTGGAAAGAGACTTGAGTTAGGGTTATTTCTATAAATACATGCATTTGTATTCATGAAAAGTTATGCTTGGTTTTGTGCTTGAAAGAGTAAAAACCATACCTTGGCAAGAGGAGTACTCTTTATAAATACTTAGAGCAGATTTTCTTTTTTAGTTTTATAGTAGGCAAAATCATATTCTTGTAACAAGACTTTAGAGAAACTACTTTGTATTCAACATGTTTAATGGAATGAAGGAAGAAGATTGGAGCCAAGTTCATCTACCAAATGAGCAACTCTAATCTTATTTCTTTTAGTTTCATTCATGTATGCTTGTTTTCTTTCATTTATGTGCTTATGTTTATCTTAAATATGTTGAACTAAGTTGACTTCAACTAAGTTTAGGAATAAAACTCTAATATGTTTGAATTAGTTTATGGCTAATTTATTCTTGTTTGTTCATTTACTTGGTTGTCACCATTGTCGTTGATTAGCTACCAACTTCAAGTCATCTAGTTGTTATTTGACAAAGAGATTTGCACTTAACAATGGAAAGAGTAAATGAAACTTATGTTGAACCTCACAAAAGTAGTGATTCACATAGGTGGATTAAGATTTAAAGGCCACAATTCATGAGTTTAATGAACTAATGTATGCAAGTCTTTGCCACAAGAGTAGGAAAGCTCATGTATTAGTAGTCTTCAATTCATAGAGAGATCTAGTTTGGAGTATAAATGGAATTGAATCCTAAACAGTGAATAAAATTATTATAGGTCAGAAGCTAAACTCACATATTTGGTAGATTCTTAAGCCTAGCCAACTTTGTTCAACTAGTTTCTTCATTATTTGTCTACTTGAATTTGATTTTCCTACTATTTTTACCATTTTCAAAATTTGATTGTTTAGATAATAAAGCAAGTTAGTAGTTTTAGTAGTTGCTAGCTTACGTTTCCTCGTGGGATCGACCCTAATACTCGTCACAATTACAATTAACCCGTGCACTTGCGAAATGAGTATTAGGTTATAAATTTTATTAATTGTTTGTGTTGATTTGTGCATGATTTTAATAGTAACCTAAACTCACAATCAGCTGGCAATTCCCGTGACTCCTTAATACCTGCAATAAATTCTGACTTAGATCCAACAATAGCAAAAACTTCTCCACTATTGTTAAGTCTATTTAAAACTTTTGAGTGATCATTTGGTGTCATAGGAACCAAAGTGATCCTCTTACCATCCTTCATAGATTTGTAAACATTATCTATACACATAAAGATGACATCTACATCATACTACCAAAATCGTCATAACAATATATGACAAGTATCTATGCTCACAATTTTACACATCACATTATCATAATACTTGCCAATAGTAAAAGATACCTTAAAACGATCTACCACCCTAATTGACTCTACTTCTTTAATCTAGCCAACTGTATAGGGTTCAAGGTGTTTTTCAATATGTAATTTAATTTATCTACAAGCTGTTTTGAAATAATATTTTTAGAATGACCTCTATCAATAATTAAATTAAGAAACTTATCAAAAACTCGACACTTAGTTTTGAAAGAGCTTGTGTCATTGAGTCTTCTCTTCCTTCTTAGGTGACAACATCAACTTCCGTACCATAAGCGTAGCAGGCTCAAGTTACTCTCCTTCATCTTCTCTAGACTTAGCCCCACAGATATAATCCTCTGTCTCATCATCATATACTTCATGCTCTACCAGGTTCACCTGTTGACAGCCAAGACAATTATTAGAAAAGTGTCTTCCCTTCCCACACCTATTACACTTATCCCCCATAAATTTTGCATAAGGATTAGGGGTCTCCATGTTAGTAGGTTGCAGTTGCCTCACATTGGTCTTCTTGGAAGCTACATATTCATCTGCCACTAGCTTCTTGTCCTCATGATATCTAGCACCCCGAGTCTCTTAATTATATCTTTGGCTCTCCCTAGCATTAGATCTATTTGAGTCAAAGTTCCATCGTGCTCCATTATATGGATATTTCTCTTTCTCGCCAAACTAATCTCTGCTCTCAATGCTAGATCGTGAGCATCTTCCAAAGTAAGAACCGATTGAATACCAATCTTGTATTGTACACTCAAGCTCAAACCATCAAGAAATCTTGCAACAAGTTGTTTCTCAGTCTCCATCATATTATTGTGGGATAATAAACACAAAAACTCTACATGGTATTCATAAATGGTATGGTCTCGCTGAACACAATAATTGGGAGAATAAATACTGTTCATAATTAGGAGGCAAAAATCTAGTCATGAGTAGATGCTTCATCTTCAACCATACTCTCATAGGCTGCTTCCTTTGACGATGTCTTTGATTTTGTAGTTGCTTCTCCCTTTAATTTATAAGCTACAAGTTTGATTTATCGGTCTTTAAGGATCTCCATGTACTTAAAGAACCTCTTAATCTCAGCAGTCCAATCCCAGAAGTCCTCGATACCCAAATTGCCATTGAAAGAAGGCACGTCTACCTTTAACTTGAATTACTCAGAATCTTGACGTTGAAAACCTCTTTGAGTAGGGCTCTCGTGGCCAAATCCCATCAATGTTTCATTGTCAGACGAATCTTCTTCGTAGGTTTGGTCCCTAGGAGGGGTTGTTCGCTGCTCATTAATGACCAAGAGATGGTCAAGAGGCACTCTTTTGCCTTGATCTCTTTGTCTATTCTGTCCCTTAACACCTACTCGATCAAAATGCTATATAAGTAGGACCATGCTTACTTACAAACGCACCACCTGAACCCGTTATTCATTTTGTGCCTGCTTCAAGCGATCTATGCGATTGTTTTGAATCTGAAGGTCATTCTTTGGGGCAAAAGTTCTATCTCCAGATGTGTTACCAGTCATTGGAATAATTTAAGAATAGAAGAAGCCTACTCTGATATCAATTGACGCAGAAGCGTGATTTACGGAATTGTTTCTGTAACACCTTGGGTCTGGACTGGTCCAATAACTTTTGAGCATAAACCACGAGTTCAAAATGTTTAAACCAAGTTATTAGTACCCATAAACTAGGACATTATATACTAAACAATTTTCAGGCTTCACACTTAAGTGGGATTTTTATGGGGTATCACATTTTTATAACACCCCAAGTCTGAGCTGGCCCAATAACTTTTGAGGGTAAATACGGGCTTAAAATGCTTAAGCCAAATTATTAGTAGTCCATAACTTAGGATATTATATACCAAATAAATTCCATGTCTCCCATCGATGTGGAACTTACGGAGTATCACATTCACCCTTCCTTTAGATCTTTGCAGCCTTGCAAAGCCCAACAAAAATGCTACACTTCATTGCGTAGTCACGATCCAATACCATTGGCCCAGTCTAACCATGTGCAGAGACCACACGAGGTCCAATCTTATACGATTTGTAACAATTCAGGTTTGGACTGACCTAATAACTTTTGAGCATAAATTACGGGCTCAAAATGCTTAAGTTAAGTTATTAATAGCCCATAACCTAGGACATTATATACCAAACAAATTTCACGTCTCCCACATAAAAGGACGTAAAGGCCTAAAGGAGAGGTGAATGTAGTACCTCATAAAAGTCCCACATCAGTAGGAAGCATTGAAATTGTTTAATATATAATGTTGTAGGCTATGGGCTACTAAAAATTAAGAAAAATGTGGAAAAACAAGAAAAATTACAAAAAATTGCTAAATCCGATTTTGACAGCAAATTTCTAGACGTAAGGATGGACACGCTGTATTGAAAGAAGTCTTCTAGTCAACTAATAACAAAAATTGACATGAGGTGTGGGCACACTCTAATGAATAAAGTCTCTTGTCCACAACTTCAACTATCTAATTATAATATTTTTCACCAGGCTTCTTCTTCCTCTTTTCATGCTCCAATTTCTCCAAATATTCATTTGCTACTTGTTCCACATCAATATTTCAGCTATTGCGGATGTTTACAACAACTATAGTGCCCCTCAAAACTCCATGCATCAATCACCCTCAGATTTGTCCAATGCTACAAAGGAAAAAAGCCATTTTAGTCCAAAGATAATACAAGACAAGAATAACTATATTTATATATTTTATAAGTAAAAGGATTATGTCTTAGCATAGAAGTACATCACAACCATGCTAGCAGAACAACTTATTTTAGGTATAGATTTTATCATATCATATGACTTCAATCATACAACTAGAGAGCAAACATAAACCATAAAATATGCTTTCAAAAGAAAAAAAACATAAAACATAAAGCATATACCTCTCATTCTGTTCCCTAGACATGGAGAACAAAAGGCAGCAAATGAACAAATTGTTAATGTATGCCCTAAAACCAAGTTGGTTTACGGCTTTATGTACTTACACTTATTTATGCTATATTTATTCATGTAACATTTTTCTTTATTTTTTACACTTGTATTTCTATGTCACTCGTTTATTTGATAAAATCCTTAGAATATTGATTGTGTATTAGAGATTGTAAGGGTTACAATTATGAGACTCTTAATACATAAAATCATATTTTTAAATATCTCTGGTCGTAGTATTAATGAGATTGGACATCATTCATACAGATAGACTAACAGATTCTTTGCCTTTACTTATGGTAATTAGAAGTTGATTTCATAGACTATGGTGTGCGCGACACCAAAGCTGGTATGTGGATGCCTGTTATGAACAAGTTCATTTGATTTATCAGCCAAAAGTTTTCAACTATAGTGTCAATGGTTGAACTCTTAAATGGCAATGGTGTAAGTGATCCTTTGACTTGAGATTATCATAATATCTTGAGTACAGATTGCTATACTTTGACTCTTCTCAGTGCTCGTAAAAGAGTAGCCCATAGATATAGAGGTTGGGCAGAGTATAAAGTATGGAAAGATAGTGAGTAATCAATATAGGATTCACCACTCCTTAATAGGAGATTATATCCCACTTTGGTTACTTGTTAGAACTATTGACTCAATAAAACTTCTGCAAAAGTGGTAGTATAACTTAAAAGTAGTTTCAAGGTTATACATCATGAAGAGTTATATTTCAAGAATAACAAAATATTAATTAGTCATTTAAAAGCATGTACTACACTTTTTAGACTAATTAGGATATAGTGTGGTGAAAGGATATTAGTTACACGGTAACATTATCATTGATGGGTATAGTCTACCATATAACTTTTCTATTTACTTGGGTGGCCATGATATATTGCTACATGCCATTCATGGTCTATAAGAACGAAATTATTAATTGTGAATTAATGATAAATTAAAGTGTTTAATTTAAATTAAAGTGTTTAATTTATCTAACTCTTAATTGGTTAATTAATGAACTATAATTTGTATTTATTGCCAACATGAATGGAACCTAATGAGTTACACTTGTAAAGAATATAATCTTTGGGCTAAATTATAATTAGATAAGTATCAGATACTTATGGGGTTAATTTATATGATAAATTAACTTAAATGATTTATTTATCTTGCGAAATTCCTAAAGGAACGAAACTCTAGTTTCCTAAGTATCAGTATCTTAAGTCTTGCGAAAAATTAATTTCCTAAAAGAAATAAAGGAACGATCTAATTTTCTTATGAAATAGAATTCCTAAAGGAAAAAAATTAGTCTAAGTTAAGCTTCCTAAACTTTCTTGGTTTTCAATTACCTTTATTTCCATAAAGACTAAAACAGTACTTCTATATATATGTTCATGCTTTGACTTTTGAATTATAATTGCAACACAAGACAAAACCTAGAGAGAGAAAAATTGCAAAGAGTGAAACGCCACCATGGTGCCTCCTCAACCCGAGTGCTGCCACCTCCCTTTTGGCGTCTTTATCCTCTCTTTTTGTGCCTAATTGTTAGGCTTTCATCTTTTCTTGTGTTCTCTAAATAAATGAAGGAGCTAGCACTCAAAAGTCAAAGCAAACAAGCCTTGGAGGTTCTCACAAGATTTGTTCATGTGGATATCGTTAGACGCTCGACACTTGGTGTGACAGCCCCACCTTACCCTAAGGCGCACCAAAGGGCTTAACGGACTGCCTGCACCAAAGCACGCACTAGAATCCATGAAACAAATGACATTCTATAGAAAACTCGTAAATTCATTCATATAATTCAAACTTAAGAATAAAAGTACTAGTTAAGTAATTTACATTAAAACACCTAACTAATACAGTAAAATCTCAAACATCCTTTTACTAGCAAAATACTACCAAGATCTGCCTTTGAATCCTCACCACCAGCTTTAATAGTAGGAGCCTGCTTAAGGAGAACAAATACAAAGGGGTGAGCTATAATAGCCCAGTGAGGTTCCCACACATGCAAACACACAGGCAAACAATTAGAAAATAAATAAACAAATAACATGCGCCATAAAACAATATACGAACCAGTTAAGTAAACAATTGATCAAACAAGAAAGGATACATCTCAACCACAGGAGCAAGCTCAACCGCGGGAATATCAAGTACATAATCATATGGCAATAGTGTTCAGACCAATAGAGAAAACTAGGTCCTTGCCCATGATTAGGTAAATATTAGATAACAGTACCCGAAACCACCCATGCACCTTTACCTTCTCAATACCTCCACACCAGGGTGAGATCTCAATCCTGGAGGGCAAAACAGTTTGTTCAGTCTAGAGTTGGCCTCTTTGAGGATTCTCAACTCAGATGAAAGAACACAAGCCCTAACGCCCAACACCTTATACCTTTCTCAATACCAGTATGACTAATCGTGGTGTAACTGGTGAAGCATAACCACGAAAGTCTGGCCCGAAGGCTCAGTTCAGTTGAAAGTTCACAAACAAGTATATTCACATTTAACAGGAGTTGTGCATGCAACAAATTCCGAGGATAGATGTGATAAAGTACACTTCTTACCCTCATATAGCACATTGTAGTAGCTAACAATAATTAGGCATAAAAGTGGAATTAACACTTAAACATGCATCAAGCGCACATAAGGAAACACTCACCAGAAAATTTCAAGAAAGTTACTCGTAGAACGTGCGAGGTTCAGACTCTGATTCTGAAATTCATAAGTAGTCTAATTAACCTACTGGATTTTCTTTTTGAAAATTTTTATAAAATGTACCTAAGTTCAACTAGGGTTTTAAGATAAATGCAAATTGGTCATAGGGAAATCTAACAAATTGTAATTAAGAAATCTGGATAAAACCCTAAATCAACCGATAAAGAAATTTAAGAAATTCGCTTCTTAAAAGTAATTTAGTTCTAAGGGCAAATAATTCATTAAGTGTCAAAATTAAGGTTAAATTTAAAAGGAATAATTAATACTAGAAATTCGTTATCAATTTCCGCTTTGTTTACTGTATTAGTTGCAAAACTCTAATAATTAGCTATACATTTTGGACCAAAAGAAAATATTGCTAAATGCTATGAACTAAAGAAGTAGTTTAATTTAATATTGATTAGAGTTCAAGATTTTGGCATAAAAGAAATTTTGTACAAAATAATTAGTTTATAAGTAAACTAGTTCCTAAAGTCCAAGAAAGATTTATTAGTAGTAGTCAAGTATACTTTAATAACTTAGTAAAATTAATATAGGTCAAAAGAGAAAATTCCAAAATATCCTATACTTAAATAAATTAATGGTTTCAAACTAATTAATATTAAACTAATGACATTTAATTAAAGTAAAACTAATTAAATAACGAATTAGGGTTATTTGGTGAAAACATACTAAATCATATATATATATATATAAAGTGAAACTAGTCACATTTCACTTATACCTTCAAAAGTCAAGTTTCTAACCAATTTAAATCTTCAACATTTATAAGAGTTTCTTCCTAAAATTGATTAATAAGTTTCCAAATTCATTGCACAACATTTTCTCAAAACCGGTTTAGTAAGTTAAGCTTAAGTTGCTCATTTTTGGTGTCACTTTAACCCAATTCACAAGCTGTAAAATTCCAGCAGTTTTTATCACCAAAACTTGGCCAAAACAAGGTTAATATAGCTGGAAATATTGAGTCATCAGAGCTGAAATTTCCTATACTAGTAAAGCTGAAATTTGTTCAAGGTTTTGGAACAAGGAAGTGCCGGTTTTCAAGCTGAAATTCCAGCAACTTCAGCCCTCTAAACAGGTCCTAAAAACTGAAATTCTTCCAGAATTTTTCCTCTAACAAGACTAACCAACATGCCTTCTAACTCTAGTCAAAATTTCAACCATAAATTCCCAGATTTTTCACTCAAATAAAGCATCAATTTACTAACATAAATTCCCAGATTTTTCACTCAAATAAAGCATCAATTTACTAAACAAATCCATACTTTGTAAGTAGGTGATAACATAGTTACTCTACCATCAAAGAAAGGATCAAAACAAGGGAAACCTCATAATCAAGGGCATAAATATTCATATATATAATCAAGAGAACAAAATATAACCATAATCTTAAGTACTTAATGAAATCACAAGAAAACACAAGAAATCTCCTAATAAAACTTGAAAGAACTTGAAGTTTCTTGATGAATTTACCTCAAAAATAGATAGGTTTTAGTTGAAGAAGAGTGGATAGGTGATGATTCCCTTAAGAACCTTCAACTTTTGAGCAAGATTTGAGCTTAAAACTTGGAGAGAATTTGTTGAAATTTGAGGGGATTTCTTTTCTAGTTAGGTCTAGCTTTTGGAGAAGGTTTAAGTTAGTCTTCTAAGTGTTTAAAATAGTTGAAATTGAAGACAATTTTGGACATTAAGGGGGCCGGCCAAGGGAGAGAGAAATGCAAGGAAATTTGTGCCAAAAATTGAAAAGAATTAGTAAAAGTGAAAGCCAATAATAGGTCTCCATTTATGGTATTAGATGGCCTAATCTTCCAAACTTCTAAGTAATAGGTGGCCTTACTTTTTCTAAATATCTAAGCTTGGTTGGTAAAATTTAATTGGTGTAATTTTCCTATGATTATCATTAGACATGTATTAATAATAATTTAGGAAATCAAATTAAAAGAATATCATACAATAACAACAAATAAGAAAATTTTACAATTAACATTCATAACACAGAAACTAAGTAGTTTTAAGGTTCTAGGGTTTTACACTTGGAGGGCTTTTGTGGTAGACCTACCTATTTATCGAAGGATTTAAGCCTATTGAAACACAGAAATCTTCTGTGTTTGAGGTAATAAAATTTTTATTTTTCTACTACGTTACTTGTGTTATTACCTTACACAAATATGCCATACACATTCACTAATGTAAGCCCCATCCCATATTAATTATATTAGTCACTGTAAGCTTCGACACTAACTTAGTACTACCCCTTTCCAAGATTTATGTCTGCCCAGTCTTATCAGTTCTAGCCACCCACACAACAACTCCAATTAGCAATGTATCAATCGGGCATCTTAAAATCTGGCACACGCTTGTTCACACATAGATTGTGACTTAATGAAACAACAGGAAATATGAGGAAAAATATTGAAAAAAATTGGTTGAAGATACTTTTGCTTCTCTTCTGTACTCGATTGTTTTTCGTCAAAAGATGGCAGCAAAAATTAGCTTAATCCAAACATGGCAGATAATTATTCCACCATTGACAAATTCAAAACAAATTGGCTGATCTGTTAGTGTGACAATTGCCACTTTAAAAGTCAGGAAGTGAGTAGTTATCATTATTCATGGTCCAATAGATATGGATGGTGTGGCAGGAAGTTATTTTAGAGAATAGGCCACTACTGTTGATTGAAGGAGTTTGTCTTATGAGTTGATAATTAACACTTTTGGGGGGAATTTTGCCTATAAATATGAGATGAGACAAACAGATGGGAGAAGATGAAGAAAAGCATTGGACCCATCAAGACTTCTTTCCAATTACTCTCAAGTTTTAGTTCAATTTAGCTTCATTCAATTTTCACTTCCAATAGCTTTGTAGTTACAAATTCCAGCAACATTTAATTTTTAGTCGATGTACTTCGAATTCCTACTTATTATGAATACTTTCAATCTTAATGTCATTTTCAATTTCCAAAACTCTTTTGTCTAAGATAATTTATTTTTCAATCTTTATTTAATCTCTTATCGATCTTTCATTTTGGTCTTTAGTTATTGCCGATCACTTCGAACTATGAATTTTAAGTCCTTGGAGTTGTCGAAGAAAAGTTGAACAATGATCAGCTAAGAAGTCATAACGAAATTGGTGCACATTTTCTGTCATTTTCAGTGATTTCATATCATATTCTCGGTATCGACTAAGTGACACGCTTGCTATACATCAACACATAACTCATAAGCCAAAATAGCGTTCGACTATCGATTTCATGCACGAATCATTTTTTGGCACGTCTGGTGGGACACGCTACTATGGCCAAGGATAAGGAGGCAATCAAGGGTAAACTCCTGCAGTTTGATGAAGCCACCCCATTTCCATCACGTGACAAGCAGGCGAAGTCTGTAGGACAACTACTCATGGCTTAGTCCAAGTTCAATGATGTGTCGGTCAAAGTGCTCGACCAATCAATACAAAAATGGATACATGTAGATAGGCCTATTAAAGAAAATCCACATGCAGACAAGCCTGCTAAAGCAGATGCTCCAAGACGCGATGGGCAAAACTACTACCTTAAAGGAGAATATACGAAAGCTTGATTGCGAAATTGATGCCATGGGCAATGTGATCAATATCTCAGAGTGAAAATTTGATGTGTATATAGATCCACTTGGATTAGACCTCAAAAAACTTGCCTTAGCAGTTGAGTCTTAAATTAGGGAAGCAGGTAAATTTGTCAACTCAGTTTGAGGGGCAAGCATGATCAGCAACGACAGGCCACATAGACAAAAAGGTTGCCATCATTCTAAACAAACCATCGGTAATTCAACTCCCAAAAGAAACTACGATGGCACACATGCCTGCAAGCTCTATTCAATGGAGCGAAGGTGTTGATTGGAGTAAAGGCAAGCAAATTGCTGCTGATGAACCATATCAACCAGTACAGACTAGTTTCTCTCGTGTGCTGACAGGTGAAACATTGGCCCTACCACTTGACATGTGATAACTACCAAGGGAGTGTCTGTGAACAAGAATTAGCCCCGGAGGTAGAATCAGCAATCTTAAATTACTTCAATCGGTAGAGGTGGTAATGAACAGTGTGAAGTAGGAGGCAGCTATGTTGCTTTCCCACCAACGAGTGATCAGTAGAGGTGGACTTATAAGATAAGACAAGCTCATTATAATCTAACAAGCATAAGCCCTATCAAGTTTATATATACCGCCGGCCGTGCGAGGAAGGTACATCAACACTAGGACTTCTAGGTACATAGGCTACTAGAATGTGCCGATTAAGAGCGTCGATCCTTTGGATGGTTCCAATTGGCGTGAAAATGAACTTACCATGAGTCAAGTCAAAATGAGCTAGAAGTAGAGGCATACTTGGCCTCAGACAAACAATAGCCATTAGTATCTGAAGACACTTTGACATTCAAGAAATAGTTGAGACATCCAAGATTTTCATCTCAAATTGTTGACTAAGAGATTACTTAATTTGTTGTATGGCAACAAGTTCATTAGAATGATAACCATATATCATTGACATAGAGAAAAAAATAAGATAGAATCACTGGCTGTTCAATAAATGAAAGAGTAGAATCATGAAAGTTGAAAGTGAAAATCAAATTGAGAAGTTTAGACCCAAACTTAGCAAATCAAGCACGAGTCTGTGTAGTTCGTACAAGTCACATAAAAAATGACCTTGTGAGAAGGATGAGTAAATCCTGTTGGTGGTCACATGTAAACTTCTTCAGCAAGTTTACCTGTAAGAAAGGCGTTTTTGAATGGAAAAGTTCTACTATGTCAATGGAAATTTAAATTTCGTTTCTATATTGGTCTAGCGTGTTTATTCTACCTAAATAGGCATTCACAAAATTGAAATTTTGATGCTGCCCTTTTGTGGAATTTGGATATTCATACTTATTGTGAAGCTAAAATGAGATGATCTGATTTATGTATGCATATAAAGGAAGAAGGATTGTTGGTAGTAAATATTTGGCTGTGGAATAAATGCCTAATTTTGAAGTTGATTTGAAATATAGGTATTAAAAAGATTTAGTACAATTACATGGGTGCTACATTACAGAGCAAGAAATGTAGATATTCATGCGAAGTGTGAAAATCTATGAGACCACTTAATGGAATTGAAGAACAAAATAAACTGCTCAATACTTGAGACCAATATGACTCATAAGAGCTTGTGCGAGCTCGTTTCAATGGCTAATTAAATCGTACATGTATAATATTTATTTTTAGTTAAAGTTTCAAATTCATTTCAAGCTAGACTCAATAAGCACTAAATTTAAAATAAACATATAACAGTCGCAAACTATTTGGACCCCGGACAATTAAATGGCGTTAGAATTCAGTTTTGAAAAATAAACAAGAAATGCAATTTAAAAATCATTATAATAAGTAAACAAATTTAAATAGGCTCAACTGAACTTGTTTACACCCCATTTATGCTTGTCAAAAGTCGTGTGAAAAGCAATTTAAGTCATTTAATATCGAACGCACACTTTCCATTTAAAAAATTTGGCCAAATTATAAACCATGATTCTTCCAAATTATTTCAACCGTTTGCCCTGATCTTGGGCTACCATAACACTCTTACTGTCTGTCTCATGCCGTGAAAGGCCCTTTTCGGTGGAATTTGGAAAAACAAGTTGCATTCCACAGAGATTCAGTCTCAGTCCTTAAGCTCTTGGCCGTCGAGTCAAGAGTTGATGTATTATTTTGTGCATGAATTCTAAAATGATCTTTAGGCCCTAACTAAGGGAAGTGCTATCCCGGCAAGGCCCAAAATTTTAACAGTTAAGTTGCATCATTGGTTCCCGAATTTCACAGTACAATCTAAATTTTTTGAAAAATAATAAATTTCATTGTATGACACACATCATCCACAATTAACAAATTAATCTGGATTACAAATTGTCTAATAATATATATAGTAACTAATCTAGCCCGATTCTTAACTTTGAAGGGAAATCATTATATAAGGAGTAATATTACTCCCTCCGTCCTATAAAGATAAACATATTTATTTTTTCACAGAGATTAAGAAACTTAGTTAATATAGTTACAACAATTATTTTTTGTTTACTTTTCCTCAAATGCCCCTTAATTTTAGATCATTCATTCAAAATAAAAGACACATATTACTATTTGTTCTTGAAACTTAGATAACTTTAGACAGATTCTGGATGGATATTTGTTGGGATGTCTTTTAAAAAATATTACTATAGTTATTTTAAAGATTTTTTTTGGTAAATACGTATATGAGATAAAAAGGTGGTTAGAAAACGTGCTTAGTGTTTTAAAAAAAATGTTTTTAAAAAACATTATCAAACAAACAAAGCATTAGTTTTTCAATGTATATTAAATATGAGTATGCTTGTAAAATAACAAGCTAACGAATATTTAAAAACAAAAATAGGCCTATAATTTAGAACATATACAAAAAGGTGAACATATCTTTATGGGATAGTGGGAGTAATAGCTATCCCCCAACCAGGAAAATACTTATATGGACCAAATCCACAGGTGGGACAGTGAACCATGTAGTCCAGAAGCAATCACCTCGTTTATGGTTCACACGTGACTCATGCTATGGCCCACTCATGGCCCACCTAATTGACGAAATGATTGCTTTTTGGCTTATAAAGTCTACGGCCTCATTCGTAGATCCGGTTGATATAAGTATTTTCCCGGACACAATGGCAGTTGGATGCGAGAAGAAAATAAATTCTTGGAGATAACGCGTATAAATTTCATTTAATATGGCGTGAAAGTGGTATATGATAATGGTAGCTTTCACCGCTGGAAAAAGTCAAATCCGTTCTACGTAAAGCCGATGCTGTGAAATCTATAGCCTTGAAACATTATGGCCTATGATGCAAAAGATAGGCGAAGAACATGTACGCAAGGCCATGCGGAATTAACCCAAAAAAAAAAAAAAAAAACTGCACAGAATTAATAAGGTAACTAGCATTATTTTTTTTTTTCGGTTGGATAAATTCTGGTTTAAACTCATGTATTGGCATATATACCGGAAAGAAGCATGCGTATCTGTTAGCTATTAGGTAAAATTATTTTCATTTTTTAAATTTATTTAATAAAATTAATAACAATTAAAAATTGATGTAAGACCTGTTCCTTGATTTGCAATTCACTTTTTTCAAATAATATCTACTAACAATTCCACAGTAGAACTTTATAAGCTTACAATATATATATGTATATTCAGTAAAAATAAGTCCAATTAGTATATAAAAAAAAAATTCAGTAAGATCGAGAAGCATATCTCACAGATGGAGAAGCTTTGAGATTTTTTTCTCCGTCATTTTCCTTCCAACTTTCTTTGTCGTGGTCGGAAAACTTTGAAAGATGAAACCAAATACTAGTCATTTATTCAAGGATACTGGGCTTCTCAGCCCCCCATATGAACATGTCTGCAAAGCTCCAAAAAAAAAATAAAAATTCAGCCGCAAAATTTTATTTTAATAACATAAACGTACATTATATGCTGCTGTAATGTGAAAGATTAGTGATCATAAAACCTTTATTTTGTTCATTTTTTCTTGTAAAATAGGCTTAAGCATTTATTACATGTTCAATAATTTGTTAGCCTTCCTTAATTATCAAGAGTTTTTCTATTTAGGTACAAAATAGAAAAACTCTTGATAATAAAGGAAGGATAAATAAAGTATTGGCTATGTATTTAATCATAAAACACAAAAAGGGAACGTAAATTATCATCCCCTTCTGAATTGTAGATTTGTTTTACGAAAAAAAAATTAGCCTATTTTGGAAAAAGTGAGATTAGGTACATTTTTAATATGATGCCCCAAGAATACGGATTGAATAGACCCTATTATCTATTGAAACTCCAAGGAGTACCGTACATTTATATGATCACGGTCAATTTTTAGTATTTACTAGTTAATAAAAGACAGAATTTGCTGTCATCATTCCTTTCATTTCCTTCTTTTAGATTAGTAGTTAAATTTTAAGGACTTGCTCTCAGATTTTCATTAAGCTCGTCGAATTTTTAGTAGTAGCTACTGTCGTATGTTGCTCAATCTATGATCAGTGAGCTGCTAAATATCTTTTTGATCATTGAAGATTGCATTAATGAATTCTTGAAAATTTCTGGCAGTTGAAGGTGATCTTCCAATGAGAACAAGAATAATAAGCTCCAGAGAAAAATCAAATTTTATTAATTAAGCTGTTGAAGTTGACCTTCCAATTAAAAAGAGAATAATGAACTTTAGAAAGCATTCAAGGTTTCTTACCTAAAAAAATTGGCTAATTGATGAAAATTAATTATAGCAAACATTTGTAAAATACAACACTGCTGTGAAATCTAAGCACCTCAACATCTAAGTCATGACATTATTTGAAATTAAATGAATCCTTTGAATGGTAAAGATTTCTACTGGTTCTCACAGACCGCTATCTCTCCAGTTGTAGAGGGATGGGGACCAACAGTTTAATGCTCTCAATGTCGGTATCACGCCCCTAAAGCCCTTTTCTGTCGAATGTGGAAGCTGGAAAGGCAAGTTGCTGTGCACAATGATTCACTGTATCCTCAACATCTTGGCTACTAGTAACGAATAGTGGGTTTAGCCGTTAAAGTTCGGTAAGGCCGAGGCGCGTAGTACGCTCTCTTTAAGGTGATTCGTGCCTCTACAGATTTAATTCCGGTGCAGTAGGTCACAACGCGTCACCTCCAAGATACAACAGCCCAACACATGGTTGTTGCTTTTCTTTAATCTGCACAACTAAGAGAAGCACAGAAGCTTCCCACACACCTTACTTTTGTCCAAAATAAAGTATAGGAATTAGAAAAATTCTTATTGAAATATATATTTTGAACTCTTCAAAATCCTCATATTTATAGGCTAAAAGTTTAGGATTATTAATTGTACAATAATTAGAGTAAAATAACTTAAATATTATAATAAGTAAATTTATGTTACAAAACATAATTATATAACGGTCAAAATAATAATAATATGGCTGTTATGACCGTTATTATTATTAATACTCCATAACGGTCATATTTAATTACAATAATATTATGGCCATTATAATCAATTATTAATACAACCGTTATAATGGTTATAAAAACTCCTTAATTATATAGTCAAAGGTAACTAAAAGCAATTAAATAATTCATTAATGTTTGTATTTTTATTAAAATACTCCAACAATCCTCCACTTATTTTAATAAAAATATATAAAAATAAATAAATAGTATTTGTTTTGGACAAAGTAAGAACATCATGCATAATGAAAGTGGCATTGCCTTGAAACCTTCGTTTAGTGTTTTATAATCCCCATACTAGAGTCAAAGTGGACTAAGCATTGAAACTAAAATTGCTTTAGGGCATGTAGGATTATATCACACACATGATATTCAAGGTGTTATATAAGCTTCTTAAGCCAGCACATTACGGCCTTGTGCTTTATCCCAGTCTAATGAGTGCTCTAGAGAAATTAGCCAGATTCTCATAGGAAGCGGCCCTACTTCCACACTCATATAGGTGAGTCTATCAAGGATGCTTCCCATGACTAAAACATCTCACCCATAAGGGCTATAGAACTCATTAAGAGATTTTAATAAATCTCAACCATCACCAATCGTCATAGGAACACATTATGCACTTATACCTATAGGGATAGACATATATATTTATTATGTGCATGTTTTCTCCCAAACCATACTATGATTTCGTTTGTCTCTAACCTAGTTCTTAGGATCTCTAATCCCTAGGTAGTTGTATCCTCATAGATGGCTTCCTATTTAAGTAATTTTTGGCTAAAGTCTTCATCCCCCTCGATATGTACTCATTATCTTTGCCTCAAGCTTGAGTTACATAGTTATGCCAAATTTAAAAATAAAGAGACGAGTTTTTGACATATATGACAACTCACACGCATATATATATATATCTTTTTAATAGTTCTCAAAAAGAATACAATCACATTGTACCCTTTAACTGGTAATAAATACCATAATTTGGTGAGAATAATTTTTGTATAATTATGACCACCAAATATTGAATAATTACTCTTTAGTGAGAAAATCTCTCGCATAATTGCCAACATATATAGGCAAATATATTTCACCTCAAGTGAAACCAAATTTCTCAATATTCTCTACATTAGTAGCTAGTAGCCTTACTATGAGGAATCATCTATTTGGATGACTAATAGTCTACTACTAGGAGCTACTTATTTTCGAATATGTCTCAATCGCTTCTCAATGGTCAATAGTCTATTAACTTACTAGGAACCATTTTTATATCTTAATAGATTTTCATCCCCGGAAAATTTCCAAAGAAATAATTCAAGTGCCTTCGCCATGATGCACTCTTGCAAATGAGTATTAATCTGCGTACACTCAAATTTACAAGATTATATAATTTGGCACATGAATTCATAATAAATACCCCCACTATTTTTTATAATTTTATGATATTTAATTGAGGAATATAATTTATCACATTTATTATCTTGGAGAGTTGCATACATGAGACATCAGTTGTTAAGACTTCCAAATGAAATTGTTTATGCATACAAGCAAATATTGAATGTCAAACTTAACCCAAGATATGATATACCGGGTGGTACTTGCAATTCATTGGGTATATTTTTATAGCGATTAATGTTCAAGTCGTGTCCCTCATTATTTAGACACTAAAACCAGAAAATTCAATCACCCATTACATGATGCAGAAATAGTGCCAATACCAATCATGAATACCACTCAGTTTCAACTTAACAGCATAATATAATTAATAGAGCACTATAATAAAAATCTCTTGTAACACCTCATGTAACTCATTCAAATTACCAAATATAAATTCACATGGAATTTGCCTTGCACAAATTATAAATATGTTTATCAGCAAATGTAATGCAACAGGTAAAATATACCATGATATTAAATAATCATGAAGTGATAGACCCAAATATAAGCCGAGGTGACTATAACCATGAAAATGAGTAAGAGTAATATCACATCCAACATTTCAATATCAAACAACATATGCAATTAGACTTGCACTGTCGCACTACTTTCCTTGATGTTAATTCAAAACCATTATTCTCGATGGACTCATTTAGACCAACGATCTCTGCTCAACTAGTTCAGTGAGCACTACTACTGGACGTTTTGATAAGGGTCCAACAATTTAATCAACATTTAAGAGTCACAATTAATAAAACTAATAAACATATAAGATAAAAACATTATGCAATATTTCAAACTCAAATGATTTTGGTGTGCTAATTCTCATCAAATGATAAGAATATCTTTTAATTAGATCATTGTCCTTGTTTGACTATTTACAGTAGAGAGCCTTAATTCAGATCAACTGCATATGGTATTTATAAATCAAATTTCAAACCAGCCATAGAAATATAGACCCCCACTGTTTATGATATTTTAATGATATGTAATTGGGCATAGTATGTATTTTTTTTTTTTTAACTGTGGCTATTCATGTTTACCAAGAGGCCTAACTTTATTTATCCTCCAAAATTCCTTTTTCAGGCAAAAAATTTGGTAACACAAGAATGCACTTTATGCCTATGAAACATATCACATGTAAGACAAATGTTAGTTTAAAAATTCACTCTGGCCTCATTATTTTTTATTGTGAGTCACTGCCATATGGCTGAGTGAAAATCAAACTCATGTAATTGCAAAACATCCGTTTTCATGTCTCAATATTAGCCAACTATTCTCGTGTGTAACATACATTAATACATGTATCAAAAAGCACGTCAACAGTTACTTCTATATATTGAGCAAGCTTCATATCACCAGATTTAATATACAACACCATCAATTTTTTTTAACTAAAAAGCAATACCATCAACTTTTAGATTTCACTATACTTAGGCAGCTACCACTTTTACTCTTATCATTAGTGTCGTATTAATATACAAAATTATCATAACTTGAGACTAGATATTTATAGCTATCTATTAGTACAATGCATAAAAGGAGGCCTTGGTAAGTTTTCAAAGCAATTTTTATTTTTTAACTAACTTGCTCTGCCCCCACTATTTTCCTATATCATGCTACCATATAACTTGTGCATTTGTGATGCAATAATCTTGTGCTGCTTCCTATAAGAAACCCAAAAAATAGGATGCGCAAATATACTTAGCTGAATTAATTTCATGCTACTAGATCGTGGCATGCACATTAATTAATTTTTAAAGGGCTAATCGTCTTAAAATTGTTGGTCCTAGACCATAAAAGTAATCAAATAATCACAAAAATTTCTCAAATAATATTCAACCAAAAATTAAAGTAGAAAGATATTACCTCAATTATCATATTAGTAAATGTGAAATTTTGTATCGTTCAATGTTGATGATTCACATACTTGACAACTACTATAAAGTTCGGTAGGGTTGAGGCGCGTAGTACGTTTTCTTTAAGACGATTCGCGCCCCCACAGATTTAATTCCGGTGCAATAGGTCACAACATGTCGCCTCCAGGATACAACAACCCAACTCATGGTTGTTGCTTCTCTTTAATCTGCACAACTAAGAGAAACACAGAAACTTCCCACACACCTTACTTTTGTCCAAAATAAAATATAAGAATTAAAAGAATAATGGTTGTTTCTTAAGTGTACTCACAATCCTTCTATAACCTTCTATTTGTATGTTAAAAATATAGGAGTACTAATAATAGAATTATTACAATATTAAATCTCATAATAAGTGAAATTCTGTTGCAAACATAATTGTACAAAATAATTGCATAACGATCAAAATAATAATAATATGGCCGTTATGACCGTTATAACAATTATAAGCATGCCCTTATGTAGTCAAATGTGACCGTTATGACATTTATGAAAATCATTAATTTATGTAAAATGTAACGGAAAAAAATCAATAATATTTTTTTTATTAAAATACTCCAACAGCAACTAATCTAGCCCGATTCTTAACTCCGAAGGGAAACCATTAAATAAGGAATAGTATTAATGGCCGTTCCCACTTGACAGAATGGCTTTTGACTAGTGATAACTAGTGATGGACACATGAGCTTCATTTTTTCCACAAGAAACGTGTGGGAGACCACTGGATAAGAAGTTCAGACAGGGGTTGTTCTAACTTCCCAAAGTGGCAGTTGGCTAGACTTCGTAATGGCTCCAATTTTTCCACAAGGATTCAAGATGCTTTATTGCATCCATATCTTCTTAGAACTTGAAGTTCAGCCAATGGACAAAAGAAGGAAATAAAGTCTTGGAGATGACGCGTACAAATTTCATTCAATATGGGCTCCAACGTGAAAGTAATATTCGTAATACTTGCTTTCACTGCTTGAACAAGTCAAATCCTTTCTACGTAAAGATGATGCTTTTAAATCTATAGCCTCGAAACATATAAGACCTATGATACAAAAGATTGGCGAAGAATCTGATCAAAATCAAAATCAATAAGGTGCATAGCATTATGTTTTAGTTGAATAAAATCTGTCTAAACTCATGTGTTGCTGTTTACACTGGAAAGGACCTGCTGTAACTTGTTAGGCAAAATTCTTTTCTTTTCTTAAATTATTTAATAAAATAAATAATGATTAAAAATTGATGTGAGACTTGTTCCTTGATTTGTAATTCAATTTTCTTAAATTTTATATACTCAACAATTCCAGAGTAAAATTTAATATGCTTACAGTAAAGTTTTTTAGTGTTGCTTTGGTCCATGAGAGCCGGGAGCTTTGAATTTTATTTCGGCAAAACTAAACCTTTATTTTGTTAATTTTTTCTTGTAAAATAGGCATAGGAGTTTAATACATATTAAATAACTAGTTGTCATTCTTTTTTATGTTCGTTAATCAAGGAAGGATATTATTTTTTTTATTATTTATTAATCCGGCCATTAAAAAAAAATGCTTCAAGGAATTACTGCTATTTTCTTTTAAATTGAGAAGGATGGGATAAGAAAACGTCTAGATAAAGATTATACCATATACAACTGCAGGCATCTTTTCTTTCGAAAAACTATCCTTTGGGTGAGATTGCGTGCAAAGAATGCAAGCTTGTTTGGATCTTGAAAGATGTAATGACCACTCCAAAGAACAAAACACCAAAGGCCACATTTTTGTGGAATGATATTAAAAAAGACAATAATTTTAGAATTTTCTCATCAATTGTCCTATCACAAAAGAAAACTAAGGAACCCAAAATGCTAATGTTTTATCGCTGTTTAATATGAAAACAGTGATAAAAACAGGAGCCCATGATAAATGTTAATTTGTTCATTTACAGGGCTAATTAAGGTGCGTCTATTAAATGCCTATTAAACACCCATTAGAACATTTAAATCAAAACAGTAAATGACAAATTGTAACGAGGCCTTAGTATTGTGGTGAAATGAGATATTGGGTTTAAATTCTCAGTTGTAAGTGTAGCCTAACTACGCTTATCCCATCCATGAATTCATATGCTTGAAAGACTATCAACGACAACCTTACTGCCGATTCGCACTTCAATTGTCCTATCACAAAAGTAATGAGTCGTCTAGATTGTCTTAGGGACACTCTTCAGGACAAACACACATTTTTTTTTTTTTTTAAAACTTGTTTGGATTAGATACAAAGGAAAAGAAAGGAAAGTTAAATATGCTGTTTAGTAAGAGAATAGAAATGAAGAAAATGAAAAAATAAGAAAATTTCTTTATAAGATTAATTATTTTATGTAATTTAGTAAAAAAAATCATTAAAGAGGGTCGAAAATGAAATCAGTAAAATAATTTATCTTATCCTGCCATAAAGTTAAATATGTTGTTTGGCAAGAGAATAGAAAGGAAGAAAAGGAGAAAAAAAATTATAAAATCTCTTTAGATTAAGTAATTTGGTAATTTAGTAAACAATATTAAAAAGGGTCGAAAATGAAACTAAGTAAAGAATTTATAAAATCTCTTTATAAGATTATGCAGTTTAGGTAAGTTAATAAAAAAAAATATTATAAGGGGTCAAAAATGAGACTAAGTAAAATAATTATGTTATCCTCTCGTTTCCTTAGTTACAGTTTCTTTTTACTTCAAGAATCAAACCAAATACAACCTAATCCTCTATTTCCTTTCTTTTGTTTTGACGGTATTCCTTCAGAACAAACGATGTGGAGAATTCTAAACAGCTTATATTGCCATTTGAGTGTCCATTTTCTTAGTGTGGGGTGATAGTCGCATAATTTAAATGGTAATAACTATCTTGACCAAGACCTGCTGAGTTGTTTGACACTGTGGTTACAATCTTGGCGAAGTCCTGTAATAAAACACTTTCCAAGGGGGTCCAAAGACTTAAATGTACATTTCTCTCTTCTTTCCATCCAAACCAAAGGGAAGACTGGTAAGAAGAAAATAATACCTAAATCATAGCCGCTTATTGGTACGCATAGATAAATAATTTGAATATATACCCGGCCCTTTCAATTTGTCTAACTAATAGTTAATGAACAATGAGAGAATGTTGTGATAACTCGAAGTAAGTTGTTTAAAGCATAAATTTTCTCAATGAGTTGGTAAAACTCCTAGTTAACTACTTCTTGCTTGGAAAAGCTTAATTTTTTTTTTTTTTTGCCGTGTTACCTAATTCATGTTAACATAATAAATCCTGAAAACATAGGACATAGCAATGGCGATGGCATTTTAGGTGATATGGCTTAAGTTTTATTAAAAAAAATTAATAAAATTAGTTAATAATTTACCAATTTCTTGAAAAATTTCCCATGTTTTTGTCGCGTCGCCATGGCATTTTCCTCTAATTTGCCCAATCTCTCTAGTTTTCTTCACTTTTATACAAATATAACCACGTAGAACTTAAGTCAAACCCTTATCACTTCGAGGTGCTGTTCCCCCCCCCCCCCCCCCCCAAAAAAAAAAGGGAAATAAATTTGCTTGAGTCATATGTGTGTGTGTCTGTCTATCTGTCTATATATATATATATATCTATCTATCTTATCTATCTATCTATCTATCTATATATATATATATATATATATATATATAGATAGATAGATAGACTCGTTATGCAATTACCTTAGTGCATATTCTAAAATCTAAATTAACTATGGAGAAATGTTATAACCTTTTCCTTGCAACCTTGGCGGCATGCTTTGCCCCAACTATCACAACTATTATCGGTAGTGTTGTTTTCAATAACAACAATACTCGTGACCTGGATGATTTGCTTGCCTTCAAGGCCACCATTGTCGATCCCCAAATATCCTTCCAACCAACTGGTCCTCTTCTGTCTCTGTTTGTAACTGGTTCGGAATCACTTGTAACTAGTTTATATGGTTGTCAATATCTTAATAATACGTCTTTTCATGTGACATAGTAGGCTTGCTAAATAGTACTTTTAATTTGCGATTTTTATAATCATATTTACGTGTATTTGTCAACTGTGCATCGGTTGGGACAATCGTAACTAATGTCCTGATAAATGAAGTTCAACGTAATAGAGCAACAAAATTTGTGCCACTTGACCCTAGGCCTTAATGAACCAGTAGTAATATCCAAAAACTAAAGTGTAAGGTAAGGGAGTTTCAATAAGTTATCAAAACTGAGGAACTTATGATCTAGGCAATCCGTAGTGAGAGCTTGTGTAACTAACCTTTTTTGATAAATCGAATTTTGAAGGTCAAGTGAAATAGGTAAATTTTTTTATCATATTTTGATACCCTCAACATACGATATTTTAGCTAGGCCTAATAGGATCAGACTGCGTCATGAACCGAACTAGCTTGGGATTTATTGATCCTTTATACAATTATTACTAGTGTTAGAGAAGAATATTGGGGATGAGAAGGGAGAGGAAAAGATTTGAGGAAGAAGAAGGAAAGAAAAGAAAGATTGGGAAAAATTACAATTAAAACTCAGAGTGAGAGAGAGACTGAAAAATTTTTCATACAAAGTGTAGACTACGAAACTTTTAAACTGACAAAATTAGTCGACTCCTTTGACAAGTAAAAATTGAATTGTTCTAAGGTCTAGAAAAACTCTCTCCTTCTACATATAACAAAGAATTTTCTTTATCTTTCTACTTTCTCTTGAAGCGCAAATTAGCAGCAGCTTAATATGGGCTACTGATTAATCTCTAAATCTTGTTTATCAATATATATCTTATCTCTAAGTCATAAACTCAGAATATATTTTACAGTGGGATACAAAGATATCTAAAAGACTATTGTCCCAACTCCATACTCATCATCACTTCACATAAAATATTCTGCAGTTGTTCACCAGTTCCTAAACATAATAACACCTTTTCTAATTTGGCCTCAAGCCTGACAATTCTGGAAACTCGCCAGCGACATTCAATTTTTGACAAGCATAACATTTCTAATTGCTAACTCCTTTCATTTTGAATGATAATTAGTTCCTAGTTATTGAATTCTATTATCTACTAGACAACAAAAGCACTCTATAGCTAAGAGGAAAAAGTAATGAGATATGGGATCTCCCTACCGAGTCCTCTTTCAGTATTAAAATATCCTACTGAAGTATCATTTAGATTAAAAGAAAATCGCACAGAATATACCCCGAGTATAATCTATTGGTAAATTTTGGAGGGAAATTCATTTCCCATATAGCACTAAGAAAAAAAACTCCAACTTCAATTGTTAGGTGCGTCATCTTTTCCATTGAAGCCGAAACTAAACTTGTGCTCGAGAGACTTCTGTCCACAAGCTCTCATCAAATAAACTTTTAAGGCACACTTTGCATGGCCATCTTATGAGCTCATGTAATATCTGAATCTCTTTCAAAAATGCAGCCTCTTTCCACTTATCAATTTAGGATAATTCTTTGAAATCTTTAAGCCTGGACTTGGAATATATTTTGTACAAAAATATTGCCGCATGATATAAGTCTATATTTTTTCATAATAGAAGGACACTTTTGGCATGATAGTAGGTAGTACTGTTTTGAGAGAAATACATGTATTTCTTTGAGAAACGGTATTTCACAGCTTGCACTACATCATCTTTGATAGTTTATCAATTCTAAGCAAAAAAATTAACAGAAAACCATCTCGGCAAGGACTCTTACCCTCTTTCATAGAGATGAACACTTGTTCAATTTTTGTATGAGTCACACCTCTTGCTACAGCAATATGAATGCATACCAAAAACTTGTTTCTAAGGGAGTTGTTGCTGTCCAGTAGTAAAATAGACAGAAAGCTGTCCAGGCTGTGGACAAAATAAATGCTGAATAAACTAAAATGCAAAGTCTGGTATGCTAGACTAAAATAGACAGAAAACGGTCTAGGCTGCTGGACAGTTGCAGTATAACCTCATGTTGATGTAAGGTTTTATTAAGAAATTGTCAAGTTTTTTCTTTTTGAGTAAGTTTATTTTCTTATGTAGAGAATAAGTAGTTTCCTATTTATTCCAATTACTTGTAATAGTTGCCAAGTGATTTTCTAATTGTAGCAATTATAGTTTAAGTCAAGTTATTTCCTTAATTACTTGAGTATTGGCCAAGTAATGTATCCTTTAAATAGGTGGGTTGACATTGTACAAGATGCACACAAGAGAAAGGGTGAGAGAGTTCTTGGTAGTGAGAGAAAGAATACAAGAGGTTGGGTTTAGGATACAAGTTATATTCTTGTATTTTTTTTTTCTATCATAAAAGAGTAATTTTCTCTCCATAGACTTGTGCTTGGTAATTAAGTCGAACCACATTAAATCTTGTGTCATTCGTAATTGATGTCAGTTTTTACTTATTAAATTATTGGGTTCTTGATTTCTCAAATAGTTGTGTTTGATTTTCGAATTTGAATTCCAACAAACTAGTATTGGAGCTCTGTTGAGATTCAGGACACCTTAGTGATATACTATGACATTTGGGAATACATAATTTCTAGTTTCAGCATTTAATAGGAAGACAAGATTCAATCTTTGACAAACACGAGTGAAGGATATCCTAATTCTATAAGGCTTGGAAAAAGCATTGAATGGTAAGGGTGCCAACCTAGCAAACATGAACGAAAATGAGTGGGAAGAGTTGGAAGAAAGGAATACAACTACAGTTCGACTCTATATTGCATCCAGTGTTATTAATAATATGATGGATAAGAAAGATCCTGCTGTAGACCTCTGAAATAAATTGGTAAAACTCTATCTATCTGAGATTTTATCCAATAATTTATATTTAAGGCAGCAACTTTATATGCTAAAGATGGAGGAGGGTAAAAATCTTATGGATCTTATGTATACGAATAATGAAATTTGAATCAACTACAGAAAATTGGTGTGAAATTTGAGGAAAAATAAATGTTTTTTACTTCTTACCTTAGTTCCTGATCTTATCAAAGTGTGATGACAATGCTGTTGTACAAGAAAGACATTTTGACTTGAGAATGTGCGGTCATCATTGCTATCTCATGAAAAAATAAAAGAAGGCAAATTAGGATGAGAAACAAAAAAACTACATTGATTGATTAAGGGAAGAATCAAAAGAGGAGAAAACTTGGTAGTGAATCTAAAGCAAGTAGTTCAAAGGTCAGTCGAAAGAGTAGAGTCCAATGCTTTGGATGTCTTGAGTTTGGGCATATCAAAAGAAATTGTCCTCATCGAAAGAAAAACAGTGGGGAAAATCATGACAATTTTGTTGTATGTGCATCTAATGTAGATATTTTTACAATCTCCAAAGATATAGATACTTCATCATGTAATGGATGGATTTTAGATTCGGGTTGTGTTTCACATATTTGTTTGAAAAAAGATTATCTTGATACACTTCAAGTAAAGAAGGCAAGTTTTGTGTTTTTGGGTGATGGATCTACTTGTGAAGTCAAAGGTGTTAGAGTGGTGGAAATCAAAATACTTAATGGAATGGTTTATTCTTTAAGTGGTGTGGCTAATGTCCCAAAGATATGAAGGAATCTACTATCATTGGGCCATTTAGACTCCAAAGACTACGAGTATTTCAATAGATGTGGAGTTTTGAAAGTCACATATGGTAAGACAGTCTTGTTTAAAGGGAAGAAAAGTGACAATTTGTATTATTTAGTGACCTCAATGTATTGGGAGCAGAGCTTGGGAAACGAGGCCCAAGATTGTTTCCAAATTTCAAATGGTAGTGAAGAAAAATTCCTTCAATAGAAGAGGGAGAATTGAGGCTATTCTAATGAGTCAACTAGAATTTCGACTTGGTTAACTATACATGTTCATTTGCCGATTAAATTAGGTGGAGATAGGACCGTATTGATTCAGTATGTACAACTCGACACCATGGTGATTAGTGGTCATAAGCAAAGGGGTTTATTATTGGCTTTTTGCTATTTGATAAATGAAAAAATAGCCAAGGTGGAGATTTGTTAAGAAATTAGCAAGTTTACGCTTTAAGTAAGTTCCATTTTTTGTGTGGAGGATAAATAGTTTTCTAATTATTTTAATTGCTTGTAATATTTGCTAAGTCAGTTCTTAATTGCAGGATTTAGAGTTTAAGGTAAGCCATTTTCTTGATTATTGAGATATTTGCCAATTAATGTATCATATAAATTCGTACAAGATGCATACAAAACAGAGAGAAGGTGAAAAAGATCTTTAAGCTGAACCACTTCAAATCTTGTATGTCACCCATAATTCATGTTGCTTTCATTTTCATTAATTTGTTAGATTCTTGATTCATCAAATAATTGTGATAAATTTCCATGTTTGAATCCCAACAAATTTCAATGCTCACTAAACAAAGTTTCCTCAAATTGCAATACAGCTTCTGTCACCTCCTCATAGTCATTAAATCTTCATCCATCTTCTATACTTAAAGTCATCAATCAATTTCTTGCTTGATGAGCCATAATACTTCTATGAAAGAATCTGTTTTTCTGTTCCCTCGAGTAAGCTAAGAGATTCTAGATTTAACTTAAAAATAGTCTGCCTTTATAAAATAATATCAATTGGTTGCTAATGTAGTTGATTAGGAATGGTAGGCAAATCCTTCTTTGCTTTTAATGCTCTACTGCTAGTATTTCCATACTGCGTTTAATTTAGTTTTTTTAGTGCATCTTTCAACACCTTAAGCTTTAAACACACTTTTCGCTTAGGATTTCTGGAAACTTCTGCACGCCAAACACTATTCCTTTGAGAAGTCCTTGGAATTTTGTGTTCCTCCTCTAAAACGTGTAAAATTAAAATGGCTTAGGTCTAGCCAAAAAGCACATCCTAAGAAACTATTTTCTTAAAAATTATAACCAATAAAGAAAAGTAGTTGATAGCTAAAATATAGCTATTAGTTGATTGTACTAACCCATAATTGAGAGATATCGATTTGGAAAGGTATGAGGAAAAGAGAGCAGTGGGAGGAAAAATAAGAACAGAAAATTTATGTACATAATTAAAGTCATCAACATGTTACAATAATTCTTTCCAAATTCTTTGCAGTGTTTAAGAACAAAATGTAACCCCAATTAGTCGCTAATGATTATCAAATATGAGAAGATAATAGTCAAAATCACAAAATATAGAACAGTTTAGCAAAGTAGCTATTGAAAATTATTATAGGAAATATAATTGTTTCTTTTTTATTTTTGTACAAAATGTTTTAGACATTATTTGATAGCTTAAGCTATATTCCTTCAAACAATTATGAATATATCATCTACTGTGCAGATGAAATTCCAGAAGATATTGGCAATCTGACTAATTTGGAGGTGCTAGGCATAGAGAGTGCAAATCTAGCTGGTAAGAAATTTATACCTATCTACGTTTATTTAGCTATTACATGTTGATAAACTGTTGCTTGGCATATCCTCATCTAGAGTTTAATTTGTGACACTTTCCCCTTTGGTAAACTACATTGGATCACAATTTTACCGGATTCTCAATAAATTTCACCAAATAATCTTATTAGATGAACCAAACCACCTTGTGGGAAATTATGTATATTTGATGTGGGTTCAGCGCTACGATAGGAGCCTATTTATAGGCGCAATAGCACACGCTATGGAAAAATACTCGAGTATACATATGCACAATTAAAAGCATTCAAATCAACCAATACAGGATGTCAATCCCAACGAAACAATCACAAATTTCATTAAACATTCAATACCATATTAGTTAATGTTTAGGTCCAAATTTTTAGAATCGCAATGAAATGTCTTGTTAAGGGTTGGACTGATTCCTTTAAAAGCAAATATACATAGGGTGTGTTTTGTTTTAACTGAAAATATTTTTCAAAAAATATTTTCAGAAATTTCTGGTATTTGATTATTAAACAAGACTTGGATACTGAGGCCAGCTTTATAAAAAACAAAAAGTGTATAACTTATAGCTAACAAAGGAAAATATTCATGGAGAATGAATCTTCTTATTATTGAGTTCAAGATAAAAGGACATTACATCAGACTCTAATTTATAAGATTGCAATTAACAAACTTCTCCTAAAAGAACTCAACTACTCAGCATAATCTATGGAGAGCATAATGCTCTCATAACCAACTTATCTACTCCAAAATAATAGGAACAAAGTAATGACCAAGTAAAACAGTAATGACCAAGTAAAACTAAAACTTTGACAGCAAATAAACAAAGTAAGATGCACTAATTTATAACACTCCCCCTTAGTGCATACTTACGACTAATAACTCCAAGAGCTATTCTAAAACATTCAAACTCAGGCTTTCCTAATGGCCTTTGTAAAAATGTCAGCCACTTGTTTATTTGAAGAAATTCCCTTCAACTCAAGTTCTTGATCCAACACCTTCTCTCGAATGTAGTGATGACGAACTTCAATGTGCTTTGTTCGTGCATGAAAGACTGGATTTGAAGCAAGTTTGATAGCACTCTCATTATCACAATACATTTTTACAGCATAATCAACTATACCAAATATATCTCCAACCAAATGCTTCAGCCAAATACATCCTTGTGCTACCATTGTTGCTACCATATATTCAGCTTTAGTGCTAGACAGAGCAATAACTGACTGCTTCTTGCTACACCACGAAACAGCAGTAGAATCAATACTAAAACAGTATCCTGAAATTGGATCGACAATCATCCAAATTAGCTGCCCAATCTACATCGGTATATCCACTCAACAAAAAATCACTTCCTTTCTTGTACATGAGACCATAATTAGTAGTCCCCTTAACATATCGTAGAATCCGCTTGGCAGCATCTAAGTGAGAAGTTCTTGGATTCTGCATGAATTGAGATACGACACCAACTAAATATGAGATCTCAGGTCTTGTGATAGTTAGATAAATTAAACTACCAACAAGTTGTCTGAATTTTCTGGCATCCTTTAACAACTTTCCTTCATCTTTCATCAACTTGAGATGTGGCTCCATAGGAGTGGCTTTTTCTTTTGACTCCCCCATGTCAAAATGCTGCAAGAGTTCCTTTGCATATCTGTTTTGAGAAATGAAATATCCTTGATCTGATTTTTCAACTTCTAGACCAAGAAAACAACCAACTTCCCCCAAGTTCTTTATCTCAAAACGAACTGATAGTTCATTTTTCAACATGGAATTCCTAGCTTCATTGTTCCCTGTAATTATCATATTTTCCACATATAATAGAACCAACAAATGCAAATTTGATTCTAGTTTAATGAACAAACTAGAATTTGCATCAAAAACTTTAAATCCACAAAAGATAAAGTATTGAGAAACTTTACCATACCAAGCACGTGGTGCTTGTTTGAGGCCGTATAACGCCTTCTTAAAATGACAGACATGATGAGGATACTGGTTGGAAACATAGCGTTTAGGTTGCTCCATAAATACATCGTGATCCAATTCTCCGTAAAGGAATGCATTCTTTACATCAAGTTGCCGTAATTTCCAACTTTTAAAAGCTGCAAGAGAAAAAATAGTTCTTAGTGTTACCATTTTTTCAACGGGGCTGAATGTCTCCTCATAATCTAACCCATAGCTTTGAGAAAAACCACGAGCAACAAGCTTGGCTTTGCATCTATCAACGGTCCCATCTGATTTTCTCTTCAAACAGTAAACCCATTTACAAGTAATAGGCTTACAATTTTATGGTTTTGATACCAATTCCCATGTTTGATTCTTATTTAAAGCCTCAATTTCTTGTTGCATAGCTGCTTCCCATTCTGGACAGTCTTTGGCTTCCTCATAACTTGATGGTTCTTCTTCTACTGCTCCGATAAAGAAGCATGACGCAACAGTGTATTGGTTGAGCTGCAACTCATAGTCTTGAAGGTAACTTGGCTGCCTTTTCTCTCTTATAGACCTCCTTTGAACTTGTTCAACACTATTAGAATTTGAGGTGTCTAGACATTCATCATAATTTGGAGCCTCAAGGCTATCTTCTGGATACAGCTGCACACTTTCTTGATCACCATCAAGAGCAACTTCTTGAATGGATTTTTCTGTGCAAAATAATAAGATGACATTTCATCGAACACCACATTTCTGGAAATGACAAACTTCTTTGTTTCTGGATCCATACACTTCCACTCTTTTCTGCATGAATCATAGCCAACAAAAATACATTTCTTTGCTTTCGGGTCAAGCTTAGTTCGGTCAAATTTTGGAATATGAACATAGCAAACTGAACCAAATACCCAAAAATAACTTACATTTGGCTTTACATCATACAAAAGCTCAAAAGGAGATTTCTCCTTACCTGGCCATGGAGGTAAATGATTTATTACATGGCATGCACATTGAAAAGCTTCAGCCCAGAGCTCTTGTGGGAGATTTTTATCATGCAGCAATGAGAGACTCATAGAACCAAGATGAGCCAATTTCCTCTCAGAAACACCATTTTGCTGAGAAGTATTTGGACATGTCATTTGCCGTGAAATGCCATTACTTTTACAATATTGCCAGAAATCATCTGACATATATTCTCCTCCATTGTCACTCCGTAGGCATTTAATTTTCTTCCCAAATTCCTTCTCCATAACAATTTTAAATTCAGCAAACTTTGACAATGCTTCACTCTTCTCTTTTAAAAATGTCACCCAAGTATACCTTGAGAAATCATCTACCAATACCATGGCATAGCGATATCCACTGTAGCTGGATGTTTTTGTTGGTCCCATCAAATCTGTATGAACTAATTCAAACGTAGAAGATATGCGATTTGATGATTTTGTGAAAGGAAGACAATGTGACTTGCCAAATTGACACCCTTGGCAAATTACATTTTCATGAACATTTTGCAAAACTGGTAAGCCATCCACCAACTTCTTTGAGGAAATTTGCTGCAGCAATTGATAACCTAGATGACCCAACTGAGCATGCCAAATTATTGTGCTATCAGTTTGGCTTGTCTTCTTCACATAAGCTTCTCCTATTGACATGACAAATAAGAAACCTCTCTTCTCATTCATGCCAATCTTCACTACTCCTCCTTTTGCAACTGGATAAGCTGAATCATCAACTATAACAATAACCCGCTCTTCTTTATGTTGACACATCTCTGAGAGTAGTGAGTCATTTCCAGTTACATGATGAGAACTACCTAAATCCATGATACATTCCTCTTTGCTTATTGCATGATTAGAAAGAACTTGAATTTGTGTTGATTGAGCAGCAACATTGCTCCTTCCTTCAACTACTTCTATACTGAAGCATTGCTCCCAGTTAACCTAATCTCCATCTTCTTTTTCACTTGCCACATTTGCTTTGGAAAGCTTCACTCTACAATTTTTCTTAATATGCCCAATTTTACCACATCTGTAACACTTGATAGTGTTTTGATTTTGTGAGCTGTCACAACCAATAGAATTGCCTTCATTTGGCCCATCTTTGCTATTCTTTTGTCCTACCGATGTGCTTTTCTTATTATGTTTTCCCTTCAAGAAGAGGATAGCTTCTGAATCAAGATGCTTTGCCATTTGTTTTGCCAAAGCCTCCTGGTTAGAAAGCAAAATTTCTAATTCTTCAACTGAAGGTTGATTTGCCCATCCTTGAATGGAGGTAACAAAAGGAGTGTACTCTCTTCAATCCTCGAATTAGAAACCGTCGCAATCTTGCTTCACTAATCTTCTCATCAGCATCTAATTCTGAAATTTCAGCACAAAGACTTTTAACTCGCAAGAAATATTCAGAAATAGACATACTTCCTTGTGTTAAGGATGCCAATTCATTTTCCAACAGCTGCAACCTTGTTGTATTCTTTTTGGAAAACAGCCGCTCAAGTGTCTCCCAAACATCTTTCGATGAACTTGCATCACGAAATGATCAATGAACTCTTTGCTAATTGAAGTTCTTCAAGCAAAGAGGGATTTCCCACACTTAATCTTCCATTTTCTCCGTGGTTCAGCATTTTCTGGAGTATCAACAGGAATTTCAACATCTGCACCTGCAATTAGATCCCACAGGTCTTGGCCTTGAAGATATGCCTCCATACACATTCTCCAGCACTTGTAGTTTGTCACTGCAAGTTTCTCAACACCATACGATGTGTTTGAATTGTTTCCTCCATTTGCTAACTCCACCTCTCTCTACAACTTTCAATCTCCTCCAACAAGACAAATAAGCTTGATAGACAAGAAGAAAGAAAGAACAGTAAAAGTGCTTAACGAAGCTCTGATACCATATAAAAAACAGAAAGTGTATACTTTAGCTAACAAAGGAAAATATTCTGGAGAATGAATCTTCGTATTATTGATTTCAAGATAAAAGAACATTACATCAGACTTTAACTTATAAGATTGAAATTAGCAAACTTCTCCTAAAAGAACTCAACTACTCAGCATAATCCATGGAGAGCATAATGCTCTCATAACCAACTCTCATAACCAACTTATCTACTCCAAAATAATAGGAACAAAGTAATGACCAAGTAAAACTAAAACTTTGACAGCAAATAAACAAAGTAAGATGCACTAATTTGTAACAAGCTTAACCAGCAGACTCACAACTTTCTTTTATGGCCTTCCCTCTCCCTTCTCCCTGTCACTCAAACATTAGGCTACCCTACCTACTAGTCGAAATAGATGCAAATCTTAATAGCGAGGCTGGCGTCATTGATAGGGTCATCACTTTCTTTTATCTTCTCCCCTCTACTTTCCCCCACCAGTCAAATACCAGGCTACCCTCCTAGTTAAAATAGAAGCAAATCTTGAGAAATGGATTTAAAAAATTATTGTTCCTATTATACCCTCATCAATATCCTTACACAATATTCTGATGGGATTGCTTTTGTAGATATTTTGGATGCTTGAGGCTAGTTTTTTCTTTTCATAAGTGTTCATAATTTCTTTTTCTTTTTCTTTTTATTAGTTTTTCTTTTTCTTCAATTAAATTTTGCTTATGTTTTCTCAATTCAACTATAAAAGTATTTATAATTTCTATTCTTTTACCGCATACTCAGGTTCTATTCATTTGAAAAACTCACATGCATTCTACTTTTTGTTGATAAATGGTTTAAAAAATTTGTGTTAGTAATAAATAGTTTAAAATATTAAATGGTTTAAAAAAATTTATTTTTGTAATCTATATGCATCATTAATATACTGCTTATTGAAAATATTTTTACAAAATTATATACCATGAGAACTTGCCGTGTGATTAGAGCAACCTGGAAATTTTCTTCCTAAGTTTCTAATAGTCCATAGCGCGTACTATGATACTCTTTTTTCACACCTACATCTTGTTGGGGTATTTTTAGGTGCATAGCTTAACCTCTAGCTATAAACATATGCGCCATATTACTATGAAAATATGAGCAAATTGAAGAAGATAAGAGAAATGAAATAGAAATTTAGCACCTTAAATTCGTGCAATAAATGCCCATTATTGTGTAGAGCAATTTCGACCAATATGCTGAACAGTCAAATGAGGGCTCAATAAAATGTAGATTAAGCATATCTATATTTCAGTATGTGAGTTTTTCCAATAAATAGAACCTAAAAAGTGTAATAAAAATGAATAACCAATAAGTTTTTATGGTCAAATCAAGGAAATGCAGGCAAGAAAATTTAATTGAAGAAAAAGAAAAAATTAAAAGAGTGCAGAAATGTTTCTTACCAAAAAAAAAAAAATAGTAATTTTCTCACTTAAACTTTGAATGAAGAGTAAATTGGCTATTTCATAGCAAAATTGACGGAATTAATTTTTTTCTTTATCTTACAATAGATTTAGGGGGCAAAGTGCCTATAAAAGTCTTTAGAGGAGCAAACTACAACTAAAATAATTGATAGGGGTTTACTACAATTAACCCTATTCTTTTCTTTTATTCTAGCCTATCCTAAGGTCCCACAACAAACTACCTCTCCTAGGCTACCCCTTGTTCAGGTCACGCTATCACTTCCTCTCTCTTCCCAACCAACCTAGCTTTGAGCTTTTTCTCTTTCTACTTTATTCAATCATGCGTTCTCTTTAAATTTCACAATCCAATGTAAAAATCACAAATTTGTTAGCACAAGTACAAAATTGCTGAAGTGGAAACAATACCTCATTGGGTTGCTTTATTTTATTTACTTTAGTTTTAAAAAAAAAATATTTCCTCTTGAATTTGCATCATTTAGCTCTTTTGCTTGCTCAATCTATTGATTCATTAGGAATACTAACAAATAAGTTTGGCAGAAGAGTTGGAAATATGAAGATATTCTTCATATTTCATAATTATGTTCATTTATGGAAAGTTGCGTAGCTGATGTTATTAACACAAAAATTATATTAGTATCTGTGCTACATAAGAGTGGGTGGGCTGATTAATCGTCCCATACATCCAATATTTTAATCAAAACTAGTTGTACCAGTTTGCCTAATTAACTAACTTATCCAATTTTCATTAGTTGGTTAATTGTTAACCAGTTACCTAGTTGAAAAGAGTTGGGTACAGTAGGTAACAGTAACCGTATGATATTGAATCGATCTAAAAAAATTGATGAAAAAATATTACAATATAAATACTCATTCAAATTAAAAATATACGTATGCAATATCAATTACTTTGCTAAATAAATAATAAAATTATAAATTGAAATATTTGCGTCCATTATTTTGCAAGTTAAAATACAAACCAAAATTCTTCACAACACAAGTAAGAAAAATACTTGTGTTATCTTCATACTTCACAACTAAATTATACCAAAGTAATTCTTTAGCTAACAACAAGATATGTATGATAATCAAAGTATTAAAACAAATGATAATATAGAAATAAAAAAATCAAATGCAAAGAAAAATCAAGTATGATACTTAGGTTTTGAGTTATCTGAGGCTTTTGAGAATACAATGACTTAATAATTCTCAATGCTTCTATTAAACTTACAAATATTAGCCTCTTAAAGATACATATTGACTGATTTCAGTTAATCGCAATTTTCAAACATTAATACCCAAAATCAAAACATTTTTTGAATTGAGGTTCAATTAACATACCAGATTTCAAAATTCAGAATCGATTACTCTCATTTTTGATTTGGAATGAACTGATGTTTGAGTTTTTTTTTTGGTTTTTTTCCTATAGTTAGTGCTAAAGCACACTCGACTTGTGTGCAAAATTAAAAGACATAAATTTTTTGAAATAAAAGAATTTTTAATTTAAAAAACAAAGATTAAAGTTATGTTTTCAATTTACAAAATTGTTGTTATGATTAAGGATATGTTAGATGATTTTGTTTAAAAGTTTACGGTTACTTAGTGCTATTTGAAATTCATGGTTTGGGATGATTTGAAAGTAATAAAAAAAACTAATATAACATTGAAGGAAGAGGGCAATACACGAATACGTGCTCTTCTTTCAAATACCAATGAGTGCTTCCCTTCATGTAGAGTATTGATAGTGTCTAATTCTTTTTGCTGGTTAAAGTAGTGATATTATTGGCCATAGAAGTGGTGTGAAGGTGGAGTACAATTGAGGGGAAAAAAAATAAGGACGGAAAGAAAACACAAATGCCTCATTTGGTTGGCAAAAATTCTTGTCTAGAAGAGTAATCTTTTTCTTAAAATTTAAATTTTACTATTTAGTTCATTTTCAACTAAGGAAGTAAAAACAATCTCAAAACTTGGAGAATAGGTGTAGAATCCTAGGATTCTAAATCCTCAACCTCCAATAGATGTTATGATTACTTTCCTCAAAATTTTAATTTAAATATAAGGATTAAATATTTGAATGTTCCTTCTCTCTTCTTTTATCTCTACATAAAATTAAAATATTAATGCTAATTCTTTAAAAAAAAACTCTTATTTTTCAACTCTTGTATTATATTCCATATTAAAATTATTTCAAACCAATGAAATCTATATAACTTTCCTATTAAAATTCTTAACAGTGTAAAAACATAATAAATGAATATCTTTTATGAAATTATATTCCAAGAAATTATATTCATTGTCAACTTTATTCTCCTGCCACTAAAATGAAGAAAGGGAAAAATAAATGAATAAAAAAGATAAACATATGGGGTCCACGTAATCAACATAGGAAGCAATAAAGTGCTGTTAAATTTTGCGATATGCATATCAGTTTAGCACATAAGTTAGATACTTTGAATATTTTAATTCTACACATCAAGAATAATACAGAAAAAATAACTTAACGAGAAAAAAAAAAACCTCTGTTCCTCACTCAAAAAAAAAAATCAAAATATAATGTGAATGTGTGTCTGGCACGCACATAAACGTAAGTATTGCTGTACACAGGTGTCCATTATTCTTTCTTTTTTAATTTTCAATCTTTAAAAGGTATCTTCATTTTTGAAAGAAATTAAGATAGATAGTATATTTTTCTAAAATCTCTCCATATTTATATTTTGAAATCTTCTTTATGATAATTCAATTAATCCTTCTCTAATTAACTATTTTTTAAAATTTTTATTTCTTTTGAATTTGCTTCCATAACAAGGAAATAGTCAAAACTTAGGATTCAAAATGAGACTTTCCAACATTATTTAAAAAATTTTCTTTATTCAATTAAAGTTCATACGTTCTTAAGTTGAAATTTTTAACCTTCTATTTTTCAATTTTTAAAATTAGCTTTATTAATTTCAATTGGCATTGTTATTAATTCTTGTGTAACCTAACAATTCTTTAGAACATTTTCCGTAAATATCATTGGTTGAAAAAATGTGTATGTATGAATCTTAAATATATGCTACTTTCTCAAGAAATAAAAGAAGCAACAACCTCATAACAACCTTACAGTAGATTTAGATATATTCATTAATAAAATAGATTATTTTTTAATTTTTTTCTGCTTTTCTTATATTTTTCTTTTCTTTTTTCCATTTTACACAATAGTTTAATTTTAATAATTAGTATTTCAAGTTTTGGATATATATATATCTGTGCTAACAAATTTATGTTTCTAGATTAATATCAAATTTTTTTTGCATAATATTTTTTCAATAATCTTTATAGAAAACACGTCCATCTAGGCATATAATTTCTTTTTATTTTTTCTTTCTCAACTTATAATTTAAAAATTATATTGATTTATGAATTATAACTAAGATAGCTAATGTAACTTTATAAAATCTCCATTTTATCTTTTCTTAAATCTTTTTTCACACAATTAAATTGCTATTAATCTAACAACCCAACCAAGATACGCACTATATCCTAATTGAGCATCTACCAAGCTCTCACCAGGATCCACTAGTCATGACTTTGAAGTACATAAGTTTAGCTTATAATTACAAAACCCAAAAAATAATTGCAACAATGCGAGGCATCTCAGCCTCAAATGTACACCACCATAACAAACTTATACTATTGCAAGTGCACAGCCTCACTACCCTATCTCGTACTTAATTACCTATAAGGAAAACAAATATAGCTGTTGCACAATTTCTGCAAGTATACAGAATCGTAACAAGTAATATAATGATGAGTAGAGATCGTTCCCACGAGGATTAGTTACTTAGCCACCTATCAATTCGTTTTTATTTGTCTAAAGCTTCCAATTGAAGTTAAGAAAACTCACAGTAAATTCTCAACTGAGAGTACTTTGAAACTAAATTAATACTAAATTACTAAACTAAAATCGCACAAGCAATTAAATCTAGTGAAGAATCAACAACCCACAAAGATTAGGAATTAATACTCACCCACAATCAGTTCAATTAATTAACCTATGAATTACCCATGCTTTATCATGACCCGAGTTTTTCCAAAAGACATCAATTAAATTCTCTCAATGTTTAATGACTAAACCTTAGTTTAATTAATTGAAAAACACATTAACCCACTCTCATGGCACTCATCCGTTAAACAATCAACCTAATAAAGCTAATATGCGCAACTCCTAAGGGTATCTAATTACTGATGACAATCTCTTGCCAATAAGTGACTAGATTGATAATTGTAGATCTATTCTACTACCATCTCTCAATGCGTAGCACAACAAAAATCATAACCATGGTGGCCAAGCATGATTAAGCATTAAGTATAACAATCATCACATAATAAAAGCACGATTCATAAATAGCACTACAAGAAATTAAGTCTTTACCTACACACATGATGTGTGGGTAAAAATACCTTATGTGTATACAAAATCTTTACCTACACATAAAATAAATGTTAGCAAATGTCTCTATTGTTCTGCGGAGAAATATTTTTACCTACACATATATTTATGTGTGGGTAAAAGTAAAATCTATACCTACATATATATATATGTTGGTAAATATATACAGTATGTGTAGATAATTTGATTGCTGATTGTGTGATGATGACATGGACAATGACGTGGACGATGACGTGGATGCTGACAAAGCATCCATGCTAGCAGATTGTGTATGATGTGTGTCTACATGGCATATGATGTGGCATAGACGTGGCATAGTGAGGTGGCATGCCATTTTCATGTGTAGATAGAACTTTGGGTTATATGTGTGGGTAAAAGGCTATAATGTGTGGGTAAAAGACTAGTATGTGTGGGTAAAAAGAGTGCAATATGTGGGTAAAAGTTACAGAATGTGTGGGTAAAAGCCTAAAAATGTGTAGGTAAAAATTACAGAATGTGTGGGTAAAAGCTTAATAATATGTGGGTAAATTTACACTTATATTAATGGACAGTTCATATGCATGGGTAAAAGTATCTTATATGTGTAGATAAAATTTGTTGTATTTATAAGTAACACATTTATATGTGTGGGTAAAGGAAACTTTATGTATGGCTATAGCTTCTCGTATGTGTAGGTAAAGATTCCTGCATGTGTGGGTAAAGATTCCTGTATGTGTAGGTAAAGTTTGCGTATGTTAATGTAACCCTTACTTGTATATGTGGCTAAAAGTATATGTATGTGTAGGTAAACAATACCTGTATGCAATTGAAATTTATATTACACATCATATATAATAAAACACAATAACTAAACAAACAATATCAATAACATCATCCAAACACCAGTATCAACTATTCAAGCATCAAAACAATGTCAATAACACCATCCAAACTGTCGAAATCCAAACATCCAAAAGTATCACAAAGCATAGCTTGCTAAGCTACTAATATGAGTATCACAAGTACATAAAAAAGTCAAGCAACATCATCATGATTGGAATTAGCATCAACAAAGTCATCACTACTGCTATGCGAACGAGAGTGATCAGAATGGTGAGAGCCCGGGTCAATGTCTCCTGTGACGGGATGAGATGGTCCTGAGCCATGATCTGATGGCACATGGGGTACAGGTGGAGGACGGAATAATGTTCTTTGCAGCCAACACATGCTGCATATTCTGAACTGTGCCCTCAAGCTTGACAACTCGATTCAGCAACTGAGTGTACGTGGGACGCCCCAAATCTCCACTGCTACCTGTGGTCCTAGAAGTGCTAGGTGACCGTCCCCAACCAAACAAACGGACTAAATGTCAGTCCGATGATCCTCTCCAATATCTCTTTGTCAGTCATCTACTCAAGGGAGTTATCCCTCCTCAACTTCATCATTTCTTCCTGTTAAAGTAAATAACAAACATTGGATTATATAGATAATGCTTTAAAGCTACAAATAAAAGTAATTAATTGAAGAAAAAATTAACTTACATATGTAGCAGCTGCTTGTGGAGAAGTCCAACCCTGCTCAGAATGCCAATGTCGCATGAGCCAAGTCTCAATTTGGCCAGTAGGAGCATCCAAATCAACTCCTCGGGCAACGCGATGGCGCGCTGTACTCTTGGAGCCATTTCTAGATTACCATTTTCGTTTGCCTGAGATTCGGTATTCCTCTTTAACCGTTCCTTAGAAAAACACAAAAAATAGATTTTTATTACAATGTTAATTGAGAAAATAGATAACAAAATAAAAATCTTATATATTACAAACACACAATGAAAAGAAACATTCTTTTGAGGACCGACAAACAACATGTCAATGGGGCCAATTGTAGACTTTCTCTATTCCAAAAGAACCACAAGTTAGCAACATAAAAGCTAAGTTTACATATGTAGGATATGTAAACTTAAACACTTGTGTCTAATCAGCCCGTGTACACAAGCGTAATCAAATCTTCCACGAAAGCCCAGTTACCAGCTAAATTGAAATGATAAAAAAAAAGGTAGAGAAAAATCTAACTAGTAAAAATAATAAAAAAACCATTGTCTTTATGTAATAAATTACCAATGGTCTAACCAATTATCGTAAATGTCTGTGCGATGTTTACACACAAGAGAGAGAGAGAGAGAGAGAGAGAGAGAGAGAGAGAGAGAACAAACAATAAATACATTAGTTTGAGATATCAATAAACAAACTTATAAATTTCTACTCATAATAGAGATAACAACTTGCTTTTATATGTCAATATTAAATGCTAAGATAAGCAAGTAGGAATTTTAAAGTACAATTTGAGTTGGATAAATAATTTCCTTTTAGATTGCAATATAAATCATAAGATCAACTAACCATTTGAATTAACCAAGCTAAAGAGGCAATTAATGAAGTGTTACTATTACACACTTAACTGCTTTGTTATTTTAGAATATGCTTTTTAACAACTATTGTATCTCGTGTAGAGGAATTACAAAGAAACATAGTGAAGGCCTAGAGACATATCCTCCTGTTCAATTACATAGGACTAAAAAAATTCAAAAAAGTATCTATAATAGTTTATATTTTTTCATAATTTTTCAATTCTAAGTCATGTTTATCTTGTAGGTTGTGATAGATAATGGCTTGGTTAAGCTTATAGTATCTATTCCTTGGGGTACGGTTATAGGGATAGAGTACAGTGGCATTGCAAATTTACTAGAAACAAGAAATAAAGAAACTAATAGGGGGTAATTGATCTTTTCCTTTACACAATATTAGGTTTGTTAGGAAGGTGGGATTTGGAGCATGAATTTACAACAAATTATGTTTAGTTAGGAAGGTGCTTTGTTATGAAGCTTCTATTACTTTCGTAGCCTTCGCTCGGCCCATGAATTTTCTATATAGCAACTAATACATGTTATATTTGTTCCAAATTAGGTTGTCCTATATTATCTTAGGATGTCAAGATTGGGATTGTGAAAACATAATCGTCATTTTCAACTCTTTTTCATTTCTTTCTTTCTATTTAGTAGCTTATTCTTTATTGAATTTTGATGTGAGTACTATGCCTAATGTATAAATTATTACATTATTATCCTTTTTTTTTGTGCTAGTCATCGTGCTTAAGGACCTGCTTCATATAACGTATTGAATATCTAACTTCGACGTGGTGGAACGCATGCAACTTGTTTTTAAGTTTCCTTTAAAGCTAACTGAAACGTGATTGTAGAACTTTTAGGGGGGCATCTAACACCATTAGCAGTGACTTTCACAGTCATAGGAGCTAATAAACATTTAAAAGTTTGACCTTTTTTGCTTTTTTTTTCATTTTCTAAAAATCTTTTTTATCCCAAAAAAGAAATAAATGAAATGATAAAAATACATGACAGGTATGCCATAAAAAGCAAATAATTTCTTAAGGGCTAAGGTTTCAATAATCCATACTAAGTCAAGCCAAAAATATTAAATGATTGAACAATTCTAAATGAGTTAGCAGAGATTTTTTTTTTTCGGTGGATCTTACTGTGTAAATGATTTCTATAAGTATTAAATATTTGAATTGATTTTAGAAGTTGCAGGCTTACTTTTCATGTTTTAATATCAGATACATGTGTACTTATGTAAAACTGGTTGTAGTTTTAAAATCCACACTAAAGCTTAACTTAGTACTTAAGAAAATGCTTTCTCGTACTAAAATCACTTGGTTTAAGTGCACTTAATGTAAAACTAAAATTTCTGTGCTAAATTAGCAATTACACAAAAACCAAGAACAAAAAAAGTTTCTATCCCAAGAGAAATATTTAGGTAATAAGATTTGTAAATTATATAACAACAAAATAGAAATTCTTAGTCTTTAAGTTTTATAGAGTTCACTTGAAATAGCACTTGAAGAATTTGTTCTTACCATGTATTCCAATCCATTTAAATTAGTTTGGTAAGGCAAGTAATCTCTAGTAGCATTAAACAATTGACTTTTCCATGCAATGTACTACATTGACTTTTTCATATAATTCACTGTATTCTTCACAACACACACACACGAAATGTATTACATCTTTCTTTTGAAGTTTTAATATATAGAGCAAGTTCCCAAATGGTAAAAAAGAAAAAACAATAAGAGAAGAAGCTAAAGAGAGGGTATAAAACTCTCTCCCTTAACTAACTTTTTAACAAGAAATCATTCGCTTGCCTAATACTACCAAACATTTCCTAAAAAATCTATAGATACATGATAGGATAGGATCTCACCATCATAAATTTTAAGCATGTTAAGGAGTAATGTATTATGCCTAAAAACTTCCAATCAACACTGACAAGGATGCATGAATATTCCAGCTAGTTAATTGGTAGGAAACTATTTACCATGGTATGAAATAGTAAAAAGTCATCAAATATATGTAATATGTAAATTACCTTATATGTACTACTGGTCCAAAGGTCATAGAGATAGTCCCAATCCTCTTGGCTAAGTTCTTCAGGGCACTTACTCTTTGCCATAACGGGATCTTCTTCCCCGCCAAGCTCTTAAAGTGTGCATGCAGCTTATATTTATGGCCTCTCCAAGCTCTTTGCATTTGCTTGTCGATGCATTTTTCGAACATCCGCATCCTCAACATTAATATTGAAAAGTGTCTAAATCACCAAAAGGAAAGAAATATTACAAATTTGGTCTTTCAATGCTACTCTAGTCATAAAATTATCATTTATGATGCTTAAAATTTTATCAAATTTGGAAAACATAAAAAAATGCTTATGTCGAGCTTGTTGTGAAGTGGTCCTCTAACTTCAGATGGAACGAGTCTCCACTCCTTATATCAGTAAGCTGCAATGCTTACGAACAATATACTCGATCTCATTATTGAAAAATTTAGCGTTGCTGCAGATTGCTTGCATCAGTGCAAAGTCAAACTCTAATCGTCAATCTGTCCTTTGCATTTTTCATTGCTTTGCGAGCTCCATGACCACAAGTAATGCCACATTTGGAGGAACTTTTTTGTGTATTGACAACGTCAACTTGTGGCTCCATTGATGTAGATAGATCTACAAATGAAATACAAACAAGATAACATATTATCCATTTGAAAAATGGTATTAATGCTAAAAACAATATGTTAACATGTTTTATGATTAACTAACCAACTTGTGGCCCCACAGATGTACTTGCATCTGTAAATGAAGTAGAAACAAGTTAAATAACAAATAACTTAAAAACAAACTAAGATAAATTAATGCTTTTATAATTAACTAACCTAGCTTGTGGCTTCTACCAATGAAGGAGACTCTGTAAATAAATTAGGAACAAGTTAAATAACAATTAACTTAAACAAAAAATCAAGATAAATTAATGCTTTTATAATTAACTAACCAGCTTGTGGCTCTACTAATGGAGGGGACTCTGTAAGTAAAGTAGGAATAAGTTAAATAACAATTAACTTAAACAAAAATCAAGATAAATTAATACTTTTATAATTAACTAACCAGCTTGTGGCTCTACCAATAGAGGGGACTCTGCAAATAAACTAGGTACAAGTTAAATAACAATTAACTTAAACAAAAAAGCAAGAGAAATTAATGCTTTTATAATTAACTAACCAGTTTGTGGCTCTACCAATGGAGGGGACTTTATAAATAAAATAGAAACAAGTTAAGTAACAAAAAATTTAAAAACATAACAAATATTAAAACAATACAACTGTATTTAATGCTCTTATATAATGGATTAAAGCAATCTTCTATGTGGATTAGCTAACTAGCTCGTGGCTCGACGAATGGAGTTGAGTTTGTCAATGAAATATGTACAAATTAGATAACAAACAATTTAAAAACATTGCTATGTGGATATAAACAAAACATGTTATATTAATACTTTTATGATTTACTAACCAGATTGTGGCTCCATTAATGGATGCGAGTCTATTAAAAAGGTAGGAATAAGTAATTTATATATAGCATCTACCTTTAAGAATATTTTTATATTAGTAACGATTGATAAGTTCAAACCAGAATGTATTGTATTGGAGGAAGGAGCACGCCCACTACATCACCCACCGCGTCCTCCACGTCGACCTTGCCCAACCATCTGTTTCAAAACAAGTAACATTATGGCAAATTAAGACATAAGTGATGTTAATTTTAAATTTTAATTAAAACTAAGTATGAAAATTAAGAAAAATTAAACAATGCCAAATCACTATCAAATGATTATATATAACAAATAACCTTTTTGTACAAGAAAGTCATGCAATATCGTCATCATAAATATGAACATTTGAATTATCAGAGTCATCATCAGTTTCAGATTCTAAAGTTGCTTTATCATCGCAAAAAGGTCTACCCTCGTCCTCACTGTCCTCAATATCATATAAGTTCTCTCTTCGATCATGAAAAGAGATTCCTTCAGAACATAGTTTAAGGACCACATCATGAGGTATAGCTGTTGGTTCCACATCTTCACGAACCAACCTAGATGTATCATCTACCTCTTCCATTGGATGAAAAGATGGTAAATCATAAGAATCTTCCTCTTGAAAAACATCTTTATGAATGTTATCCTCATCATCTTGCTCAAGGTATATCATAAATACTACGATGATTTACTCATTGTACAACCATCCAATTCTTTCCCTGAGCACGATTATTTAAATAAAAAACTTGTTGCGCTTGTGTGGCAAGAATAAATGGTTCTTCTTTATAACAATCAGATGTAATGTCCAATTGATGTTAAATTATTATCAACCACTATTTTCTTTCCCTTTGGATCACTATTATACCACTTGCAACGGAACATGAATACCTTTCTTTGATGAATGAAATCCAATTCTAAAATTTCAAGCAAAACACCATAATAAGCAACATCACTATTCTCATCACCACTCCATGTACAAACGCCACTACATTATGTCTTCAATTTGTCATCACGTTTCTTGCAACGAAATCTAACACCATTGACAATGCAACTATGCCAAGCTTGTGTAACGATCATCCGCACATTGTGACAATGAGTACATATCATCATTTGCTTTAGGATCACCATTGGCTTTAAGAATTGCCATCTGTTATAAACATCTTTAATTAGATATTTTAATTTGAAATTTTTATCAATATATATTTATCATGGTTACCTTCTTCTTGAACCAAGAAGGAAATTCATGTTTTTGTACACCCTCAATATCTTCTGCTTGTACATTTCTTGAGCGCAAAACTTCCTTATGCTCACTACATTTGAAGAATATGTTAGTATTTACACCAAAATGAACTAAAATCTTTATTGAGAATGACATTGGAATGTTCTAAACTCACTTTATGTAGTCATCAAGTTCGTCTCCGCAGTTATTGAGAACTGTACCATTGCACCATATTGTCATTCAACCCTAACTTGCTAAATGTAGGAGAACCTAAAGTACGAATTTTGTGGTTGAATAACTCCATCTTGTATTCTGCAGTTGGTACGTCCCAATTATGTTCTAAACGTGTGAATCTCATCTCAGAATCATATAAATAACGAGATAAGAAAGTAATAACCTCATCAACAGTGTATGCTTCAGTAATAGAGCCATTCAGGGTGTGCAAAATTACGAACGTATTCCTTGTATGTACCCATGCAACTGTTCAATGCCAAACATCCATCTCTGACTGACTAGTCCTCCTAATAAAGCTTGTTCTAGGCAAATGCACACACAAATGCACCATGACAGTAAAGAATGCCTGGGGAAATATCTTTTCGAGTTTGCACTAACAAAACAATGATGTCATCCTTCATCTCTTCAAGCTCTTCAACATATAGGTTTTGGCACATAATTTTTGAAAAAATTGGCAAAACTCTATCAATATTGCACGTACTTTCTTATCCAAAAATTAGAGAATGGCCACAGGAAGTATTTTTTGAAGTAAGACATGACAATCATGTGTTTTCATACCTCCAAGTGTATTAGACTCTGTGGCACATCAGGCTGATGTTCGATGCATACTCATCTGGTAGGCGAACTGACTTGATAAAGTCGCAAAACTCTACACATTCTACTTTACTCAATGTGTAATTAGCATGCAGGTTTCACAAATTTGCCATTCATCTCCCTCAGCCATAGTTCTCTGCGAATGTTAAGATCTTCTAAGTCTAGACTGTGCTTTTGCAATATCTTTCGACTTCATAGAATCGTCTAGCAATGTCCCCATGATGTTGTTACAAACATTTTTCTCTATGTGCATAACATCAAGATTATGACGCATCAACAACTTTGACCAATAAGGAAGCTCAAACAAGATACTCTTTTTCGATCAATTTAACTCATTAACCCCGCGTTTACACTTTCTGTCCCCATTATTAGGTGCCTTACCTAGGAGTGCATGTAGGTATCTCCTCTAACTGTAACAAAATATCATCACCAGAAAATTGACGAGGTGGTCCCCTTCTTTCTACTTTGCCATTGTACTCTAAGCTCCTGCGCCAGGAGTGCGTATTGCTTAAGAAGCATCAATGCCTTGTATAACATTGTTTTCCCCGAATTCGACTTGATCGAGTGTCTCCAAGGCATATTGACATACTAATTTTTCCATAGTACTCTACCCAGATAATGTAAGCATAAGCAGGGAAGTCACTAATAGGTCCACATAACTGTTGCACGAAGACTGAAAATGAGATTGAGAATATTCATCATATGCTTGAACCCTGTTGCATCATAAGACTTTAAGCTCATCCACAAGAGGTCTTAAAAAGACATCAAAGTCTTTACCAGGAGACTGTGGACCTGGAATCAACAATGTTAAGAGATAGTTGCTCTTATGCATTGTATGCCAAGGCGGACATGTTATAAGACATCAAAATTACAGGACCAGTAGACTATGTGTTGTTGCCATATTGCTAAACGGATTGAACCCATCTGAAGCTAATCCCAATCGCACGTTCCTTGAAATCAGCAGCAAATTCAGGATATAACTCATCAAAGTGCTTCCAAGCCTTCCCATCAGCAGGATGACGCAGCACCCCATGCTCTTCTCTACTAAATTCCTTATGCCAACGCATGTCTCTCGCCTGTGTGCCTTGAAGAATAAAGTCGCTTCAGGTGAGGTGTGATAGGGAAGTATCGCAACCTTTTATATGGCACTTTTGTTACGAACATAGCGACTATTTTTACAAATAGAGCACACGGTGGCATTTCTATCTTCACCGTAAAAGATGGCACAATCATATTGACAAACGTCAATAAGTTCATACCCCAAACCTACTTCAGAAAGAAGTTTTCTGTTGTCGTAATAGCTTTGTGGACAACTATTACCCTTTGGGAGCACTTCATGGAGAAGTTTCAACAACATCTCAAATGAATTGTCGCTCCACTTGTTCATCACTTTTATGTTCATTAGCTTCACTAACAAATGTCAAAGCAGAAAGCTGGCATCCCTCGTATAGTGGATTATGGACAGCTTCATATAGCTTCTCATAATGGGCCTCTTCAGCAGTTGATCGTTCGTTTCCATCTAAATCATCCATAGGCCCGACATTGAAAAATTGATCACCAAAGGCCTCATGCAGCCCTGCTTCCAAGCCATCAAGTCCATCTGCCACAAAATCCTCGTTACCCACATTTTCCTCGTCAACTTCTTTCTCACCATGGTACACCCATCGTGTGTATGAGTCACTGATTCCTACCCTAATCAAATGAGCTCTAATAACATCTATGCTTTGATACCTCGTATTGATACAATCGAAACAAGGGCATAAAGCTAACCCCTTAGAATTCAAATTCTGTTTGGCAACTTGAATAAACTCCTGTATCCCCTCCACGTACTCAGGAGATATCCGATTCCAATTCTTTACCCACTGATGATCCATATTATCTATGTATTAGCAACCTAAAATGAGGCAACTGGTAAAGTTGTTATCATTAAACTATAATATTCTTAGAGTTATTATTGTTCTCACATGATGTTAATCCATGAATTAGGAAGGAAAGAGCTAAATGAAGAGTAAAAATTCAGCTTCATATAAAGTAGACAATTGACCAAATAATAAAGTATAAGGTTGCTACTTTTGTAATTAAACTTGCGATGATGTCAAGTTATCTAGAGAGGTGAAAGGAGAGAAGCGTTTATATGAGACTATTAAGTCATCATCTACAAGCTCCACTTTCGCTTATAGCAAAAGTTATAAAATTGTACTAATTATTCTTATACTTGTAGCGTAAAAAACACACGTCCACTGCCTCTGGACATAAGATTCAATCATTGTCGCTAGGTGTTAATCAAGTCACCTAAAATATTGTATGCCACAAAAGAGTCCCAAATCATGTATTCAATGATTGAATGCATACATTTCCTGTGCACATGTCATTTGCACAGGAATATTCCATTTGCACAACAATTCCACCAAGAGGGAAAATGGAAAGATAAGTGCAAACTTCCCCATAAGATTCTAAGAAGACTTACAACTTCTTATTGACATCAATATCACACAACCTCATTTAACAATTTTTCCTCAGGCAAAACTCATAAAATTTGCATACAAAAAGCACTGAAAGTAAATTATACACGTAGTACAGAAATTACGACATGTTACAACACATAAAACAGACAGTAGATTAGAAAACGCAGAACAACATGAAATAAGAAGTATAAACATACACTAAACACAATAAAAAAGATAAAATACTAGCCTTGACATCAGTTGGTTAGAAGTAATATCAACTACAACTGATCGTCAATATTTTTCAAATCAATTGAAAACAAAAGCAGGTCCACTAAGACAAGTGCTTCATGTAGGATTCTAATAAATTCTATCAAAGAGCTTACAGTAATGTATAAGAAGAAAAACAATTTCTTTTAGAAAAAACAAATAGATCCAGTTTCAATTCCTTCTCATAATTTCAATGATACCATTTTAAAATCACTGAAAAAGAGTTCTAGCTTTGATTAAAGTTGATCTACCTTCCAGTTATCTTGTCAAGTTTAGTTGATCTTGTATCAATCTGAATGCTTTCGAGCATCCTGAGCACAGAGTTGGGTGGACACTGGTGAAACCTGAAGGCAACAATTATGATGTTGTTGAGATACAACTATACTTTATAACAAGTAAAAACAGGCAAAATGAACTCCATAACATATTGAACAGTTAAGCCTTTTTTCTTGTGGCCATATGCATGCTTGAAATTGAACATTCACAATGTAGAGGCAAAATAATCTGTATACTACCTCAATTCTCTTATCAACTTTAGCTTTACTAATACTTTTTGCAATCATGGGGAATATACAATTGATTTAATTATTCAGAGACCAGCATCTTTAAGCTTGTTTGCAATTTTATTGCAATGCCAAAAGCCTTATAGTGGAGGACAAAAACTCATGCCACATTAGCCATGCCTAAGGCCCTTCAACATCTAACTCCATCAATTCAAGCCATCATTCTATATTACATAAAACATCAACGACGTAGGAGCAGGACTACATGTTATTTCTGGTGTTAGCCTTTCATTTTATTTCCTATATTTGAAAATCACCATACGCTTATTTTACTATTTGGAATAGATTAAAAAAAATTATAACAGTTTGGTATGCTATATTAGTGTATGATCTTCCTCAATGAATTAAGTGAACTATTTTATACTACTATGGAAGAGGGATTGGCTTTTATTCTCAAGAAAATGCAAGAATGAAGGACAAAATAGTAGTAGTTGTGAATAAAGGAGTACATGTTTCAATGTCAAACCAAAGACTCCAAACAAAGAAAAGGAAAAAAACAATAAGAAAAGTCGAGCACAATTATGAGTAGCTGGCATTACCAAGTTTAATAACGAACATGGAATCAGCAAAGATCATACTACTAATGGCTTTATAATTTCATAAACATAATGAAAGGATGATAGAGATGGCTAAAAAAAATGGTGTTTTACGAAGGGATAAGAATTTGCTGCAATTAGTTGCGTGCACAACTTCTTTCCATAGTGTATTTTCTTCTACTAATTGGAGGAAAAAAAATCTCTCTCTCTCTCTGTCTCTCTCTCTCTCTCTCTATTTATTTTTGGTAAAGAGGCTACATCTTAGCTGGCCAAGTAGTGACACAGTCTATAAGAGAATCCTACGCTATAATGAATTGATTTTAAATTAAAAAAGAAAAAGAAAAAACTAAAGACTTAGATCTATACAGTTGATTCCTAAGTGCTGTTATGTGATCCTATGTATCTATCCTTCGTCGTGAAGTCATCTCTCAATTTAGAAGGATGTTTGTTGATGATTAAAATAATAAAAAAGTGAATTGAAAGAAAGTGATGTTTACACATAATTAATTAGCTTTAGTTCATGCTCCTCCCAAAAAGGGACAAAAAAAAGTTTACAAGATATTAGATGAATTTACTTTAAAAGGGGAATGGGCATGTACTGTAAATATTTTCTTAATCCTCAAAATAATATGCTTTGCTATACCTATACTTTTCAACTAAAACGGTCACAATGATCCCCATCATCTCTATCTATTTACTACTCTTTCAGCAAAAGGGAAGCAAAAATAAATTCCAATAGCTCTGGTTCATTATTCCTTGTTTATTTGGTATAGAGACCATTTCCCTAGTTTACATTGATCGTTCATGCAATCCATCACAGAAATAGAACATGATACTCAACTGTTAAACATCACAATGAAAAATAGCACAACTATAGCAGTTATAGCTATAAAAAAACAGCAGTTATAGCTGCAAAAAAGCAGCAGTTATATTTGCAAAAAAAAAAAAATAGCAGTTGTAGCTGAAAAAAAGCAACAGTAGCAACTACTACAAAAGCAATAACATTAGCCGTTACTCAACTGTTAGACAAAATACCAAAAACTTGCTTGCACTCACACTCATCATATCACACACCCCTAATAAGGTTCTATTCTTACTCAAAAGGTGATTGAATAATATGACCTAAGGTGAGCATGTTTAGTTCCAAAAACTAAGGTGAAAAACAAAGTCACTCAAGCTTTTTCTTTCCCACATTTGTTTGCTTTCAAATATACATGCATAGTAATAGGTTGTAGTGCTTTTCCATTTCAGCACAGTTAGCAAGTAAGGGGAAGGTCGGCCTTTTCAAATCACATTTTACAGTTAAAAGAATGAGCTTGAGAAATCCTACAATTTTTCAGTGATATTATTTGCTACTTGAAACTGTATTGCTGGAGAAAAAAAAATTCAAAGTATTTTGTGCACTTCTTGCAAATGCCATGCAAGATAAATCTACATTCTACATATACTGGTCCATTATATATTTATCTAATGACAAACTTTTATATTTATACCCACTTCTTAACTATGTAATTTTTACCACAAACAGGAGATCGAGTTCATCGTATTGCCTCTTTTCCTATTTGGAAAGGATTGTAGTGCTAGACAAGTCTCCAAGTCCTAACCCAATCTGCAATTTGATGCTAGCAACAAAACTAATTGCTATTAAACTGTGAAAACTTTATGTCTCACTTGGTTATCTAAATGGTTAACACCCCCCCCCCCAAAAAAAAACCCAAAAAAAAAATACAAAAAAAAAGCCCTTAACCTTTGTTTTTTCTGCATGCAATGGAATTTGGAAAGTTAGCTTATGCGTGTGTGTGTGTGTAAGAAAGGGTTGATGGCTCATCAAAAGGATGCATGAGAATGGAAGCATGTCCAATAGAAGTAGCATAATTTATGCCTTTCTCAGTTCTTGGATATTGGTTAATTGCTAATTCAAGTCTGTGAACATAGAAATCTACCACAATGCATGTTCTGGCCTCTATATATCTTTCATTTAACCACTTAATCCCAGCCATTGAAGGTCATTATTCATGATGTAGGAAAGTTATAAACACCATATATTTTGAAGAAACATAATTTTACTTGTGACTATAGCAAACTTTAGCTCCAATAGCAACTCACAAAATTACTATATTGTGATTTTCGTCGATTGGTATTCTTGCTTAGGTAATTTCACACAATCAAGTTTATTATAGTTGAAGGTAAACTGTAAGACAACTGATGCTATTCTCCACCCCAACTTAAAGAGGCTATATAGCATGTAAACTGGAGAAACAATAACTAGGTTTAGATATTAGGCAGCTCCAACAAATCTTGGTAGCCATATTGTACTCATGCGATCCCTAAAATAAATAACAGTAACAAGAGACTCATATACTTAAACTATCCAAAACATTATATGCCACAAAAGGGTCCTAGGTCATGTATTCAATAATTGAATACATATATTTCCTGTGCACATGTCAGTTGCATATAATATAACAATGATGAAATCTCCATATAATATATTATTTTGATCATATTTTTTTAAGAAAATAATAATAATAACAATAAAAAGAGAGTTGAGAGAACCAAATTAAAGGTAACAAAGGTCTAAGTGGTCCTGTAACACCCTAGAAAATGCACATATAAGAGACATTTTTTTTTCTTTTTTTAGGGTTAAGTGTTAATCATTGATTTATTAGTTGGAAGATTTCTTGAGTTAATTAGGTTAATTAATTAAGATTTTCATTATTAAGCAAGGACACCTAAGTACTAAGTTTAGAATAATTTTACTTGACCATTTAATTTATATTAGTGTTTAAATTTTGATTAGCTCATTTTACTATTTTCTAATCTTTTGACTACTAAAATTTTTGCTCAATTTTACTTAAAAATTTCACTTGATCTCTTGCTTTATTTTTCTTTTCTCTTGGCCGAAAATTCTTCTTTCTTTTCTTTTCTTTTCTTTTTTTTTTGGCCGAATTCCTTTTTTTTTTTTTTCTTCTTGTGGCCGGTTCTCTCTCTCTTTATTTTACTCTCCTTTTTGCTTTAATAATTTGTGTCCTATTATTGCTAGTATTAAGTGATAAGAGGGTAATGAGCTCCACCAATCAAATTAATCCAAGTTAGCTACTCTTGCATTAAAAAACTACCTTTTTACTTTACTCTTGTGATGTTTTAATTGGTTAATCTTTTTCTCACCTTTTCTTCATTTCTTTTCCATTTTTCCTAGCCTATTTCTTTCTCTTTCTTCTCCCTCTTGGCCGGCCATCTCCTTTTCTCTTCTTCCCTCATTTTGCTCTCAACTTCTTCAAGCTTACTCTTCAAATTGTGGGCAAATCCACCATAGAAAGTGGGCTCCTTCCCTTTCTAAGCAAAGTTCTAAGCATATCTAAGGTATTTACCATGAACTTTTCCTATTAATTTCATGTTTTAATTAGTTTTATTTGCAAGCTTAAACCTAGATTCTTATTACTACTACTTGGAAAACTTGGTTAGAATTGGAGATTTACTTGCTAGATAAAGTGTTTTTATGGTTAGATAGACTAGTATATGGCACTTAAGCCTTGAAATTTCATGTTTTATATGTTGTTTGGTTGATGATTCTTGGGGTAAAATTCTTGGAATTTAGTGGAATTTTGATTGAATTTGAACTTGAGTTGAACATAAAAGTTGTAGAACTTGTTGAATTGGGTTGGATTGTTGATTTTTCTTGCAGGGAAAAAATTTGGGTTAGTCCGATTTTAAGGGGAAATGCTGCCAAAATTTTGGTAGAATTAAAAGAAGGAAAATTGACAAGTGAGATTTTAAGCCTAGAATGTGTTCAATTGAGAGAAATTGAAGTGCAGGAATTTTTAGAAATGATCTAGTGATAGATTAACATTCTCGGAATAAGTAAACCCTAAACCCTAGAAACCCTAAAACCGAAACCCTAGAAATAAGTGGGGTATTTTCTTGAATTTTTCTTACTAAATATACTAGGGTTTTACTTGGTTTTTCATTATATTATTTCTTTTAAATTTCAGGGTCCGAAAACGCATCACGACCATTTTATGAGATTTTCTCTTAGGCACTCCAGGTGAGTGTCTTTACGTGCGCATGATGCATGAAATGATATGTTTCACTTGCAAATATTATGCTATACTTGCAAATATCATGTGATAAAAATGTGCTACTTGAGGAAAGATGTGTACTTTATCGCATCTATTCCGTAATGTGTTACATGCTTTCATTATTAAACGTGTTACTTGTGTGTGAGACTTCCGTGACTAGCTTTATAGTTACTTCACGGATAGTCAACCCGGACAGGCTTGGGAGGACATAAGGTGCTGGGTGTTTTAGGGCGTGACGTTCTTTCCCTTTTGAGTTGTGAATCCTCAAAGAGGCCAACTCCGGATTGAACTTTCTTGCGTGATTGGCCCTCCAAGGTTGAGATTACTCCCTGGATGTGGTAGCTTGTACGGAGGTTATAAGGTGATTGGTGGTTAGGGCTTGCGTGATAAAACTGGCATGTTCTTTGATAAAGACCTGAGCTATTATCTCGATCAAAATGTCATGGTTACATGATCAGTACTTGCTTTTACTGCGGTTGAGCTTGCTCCCGCAGTTGAGCCTTGTATCCGCCCTTGACTACTTGATAATTAAATTGTTCATATCTGGTTTATTTAATTTACCGATTATTTTATTTACTAAAATAATGAGTTCTTGATATGGTTGCATGACTTGGACATTCACTGGGCTATTATAGCTCATTCCTTTTATTTGTTTTCCTTTACCCAGGTTTCTTGGAAAATTAAAGCTGGGTCGACCGATTTTGATTATGTTAGATATCTTAGATATTGTAATAGCCAAATTGTGTTAGATTTCCCTTGTGAAAATCATGTAAATTATGACATGTAATCTTTTGATGTTACTTGTACCTTTAAGTTAAATAATATGAGTGTATTTTGTTTATTCCATTTTATTCTATTTTATTTTATTTTGAGTTAAGTATGCTTGGATGGTTGCGTGAGTGCGTGATTCGAGTCCTGGCGAGAGCTAGGTAGGCAGTCCGCTAAGCCCTTTGGTGCGCCTCTGGGTAAGGTGGGGCTGTCACAGGTCCCCGTTATCACACTGATTCCCATATGGTGCTGTCTTTCTCTCTTCTATCCCTCTCTCTCGCTCTCAGTTTGAACCAGAATTAGGTTCGCATTTAGGGATAAGCTGCCTTGCTTCCCATAGTGTAAGCCTCAGCCTAAGCCTGAAATTTCCGTATTACCATCATAGCTTTCAATTACGTTTAAATATGTTTTCCAGCTAGAAATTAGTTCATCTGGACAGAGGCCCTCTCCTATTTTATATGCTACTAGTAGTATTTATCAAAATCGTCTTTGCTTTAACTTTTCCATAAACATAAAAGTTTTCCTTAATCAAACAATGTTTACGCAGGACACAATTAAGGAAGTTCAAACTAGTTCATATATGATATAGTCAAAAACTCATATTCAACTAAATAAAATTACTGTAGCTAACTGGAATTGGTCAGTAATGATGCAACATACATATAAAAACTGATATACAAGTAATACGGAGAAATCAGTGGGCTAAAGCATTCAAATACCGTATTCAAAATACCATTTCTCATAATGAAGCCTCCACAAGCGTAGATATTTCATTAAAATATTAAATGTGCAATGATTTCTTTCTTTGGTACTAAATAGACTATTCTTCATGGTAGGGGCATGTGCCTATTATATCTATAAATGTATTACATTAATTACACATCTTCATATTTTTCTTGGCTGTATTCCACGTCATTTTTGGTGCCATAACAATGACTCTTGGAAAATTAAAGGTGGGATTTCTCTAAATTATGTTATTATATGGAAAGGGTCTATTCAAATTGGCAAAAAAAAAAAAAAAAAAGACACAGATATGGAGAACAATGCAAATTTGTCTCCAGAATAACTTGACTTGCTTGGGTAATCTGTTCACTACTTCTTCCCCTCATAAGGTTGGAGATGCCAACACAAACTATCCTTAATGTTAGTGTTGTCATCATCCAATTTGATCTTCACTAATTTGTTTGTCTGTAATGTTCTTATCCATACACTTGTGGATGGAAGGAATGGGAAAAGGAAACAGCTCATACTATTCTACCCCATAAGAACAACTAATGTCATTTTCTAGTTCAATTCATGTTTCCATGTTGTAAATTAAGAAAGAAACGTCACAAAACTTAAGTTGCATTATTTTGTCAAAATTCAATGCTCATTATGATGTTCTTCTTTCTTGATCCTTTCACTCCCACAAGTGATAAGAACCTTTTTCCAGTGCTTTATTTTGTAGTAATCCTCAATAACAAGTGCTTTAAGTGTCCCAAAAGCTGTACTAACTTTTTTGCATGATTAATTTAAATATCAACCACTGATGTTTCTGGCATCAGTTGATATTCACTTTAGCTGTAACATGCCTACTTTCTATCAATAAACTTATTATCTCGTTCTTGTGTGTCCATTCAAGAAGAAAGAAGCAGATAAACTAAATCATTTAAATGAGAGAATTTGATACGTGTACCTGATATTCTTTCCTTCACAATTGAAAAAGTATATCTTCTCTGTTACTCATAAGCTCGGTTGAAGTAAGCTATTTAAGATTCATTGTAAATTCACATGAGAAGACACAGAATAACACCTAAATCAGCAATGTTAGATGAAAATTTTAATCTTTGGAACTAGTTTATATTTCACTCATTTGAAATAATTAATGTCGTGCACTAATAGAAGTTTAATTTTGGGGAAGAAAAAAAAAGACACCATAACATACTGTGAGTATTTTTATCCTTTTCAGCTCATCTAAACCTGCTTGAGAAACGAGTAATGAACATTCTATAGAAGTTAAAAGACAATTTATTTTTATTTCTTTGCCCTAAAAGTTTGGAAGGCAAAACAAGAAGCATCTACATAATTGCTTTTCACATTATTTAAGCAAAAGCAGTTGTACAAATCAAACTAATAACTGAACGATTCTTTAGCTTATATGATATGAAATATGCTTGTATATTACAATATTAAGCGGGAAGTCACTTAGGAACCAAATGTGGTTTCACGCACTTAGGTTCCCGGCAAATCAGGAAAGAACCAAAATGAAACAACTTCTCAGCAACAGCAAACCGCAATGAAACCGGACGAGATTATAATCACATCAAATTACACAAAATTACCTAGCTTTACTCAATGTATACTCAGAAGATTATAATCGTACGACATTTGCTTCGATCGGGAAGAGAAAGCAAAGGAAGTAACTAGTGGACCAGGGGCGGCGGCGAGCAGAGTGGCAGAGGAGGAGTCGGCGATAGGGAGCAAGGGCGACAGAGGTTGTGTTTTGGAGTTCGGAGGAAGAGCTTTGTTTTTGGGATCAGAGACCAATTTGTTGTTTTGGGGATGAAAGAGGTGTCGATTGTAGGAAGTAATTAGGCATATATTTTGTTTTGTTTTTCTTTCATCTTATTTTCTTATCCTTAAATTTACATAATTACCTTTGCTTATTTAAAATTCAAACTTATTAAAGTCGTAATTTTTTAATAAAAATAGATAAAATTGTAATTTCATGTATAATATTTAATATATGTGTGTATAAATGATGTGGTATTTTTTTTCCACATCATCATGCTTGATAGGACTGACGCAACAACCTTTACCCACACATATTGACATTTATACTTATGTGTAGGTAATATAAACAAAAAGGCCTGCATTAACGTTCCAAAAAAAATTAAAAATGCCGCCAATTTTCAATGCATGGAGTGAAATTTTCCCACCCAATTCATGTGTAGCTATTGATCTTTACCTACACTTAATATAAATAAAAAAAATAAGCCACATCAGCATTTGAAAATTTGGAAAATGGCGCCTGGTCCTCAATATTTGGAGGGAAATTCTCCCACCCATTTCATATGTAACAATTGACTTTTACCTACACTTAATGTGAATAAAAAAAGCCACATCAGCAATCAAAAAATTGAAAAATGGCGCCATTTCTCAATATTTGTCAAGAAAATTCTCCCACCAATTTTCATATGTAACTGTACACTTTTACCTACACTTAATAAATGTCAAATATATAGTAATTGATCATATTACATTTACCCACACATATAAAATAAATGTGTAGCTAAATACCCACATATATTATGTGTAGCAATTTTATGTGTAGGTAAAAACTAAATTTCCTGTAGTGTAGATTAATCAAGAGAACGTCATGTTTAGAGCATTAATCCTAATAACAAGTTTAGCCACTCATGGTCTTACAATCCAAAACAATAAAATCCATAAACACTAAAGAATTCATAAAGAAAAGAGAGAGAAGAATACAAATTTGGAATCTTGAGTTCTTGATCTTCCTTTTCATTTGCTTCTTGATGATTCTTGTGTTGTAGGGTCTTTTTCTAGGGTTGCCGTCGCTTCTTTTTGATATTTTCGTATTCCCCAATATTTATCAGTGTTTAGGCTTCCAAAAAATCAAGTATTTGAGTTGGAAAAGGAAAGAAATCGCTAAATCACAATTCTGCAGTGATATCTTCTGTTTGGATTGAACCAGATGGTTCGCCCGAAATAGAATGCTGGAACTTTGACTGTCTTTGTTCTTTCTTTACACTTTCAATTCCATCAACGTTCCTTCACTTCTTCTTGCCAAAAATAATACAAATAAGTTCCATTCTCCTAAAATAACTTTCCTCAAATAAAATTACTCCAAAAAGACCAAATTTTTCTAATTAAAACCACACAATTTACTCTCTAAACACCTATAAATTAGGCACACATCAATAGCAGAGTGGAACTAGCCCAGTGAGGTCCTTTATAAAACTATTTCAAATACCTTGTCAAAATATTTGTTTTAAAATGAGATATCACACAAGAGTAACAACTAGCTCATCCTGATTAGATAACAACAAATTCAACTAATAAATAATGAAGATTACAAATGAATCAAGTCAAGCACTGCTTGGGAGTATTTCGAGCATCATTCAAGAACTAGTCAAGTACTGTGCCATGGCAAAAGTTTAATAATTCTCAAGTCTTTCATGCCAAAATTTATTTCGTGGCCACTTTAAGCCAGTTGGTAATCTCAAGAGTTATCCAAGTACTTTCTTGTATACCTCCTTAACCTACAAAACCTCTTTGCATGCCGATGGGTGTGGAGATACCAAGGCAGCCAATAGTTGGTGACTAGGCTCGCTGTCGACACAACCAAAGTAGACATGCACAAGGCAGAACCCAAATCAAGAACGCATGCACAAGTTTAAGTACTTCCCAATGCGATAAAATTCACAACTGGATTTATAGTAAATTTAGGCATAACTAATGTAGACACCAAATTTTGACACACCGTTTATTTTCAAACATTGGAGGGGCATGTTTGCACTTTTGTGCTAAATTTTAATTTTTCAATAATTTGGGGGTTAAAATAGTAATTTTATTTGTAAATATTTTTTTATCAGTTTTTGGGGACTTTAAATTCATATTTTTAATGTTATGTGAATTTGTTAATTTTTATAATTTTTCTGGATTCAATTAATATTTTTTATATTTTTACCATCATGAGGGCAAAATGGTAATTTCGCCCCGCGAATACCATTTTAGCTCATTCTTAGTTTCAAATTTATTTTTCTAATGCTTTAAACATTTTTTTTAATTTTTTTGATTTTTCAGAGATGATTACTATTTTTTCTGTGAATTTTCATTGCCCAAGGACAAAATCGTCATGTTACAAATCAAATTCATTTTTTCACCGAATTTTGAGTCAAAAATGTATTTTCTAGTGTTTTAAGCTTATTTGTAATTTTGATAATTTTTTGAGAACAATAACTATTTTTCTGTGAATTTTTCATTGCCCAAGGGCAAAATCGTTATTTTACAAATTAAATTCATTTTTCACAAATTTTGTGTCAAAAATGTATTTTTTAGTGTTTTAAGCTTATTCAAAATTTTTGATAATTTTTTGAGGTCAATAGCTATTTTCTGTGAATTTTCGTCATCCGAGGGCAAAATTGTTATTTCACATTCCAAGCTCATTTTTCACCAATTTTTGGGTCATAAATTTGTTTTTAGGTTTTAAGCATGTTTCTAACTTTTCTCAAAGTGAATTATTGTTAATGAATTTATTATTTACATTTTTCTTGATTTTTTTTTCATTATTGTGAGAGAGAATAGATTTTTTAAGGATAAAGTTATAATTTTTATAGTCAAGGGTATTTTGGTCTTTTAATCATTTCTTGGAGGTTAAGACTTGTGCAGTATAAATACCCCACTTGGGGAGAAAAAAAAAAAGAGGAAGAAAAAAGAGAAACCCTAAAACACTTTGATTTTTGTGCAAAAAGATCAAAAAATACACATAAAACACCTAAGAACACATACTAAGCCGCCACCTTCAAGAGCTGATTCACTGTTCATCGTCTCCTCCAAAAATTTGTCACTGTTCATCATCAAGCAAAAGGAATTCACAGTTATATATTTTAGGTTTATTTGATTATACCGAGGTACCTTGACTCGTTTGTTCATTTCGAGTAGTATTAGTACCGGGTCTTCAAAGAGGTATCCCGATCTCTCATTATTTTTCCTTTATGTGCTCCAACGTGCCCTAATGTGATATTTTATGTAATTTTTCATGCGTTTCTTATTTTATGCACTTTTTGCGTATTTAATTATTTTGTGTTATTTAATTTTAAATCTTATTATTTTGACAAAAATGTAATATTTTTGTATTTAGCTAGTCAATGTAACAGTTAGATTATTTTTCTCATATCTTAACAAAAATTATGTAATTAGATAGAAAGTGTAATAGATAGGACATTTTCAATTTCCCCCTTAAATTGTAAATCAAGCCCCCCAGTGTAATAGTTAGGATTTATTTGCTTTTTGCGTGCTTATGTGTTTATTTCTTTTATCGCTTCCCTTAGGATTTTTGCATCTCGAATATTATGCTTATGTGCTATGTGCTCCTATGTGACCTTATATGTTTTTATATATTTAATTTGCTTTTAATTCATGCTTCAAATTCATGATTTATGGTATGCCGTCACCACACTAGTCCAACGCTAGTAGTGACTTCTTTCTTTCCCGTTGGTCCAACGCTAGTAGGATTTTTTTTAAAACGGGCTAGTCCAACGCTAGATCCTTAGGACATTTTAGTGTTAGGTGCACTTGTGTGCATTTTACATCTCATTTCACACACTTTTAGTTTGCTTTCCATTCGGCATGATTTTAATTATTACTATTATTATAATTATTATTTTGACACGTTTTAAAATGTATGACATCTAGGTTGCATTTCACTTACACATTAGGACATTTGTGTGATTCGACTAGAAATAGTCGTCTACTCACGTGAGAAGCGGTGGCGTACATGTCGTTCCCCCCTCCGTGAGCAGAAACATCCAGTCACGAGATATTAGTCCCCCGTACCCGTCATGTTGCATTCCCACTTTCTTCGGCCACTTATTATCTATATTATTATTTTCTTTTCTTTTTGCATTTCATTTTTGCATAAACTCGTGACTCCCTCGAGGTCTCGACTCGGGTTTTGCAATTAATGCGATAATTCCGACCAAGCCTCGACGGAACATGCTGACCCTCTCGATACTCACATTTAGACTTAGGATTTGCATTCATTTAGACACATCCAAAACGCGATAGAATATAAGGCTAATTTAGGAAATTTTGATTAAACCTCGCAACTAGTCTCGGCTAGGTTGAAAGGGTGCCTTAGGCGCAAGCCTTTGTCTTCCCTTTCTTCAAATGTGACTCCCAGACCTTTTTCTCTCGTTTTTCGTAGACCGGAGTCGGAAAAGGGTTTTAAATGATTTTTCTAAAATTTTTATTTTTGTTTAGTTAAACAATTTTTCGGGTGACTTGGTACACCCTAACTCAGTACCAAGTGGCGACTCCGTTTTAAAAATAAAACCCTTTTTCAAAAATTATTTGGCCAAACCTGTCGCATTTTTAGTCCCGGCCTTATTTTCTTTTAAAATACCATTTTTCTTAAAATACATTTTTTTACTAAAATTTGATTTTTCTCACACACGCACGGTTTTTTTCAAAAACCTTCATTTTCAAAAGGGTCTCGGACCGGACCGTCTTTTCGGGACGCGACAGGAAACGACCCCACACTAGCACCCTTTCCCTTTTACTCACGATTTTTTTTAGGACGCGACAGGATTTTGGCGACTCCACTGGGGATCACTAGTGAGTCCGAGCACTAGGTTGAATCATCTTTTCCTTATTTAACCCTTCTATTCCATCGCGTTTGGATGTTAAGATTGCATTTTTCTTTTCTTAGGTTTTTTGGTTTTTTTTTGCATCTCACACACTCCCCGTCTCTCCGTTACTTATGTGATGTATGTATGATTTATTTACTTTTGCTTTATTCGACCGCGCTTGCATTTGGGAAGGGGGATCAAGTCACCCTTAGAGCCCACGCGTGTTAATATTACATCCCCTCCTCTCATAAGGAGCACTCCATACGTGCATTCGATATTTTTACCCTTTTTTCTCTTTTTGGTGGTTGCCACCCACCCATCCCTTTAGGACTAGGATCGATCTGCCTAGACATGCGGCCATCGCATTCGTGCATGTAGCGGTGTCTAGGGGATCACTCGAGCCACCGACCAAGGGATTTGGGATTGATGACCCTTACCCTTAGGTCTGAAGGCTTGGGAGCCGACAGCCTAATCGAGTCTAGATGCATTAGTGAGCCCAACCTCATGCATCCATGTAGAATAACCTAGGGTAGAATCAGCCTTGCCCTATCAGGTACACCAGGCACGAGAGGAGGGGATTCACCCCCTTTCCTTTCTTTGTTTTACTGTTCATTATTTGTCTGTTTTGCTAGTATGTTATGTGTTATTTGTTGAAACTAACGCGCTCTTTCTTGTTTTTTTATTGCATTCACAACCATAGAATAAAGAGCCCTGGCATGGTGCTCTCGTAGGAAGCCAACCCTCTTTTGGCACGTTTAAGTTTTGCTTTCATAATTAATTTCCTCGAGAAAGATGGATCGTAAACAAAATACCCAAGAGTCAAGTTGTTGTAAATTGTGTAAAAATTTCGAAAATCTAATTTTTCAATAAGAGGTGTAATTTCAAATCTTTTTCAAAGTTTATTCATTCTTGTTGTGCTTATCAATTTTAGCCGAACTAATTTCTTTTTAGGTCAATAAATACACCCAAGTGGTCAAATTTTTTGCACAGATTGCGTTCATCAGTTAAAAAATAAAATAAAAATAATAATTTTAAATTTATGTCATTTTTTTGCCGTATCCCCCGCCCTCCTGCCCTACATTACACAAAAATAATAATAATTTCATGAATTGACATTTTTTGTAAAGTCATGATTCTTTTATTGTGTCTCGTAAAGGTTCGATTTTTTAATAAAACTATTTTCGGAGTCAATAATTTCTTTTATACAGTTTATGATCCATCTTTCTCAAAGAAATTTCGCATCATTTGTTATACATATAAAAAAAAAATCTCTTTAGGACATTTATCAAGATTGGCATTTTTTGCATATTTTAATCAGCTTTAATATACTGTCATCATGCATAAACTGTAGAGGGAATGCCATTTCAGGAATCCCATGATAGGAAAGCCACCCTTTGGTCTTGGGTACATAACCCTAAAAGACATGCACGTTTACATTTTCAGTATTATCCTAGGCGGGTGAGACCTTAGGTAAGGTAATCTGATAATAACTTTCTTTGTAGTCAGAATGGGTAGCCTGTGCAAAATCAACAAATCAAAGGAGATCGCTCAACTACTCAGAAATTGGAGAAACGCTATGCATCCTTCGGAACAAAATCTAGTGTCACAACACTTGGGACATCTAGGCATATCTGATCGATGTAGAGCCTAACGAAGCCATTATTAATGCTCTAGTGCAAGTTTGGGATCCGAGCATTCAGTGTTTAAGTTTGGTGACTACGAGATGACGATCACACTGGAAGAAATAGCTGATTTTTGGGGCTTTCACTCGATGGTAAGGGTCTGATATTTCCAACTATGAGCGACAAAAGAGAACTCAGTAAATTCACAGGGTTGAGAGAATCAGTGTTAGCTGGACCGGCGCAAGCAAACTCAATAGAAATCAAACGTTTGTATCATTATTTTGGTTCAAGAGGATGTTTCGCCGCACAACAAAAGGATTTCTTTATCAGCACTGAAGAGGCATGGTTTCAAAGACGGATTTGGGTCTATGGTTACGTGTTAGCTGGGTTTTTCCTTTTTCCAAGGCCAGATGACAAGGTAAACATAAGGATTGTGAAGATGATGTCTGAGCTTTTTCATGGGGTCGACGGACATGATCTCACCATAGTTCCAACCATCATTGCAGATATCTTTGTTGTATGTACCAAATGCAAGATAAAACCCGGTTTCTTTTATGGTCCTAACATTATACTTCAAGTTTGGGCCATGGAACACCTTTGTCGAAGATCGATGATAAGGTCAGGACTCATTGTAAAGCATGTGAATTGGGTTCAATCTCATAACAAAAGACTCGATCAAGTGAATCAACCTAAAGAGGTCAAGGGATACTTAGAGCTTTTTAGTACATTAAGTGAGGAAAAGATCTACTGAGTTTTGGATTGGACTGAGTGTCATAAACCGGTGTTACAAAATTTTCGAAAAAAATTTATTCCACTATTAGGTATCAATGGGATTGCGCCTTACATACCTCAAAGAATCCTCCGCCAATTCAGTCGCATCCAGGAAATTCCTCTAGAATTGCAAATTGAAGATTTTCGTGTTACTTTTCAGCACGGGAATTTGTCCTGAGAATATTTCTAGAAAGTCAGAAATCACAGAAGCATGGGGAAGTCGTTGCACGGACCAGAATATCTCCTTTGATTCAAAGAACAAAGGCACTCCTAGGACTACTCCGCAATATGACGAATGGCTTAGGAATCAGAGTCATCCAAAGGAACAAAGCATGGTTGACCCCGTTGAGGAAATCAGTCGATTGAAAGCCCTGTTGGAAATGAAAGATCGCTAAATAATACAGGTAAAGCAGAATTCCGAGAAGAACAAGGAGGTCATATGAATCTGTCAAGCAACTTTATACAGAAGCGAAACAAGAACTGCGAGAAAAGAAAAGGAAATGCTTGAAGTTGAAAGACGACATCAATCACACGATGAACAGGTACTCTTGGGAACCGGACCACAGCAAAGCTCAGCGCTTGGAAGATTCAGTTGAAGAAAGTCTTAGAATGTGTAGATGAGTTGACAGAATGATGTACCCTCTTACATTGAGATTGCAATGAAAATAGTGAGGTTTTGTTTTTATGTTCAAGTTGTATGGAAGTTGACTCAAGAAATGAAAAGACTATTTCTTTTGGAACTGAAGTTCATCCTGCTCAAATATTGAAAGGGGGGTCTCACCCTAAAGGATTACATTTCATGCTAGGCCTACCCTTGGCATAATAAGGGCTCCCCCTAGGACATGCATTGAAATTAGTGATACACTTACTAACTTCAGTATTTTTCTTTTTCCTTTTTGAACAATAAAATTTTTGACAGTACCAATAATGAAAGGACGACTGAATCAATTTCCTTTCCAACATGTATTTTCAGGTACTCTTAATCATAGCTTCATTCCATCAAAACCCCATTTACACGTGGTCTCGTGCCAGATTACTGCATATAAACATGAGTAACCGTCCGTAGTCTCCCGAAGTACCCACGGGAAATCAGTTATCTGAGATGATGGCACTAAGGGCCTAAATGAATGAAATGCTCTCCAAAATGAACGACATGACTCAAGAGGTGTCTTCTCACAGTCAAATTATCGCACATTTCATCAGTAACATGAACAATGGTGGCTCTACTTCTAGTGCACCAACTGCTCAGGGAACTCTGCAGACCCGACTCAATATAGGTAGGAACACACTAGATGTAAACAACACTGTCCCAATTACCCAACAGGCTCCGCCCTTGGATACTCAGAATACCCAAGTGCCTCCTTCGCCTCTAATCATTCAGAACCCACCAATGCCCATTCCAATTCCTCCTAGCCCTAGACATGCTCAAAACACCCTAGAACAACCTCAATACCCTCAGCAAACCACCCATTTTACCCTGAACAACCAACCCTTGCCAGTCCATACTTACAAGCCAATTTGTGCTGGATTCCAGATTTCAAGGAGGAGCGGATAGCAGATCCATATTCCAAAGAAGAGAATCCCAATGTGATAAAAAGGCTTTATTAAGGAGGTTGGATAGGTTTGATGAATTTATCAAAGAAAGTTAGGGATTCGACAAATATGGAGAATTGAACTATGAAGACTTTTGCATATTTCCAAATACCCAGCTGCCACCAAAATTCAAAGTCTTAGAGTTTTCTAAGTACAATGGTAATGGGGACCCTGTGGTTCATCCTCAAGATGTTCTGTAACAAGTTGAGAAAGCCGACTGAAGATGATAGATTGCCGATGAGGTTATTTGGTGAAAGTTTAGAAAAGGATGCATTGGAGTGGTATTTGAAGTTGGACTTTTCGAAAATTCGAAACTGGACGGACCTCTCTAGAGCTTTTATCAAGCAGTATGAGTTCAACTGTGATCTAGTACCTGATAGATTCTCTTTGGTAGAATTGAAAAAGAAACCTTCGGAAAGCTATGTAGCCTATGGTCAGAGGTGGCGAAGCGTCGCAGCCAAGGTGAGCCCGCCGATCGATGAGAACGAAATGGTGAAGCTGTTTATTGATGCCCAAGACCCGCCGTACTACCAGGCGATTGTTGGTTCCATTGGAAAAGTCTTTTGCTCAGGTTATTGAACAAGCAGAAGGCCATAGAGAGAGGTGTGAAAAAAGGAAAAGTAGTGGATATGGCGGCTGTAAAAATGCAAATTGAGTCTTTGCAAAACATGAACAATGTGAAAAAGGCCATTGGAAAGAAGCCCGAAAAGAAGGAAGGGGAAGCAGCTTTTGTCATAAACCAAGGTCCCAATCCTAAACCCAGATTCAATAACCGATCAAACTACCCGACTCAACACCTACAGTATCCCCATTCAACACCTCCGTCACCTGTTTACCCTCAATATCCTCAACCCGTTTTCAACACCCAATCTCAACCAGTAAATGTTCAACCATTCTACCCAAACACCCAACCCATGTTCCAAAACCCTCGACCCACACAAAATAACTTTCGCCCACCCATTCAGAATCGCCCGAGGCTTGTTTATCCTAACAATTACGCTCCACCCAATCAGCCTCAAAATACAACAGGTCCAGCTAACCCTCCACAGAGGCGGCCTAGGGCTTTCACTCCCCTTGGTCGTCCTTTAGATCAGATATATGACCAATTGAGAGCAGCGGGCAAGATTGGCACAATACCACAGAAAACTTTTCTTAACGGGTTACCCCATGACTATGATCATCAAGCCATCTGTGCTTACCATTCCTGGAGGTCGGGGACACCCCACAGCTAACTGTTGGGCTTTGAAACACAAGATTCAGGACATGATTGATGATGGAGAAATAGTATTGAGGAGAGGGAGAGGACAGGCACCCAATGTAGACAATAACCCTTTGCCTCAGCATGGATCTACAGTTGGGATGATTACCTTGGATGAAGAGTTTGCTGATCCTTCTGAGATGATAGTTGCGATTGAAGAGATAGTTGGCTGTTACTGATGGGGATGACAGGCGAGCTAGAGCGATGCTATCTGGAAAAGAATTCATGAGTCAATATATGGATGATATTTTTACTAGAAAATTGGCATCACCTGTAACTCAACCAAAAGAACCGACTTATGTCAGAAGAAGTACTGTCAGCCTGTCAATTCATCAAGCAGCCATTTGTTCTAGATGTTTCACCTTTTGAATTGGAAGTCTTTGAACCCGAGATCATCGATTTGCCAGAACAGCTTGCCAATAGAGGACTTACAACAAGTGCCTTGGAATTATGAAGCTCTGAATACGATGGTGATGTTACAACAGTTTTGAGGTCTGGAAGAGTGATGGCTGAACCAGAGATTATGGTTCCAGCTAAGGGGAAGGAGAGCACTCTGCCACCCAAATCACCTGTTAGTGAGAAGGACGCTGAAGACTTTTTGAGGATCTTAAAGAGAAGTGAATACAAGGTAGTGGAACAGTTGAGTCGAATGCCGGCACAGATTTCGATTCTCAACCTCTTGTTAACATCTGAGTTGCATCGGGATGCCCTTTTGAAAGATTCTTAACGAGTCTCATGTTCCCAAGGATATTCCCACTGAAAAATTGGCTGGAATAGTAGGAAATATTTTGGCATCTAACCAGATCACCTTTTTCTGAGGATGAGCTGACGCCCGAAGGGAAGGGACACAACAAAGCTCTGTACATATCCGTGCGATGCAATGGGAAACATCTGCCTAGGGTTTTGATTGATAATGGGTCTGCTCTGAATATCTGTCCCTGGGGCACTCTAGCAAAAGTTGGGATACTTGAAATCACAAGTCCGTCAATCGCCAACTATAGTCAGAGGATTCGATGGATCAAGGAAAGAGACTATGGGAGAGATCGATTTAGTGCTTGAAATGGGTCCAGCCCAATATCAGGTTACCTGTCAAGTCATGATTTTTCGGGAATCTACAATGTGCTACTAGGGCGACCATGGATTCACTCTTCAGGATCGATACCATCATCCTTGCACCAGTTAGTAAAATTCATTATGGATGATAAACAGATCACTGTCTTTGCTGAGGACGACTGCACCATGATGATAAACCACGGATCTTCAGGAAAAGTAAAAGACAAGTTGCCATTGGATCAAAGTTTTCGCGCTTCCGACATTGTATCGGTTAATTGGATCCCTGAAGGAAAGCCACCTGTGGAACCGATGTTATCTGATGCCAGTATCATGATTGCCAAAGAACTAATCAGGGCTGATTACCAACCAGGTAAGGGCATTGGAAGGATGCTACAAGGAGTGGTAGAACCCATTCAGTTGACAGAGCAGAAGGATACCTTTGGGCTTGGTTTTCACCCAACTGGTAAGGATGTGAAAGAGATGAAAGAAAAGAAGAGAGTTGAGAAGGAAGGACGGCACGTCCCACTCTATATTCTCCCACTTTATTATAGCTTTCCGAGGTCAGTCTGGTGTTACTATCTCTGAAATCTGCAATGAGGATGATAATGTCGAAGAAGGAATAAGCCGCCTGTTCATCGGAATGACTGACATTGAAGGAAGCATCTGACACTTGCCAGTTTCGATGAAATTGAAGAAGGGGCATTGAACAACTGGATTGCCGATTATCTCCCTATGCAAAGGGAGTTTCGGTAAATTTGGGATCACTTCTGCTCAATGTCCATATCTAGACAGAGCCCTAGAGTGGACTTTTTCTTTTATGTTAATAGAGTCAGGCTCATATCATGTTTTGCATTTTACTTTTCAATGAAAATGAGTTTTTTAAACCTTTCTTTAAGTTGAATTGCGTCTTTATCATTTTCCTTGAAGGATAGTGCCACACTTCTGTGGTTGTACATATTCCACTTTTTAAATTAATGCATTCTGAGTTTTAATGAGATGAAGATTATGTTTTGTCTATTTATTTATGTATTCTTTACTTTATTTTTTCAGATGGCGAAAATAACTGCTTATGATCCTTTGGATGTCACTTTACTTGAAACCGATGATTGCAATTTCGATATCTCTCTGAATTCTGAAATAAGTGCAAATCGCTGATGAGAATGAGAGTGATATCGAAGAAGATTATGATTCCGTACTTAAGAATCTTGAACAATATGAGGAAAAACTCAAGCCAAACCTGGAAGAAACAGAAACTATTAATATTGGCACTAAGACAGAGGTGAAAGAAGTTAAAATCAGTGTGCATTTAAACAAGAAGCAGAGAAGTGAAATGATTGAATTCCTCACACAGTTTCAAGATGTGTTTCGCATGGTCATATGATGATATGCCTGGAGTTTCTACTGATATAGTAGTTCACCGATTGCCCACTGACCCAAACTTTCCTCCAGTAAAACAAAAAGCCTCGTAAATTCAAACCCGAAATGAGCCTTAAGATTAAAGAGCAAGATAGTCAAGCAATTCAATGCCAATATCATTGTTGTGTCCCACTATCCCGTTTGGCTATCGAATATGGTTCCGGTTCTCAAAAAGTCGGGAGAAGTGCGAGTTTGTGTGGATTATCGGGATTTAAACAAAGCCTAGTCCAAAGGATGATTTTTCTTTACCCAATATTCACATTTTGTTGGACAACACAGCAGGACATGAAATGGATTCGTTCATTGATTGTTTCGCTGGGTACCATCAGCTCTTGGTAGCAGAAGAAGATAGGGAGAAAACAGTCATTCATCACTCCATGGGGTACATTCTGTTATAGAGTCATGCCTTTTGGACTGAAAGAATGCTGGGGCCACTTATCAAAGGACTATGACTACGTTGTTTCACGACATGATCCACAAGGAGATAGAAGTTTATGTGGATGACATCATAGTCAAGTCTAAGAGGTCCGAAGACTCATTTGGTAGATTTGAGAAAACTGTTTGAAAGGTTGAGGAAATATAGTTTGAGATTGAATCCTGCAAAATGTGCTTTCGGATCTCCTGCTGGAAAAGTTATTGGGATTTATTGTTAGCAAGAAGGGTATCGAGATAGATCCCACAAAGATAAAAGCTATACGAGAAATGCCAATTCCAAAGACACAGAAGGACGTGAAAAGTTTTCTGAGAAAGATAAATTTCATTGGCAGATTTATCGCTCAGTTAACCCTCACTTGTGAGCCACTGTTTAAGTTGTTAAGGAAGAATGCCCCAATGGATTGGAACGATGATTGTCAGCAGGCTTTTGATAAGATTAAAGATTATCTGTTGAATCCTCCCTATCTTAGTGCCACCAAAGCCAGGCCGACCACTCATCATGTATATCTCAGTTCTGGACGGAGCGATGGGTTGTGTCTTGGGTCAGCATGATGATTCAGGAAAGAAGGAGCAGGCAATCTATTACTTGAGTAAGAAGTTCACGGCTTATGAGGCGAACTATTCATTTCCTGGAAAGGTTGTGTTGTGCATTAGCTTGGGCTGCTCAGAAACTCAGACATTATCTTCTTGATCACACCACCTACCTTATATCTCGATCAGATCCTTTGAGGTACTTACTTGAGAAACCAATGCCCACTGGACGCATGGCTAAATGGCAGATGATTCTCAGTCAATTTGACATTGTGTTCACAACTCAGAAGGCAGTCAAGGGTCAAGCTATTGCAGATCATTTGGCAGGGAATCCCTTAGAAGATGATTATGCACCCTTGCACACTTATTTTCCGGATGAAGAGATATTGTTTGTGGGAGCGGTAGATCATACGAATGAGGAATCTTCGGGATGGAGGTTATTCTTTGACGGTGCCTCGAATTCGTTCGGAGCAGGGATAGGTGCAGTTCTGATATCACCTGATGGAAAACATTATCCTGCTACAGCTAAGTTGAAATTTGAATGCACTAATAACATGGCCGAGTATGAAGCCTGTATTTTGGGTTTGAAAATGGCATTGGATATGGATATTAGGGAGTTAGCAGTGTTCAGTGATTCTGACTTGTTAGTTCATCAAACATTGAGAAAATGGATAACTCGGGATTCTAAGATCATTCCGTATCATTGTTGCTTACTCACTCTTGCCAGGCAATTCAAAACCCTGGAATTCACTCACATTCCGCGTACTCGAAATATATTTGCAGATGCTTTAGCAACTTTGTCTTCCATGATCAGTCACCCTGATAATATGGTGATCGATCCCATCTCCATCAAGATTCAAGAAGAACCAGCTCACTGTCTGCGCATTGAGCGGGAACCCGATGGTCTCCCATGGTTTCATGATTTGAAAGAGTATTTAAAGAATGGATTCTATCCCTCAGGGCATCAGTACAAGAGCTAAGAATTTTCTCCGAAGGATGTCTATGAGATTTTTCTTGAACGGAGAAGTATTGTATAAAAGGTCAAGCGATCTAGGTCCTTTTGAGATGTGTAGATGAAAAGGAAGCTGAATATTTGATGAGGAAAGTACACTAGCGGCGTGTGCGGGCCACATATGAATGGACACTTGCTGGCTAAGAAGATAATGAGAACCGGACATTTTTGGCTTACCATGGAGCATGACTGTGTTGAGTTCGCCAGAAAGTGCGTTAAGTGTCAAATGCATGGTGATGTGATACATGCTCCTCTCTCGGAACTCCACAGTATGACTGCTCCCTTGGCCTTGTTCAATGTGGGGAATGGATGCGATTGGAGCTATTGATCCTCCCGCTTCAAATGGCCATCGATTTATTCTAGTAGCAATAGAGTATTTCACTAAGTGGGTTGAGGCCTGAGTCTTACCGGCACGTGACTAAGAAAGTGGTAACTGATTTTTTGAGAAATCATATTATCTGCCGTTTTGGGATACCAGAGACATTGATTACGGATAACGGCAAAAAATCTCAACAATGACTTGGTGGATGGGTTGTGTGAACAGTTCAAGATCAAGCATCGAAACTCTGCCATCTATAGACCTCAGATGAATGGAAGCTAGTAGAGGCTGCCAATAAGAATTTGAAGAAGATCATCCGAAAGATGACTGAACACGCATCGAGATTGGCATGAGAAGTTGCCTTATGCATTGTTGGCATAATAGGACAGCTTATAAGAACTTCTACTGGGACAACTCCATATTCTCTTATGTATGAGATGGAAGCAAGTATTGCCAGCAGAAATTGAGATTCCTTCTCTGCGTATATTGATGGAAGCCCAGTTGGAAGAAGCTGAATGGGTCAAGGCAACGTCATGAGCAGTTGACATTGATTGATGAAAAGCGGTTGAATGCTGTTTGTCATGGACAGTGCTACCAAAGGCGAATGGCCCGTGCTTATCAAAAGAAGGTTAAACCTCGCCAATTCAAAATCGGAGACAAAGTCCTAAAGCGAATTCTCCCAATTCAAGAAGAAGCTAAGGGCAAATTTGCTCCAAATTGGCAAGGTCCATTCATCGTGAAAAAAGTACTATCAGGAGGAGGCCTTGTTCTGACAGAAATGGATGGTCAAGTGTTTCCCAAATCATCAATTCAGACATGGTAAAAAGGTTTTACATTTGATTAGTAAGTTTTCTTTTAAAATTGTTGCAAAAGAAGACGGATCAAAGGCGGGCCTTCTTTCTTTTCCCTTAAACATTTTTCCTTAGTTTTTCCCATTTGAGCCTTCAGAATCTATGAATTTCGTTTCATAACCCACTTGATGGTCGCACCCCATACTGGGCAATTTTTATCTATTGGTTGTTGCGTAAAAGAAAATGAAATGAAAAATGATAAAAATGAAATGAAAAATGATACAAAAGAAAACCCCATGGAAAGTAACAAACTGGGGCAAAAAAAAAAAAATTCCTAAAGGGGAAAGAATAAAGTTAGGATAAGTTTTTCTAAAAGCGCGACCTCAAGATAATTAACCTTTTCATGAATGCTGCTTTTTGACCTTAATCTTTCAAGCACTTTACCTGACCCCGTTACAAAAATCGAGAATGTTACCGACCTCCGTCCTTGTTTTGTGATAATTTTAAAATGAAAATTTACAAATCAATATGGTATATGATGTTAATATATCCATCCCTAATCAATCAAGGAATTATTGTCTTACTGATGCCAAATATTTTTATATAAGTCTGATTTTATGAAACAGGAAATGATCGATCAAGATTTGAATGTTGATTGTTCTCTTTTTCTCTCTACAAAAGCGAAAACCCGAAAGGGGCGCTTCAAAAAAAAAAACAAAAAATGAAAACGAAAGAAAAAAAAGCAAGAAAAAAAAAAGAAAGAAAAAAAAAAAAAGGGGAGGGGGAAACCTCGGTGAAAACCTGAAAGGGAGCTGAGGTCGGGAAATAACAAGCGAAGGCTCACAAGTGAGGAAGTAGAATACACCTGGGATAGATGTGGAATTCTTTGCAGAAGCTGGTGACCTTGGTTACTTGAGAATTTTCTTCTGTATTGATCATCTTGGAGCAATATCGGAATTCAAGTGGAACTGACATCCAGAGGATCAAAATGGCAGATTTCTTCGAGTCGTCGTTGGAAATTAATTTTTCATTCGAACATAATGATTAGTTGTTATTGAAAGTTTTATATATACATATACGAAAATATTTAGTGTACAGAATTTCTTTTGTCGTTGCATCTGTCAGATTTTTCGGTGATATATTCATTTTTCATCTTTTTCGAAAACATGACATTTTTTGTGTCTTAGTGTGCAATATAAGCAAAAGTGATCCTAAATTTATCGAGATCCCGAGAGGCATATGGGAGAGCACACAGGGCATTTATCGCAAATCATGGATCAGAGAATTTAGGAAATCAGAAAATGTCATGAAGCAAGGGCCGGAGACCAATTCAGGATCCTGGATTGTGATACTTATGTTTATATGCAATAAGTGGATCAAAAGACTGTCAAGTGGTGGCATAACTTTTGCAATTATTGTTTTCTTTCTCTCTTTTGCAGATTTGGTCACACTATCTCCAATTCAGATTTTGACAAGAATAACAACTGAGGCAATTTTGTTAAGTTAATGATAGCTTGATAAAAAAAAAACAAAAAAAAATTTTGAGTTAGTTATGATAATTTATGTTTACAGCAAAATTTTGAAAAGAATATTTTATGTTGAAGTGAGTGGTTGGAAGGTTTAAGTCAAATAAGATTTTAATGTTTTTATATGACACCGAACATTGAAAAAGCACGATTTCAAAAGGTTTTGACGCCATACACTAGGGCAAAATTTTTAGAAAAATTTTGACAAGTTTTGCAATGATTTTTAAGTTTCCCAATGTCTTAATTTTATCATGCATTCATCTAGCAGTCTGGTCGGCATCTTTTATTTATGTTTCTAAATCTGGCAGCCCAGACCTTGCATTTATGATTCTTGGCAGCCCAGGATCAGTCATTTACTTTTCCAAGTTGGCAGCCCAACTTTGCATTCATCAACCTTGGCAACTCAAGGTCATGCATCCGTCCAGCAACCTGGTCGGTATCTTTTATTTATGTTTTCAAGTCTGACGGCCTAGACCTTGCATTTATGATTCCTGGCAGCCCAGGATCATTCATTTACTTTTCCAAGTTGGCAGCCCAACTTTGCATTCATCAACCTTGGCAGCCTAAGGTCGTGCATCCGTCCAGCAGCCTGGTCGGCATCTTTTGTTTATGTTTCCAAGTCTGGCAGCCCAAATCTTGTATTTATGATTCCTGGCAACCCAGGATCATTCATTTGCCTTTTCCAACTTGGCAGTCCAACTTTGCATTCATCTACCTTGGCAGCCCAAGGTTATGCATCCGTCCAGCAGCCTGGTCGACATCTTTTGTTTATGTTTCCAAGTCTTGCAGCCCAGACCTTACATTTATGATTCCTGGCAGCCCAGGATCATTTATTTACTTTTTCAAGTTGGCAGCCCAACTTTGCATTCATCAACCTTGGCAGCCCAAGGTCATGCATCCGTCCAGCAGCCTGGTCGGCATCTTTTATTTACGTTTCCAAGTCTGGCAGCCCAGACCTTGCATTTATGATTCCTGGCAGCCCAGGATCATTTATTTACTTTTCAAGTTGGCAGCCCAACTTTGCATTCATCAACCTTGGCAGCCCAAGGTCATGCATCCGTCCAGCAGCCTGGTCGGCATCTTTTATTTATGTTTCCAAGTCTGGCAGCCCAGACCTTGCATTTATGATTCCTGGCAGCCCAGGATCATTTATTTACTTTTTCAAGTTGGCAGCCCAACTTTGCATTCATCAACCTTGGCAGCCCAAGGTCATGCATCCGTCCAGCAGCCTGGTCGGCATCTTTTATTTATGTTTCCAAGTCTGGCAGCCCAGACCTTGCATTTATGATTCCTGGCAGCCCAGATCATTTATTTACTTTTTCAAGTTTGGCAGCCCAAACTTTATATTCATCAACCTTGGCAGCCCAAGGTCATGCATCCGTCCAGCAGCCTGGTCGGCATCTTTTATTTATGTTCCCAAGTCTGGCAGCCCAGACCTTGCATTCACAATTCCTGGCAGTCCAGGATCATTTATTCACTTTTTCAAGTTGGCAGCCCAACTTTGCATACATCAACCTTGGCAGCCCACGGTCATGCATCCGTTCAGCAGCCTGAACGGCATATGTTTATTTACATTTTCAAGTCTAGCAGACATTGCATTTAACTTATCGATACTCATTTGGTTTAGCAACTTTAACTCATTTTTTTGACTTTCAGTTTAAGCATTTTATTTTGTCTTATAGTCTTTTACCAATCTATGTTATCTTTGTTTAGCAGTTTGAAGGTTGCATTTCTTTCTTTTGATCACAAATTTGAATTCTTGTGTTACCATTTGTAATTGTGTTTCGCATCCACCGTTGACTTATATCCGAACTACGTTCGACCTGATTCCCTTCACATGTTTGAGAGCTCGGTCACATGTTTTATTATTTATCCGTTCATTGGTTTACGTCTCAGCATATTCTTATACTATGCATGTTTAGATATTTTAGTTTACATTTTTGTCTGTTTCTACATTTAGGTGAGTCAAAACTTGGTGTTGTCTAAGTCTTTGTCTGAAATCTCTACGAGATTCCCGACAAAAAAGGGCAAATTGTAGACACCAAATTTTGACACACCGTTTATTTTCAAACATTGGAGGGGCATGTTTGCACTTTTGTACTAAATTTTAATTTTTCAATAATTTGGGGGGTTAAAATAGTAATTTTATGTGTAAATATTTTTCTATCAGTTTTTGGGGACTTTAAATTCATATTTTTAATGTTATGTAAATTTGTTAATTTTTATAATTTTTCTGGATTCAATTAATATTTTTTATATTTTTACCATCACGAGGGCAAAATGGTAATTTTGCCTCGCGAATACCATTTTAGCTCATTTTTAGTTTCAAATTCATTTTTCTAATGCTTTAAGCATTTTTTTAATTTTCTTGATTTTTCAGAGATGATTACTATTTTTTCTGTGAATTTTCATTGCCCAAGGGCAAAATCGTCATGTTACAAATTAAATTCATTTTTTCACCAAATTTTGAGTGAAAAATGTATTTTCTAGTGTTTTAAAGCTTATTTGTAATTTTGATAATTTTTTGAGAACAATAACTATTTTTCTGTGAATTTTTCATTGCCCAAGGGCAAAATCGTCATTTTACAAATTAAATTCATTTTTCACAAATTTTGTAGTCAAAAATGCATTTTTTAGTGTTTTAAGCTTATTCGTAATTTTTGATAATTTTTTGAGGTCAATAGCTATTTTCTGTGAATTTTCGTCATCCGAGGGCAAAATTGTCATTTCACATTCTAAGCTCATTTTTCACCAATTTTTGGGTCCCAAATTTGTTTTTAGGTTTTAAGCATGTTTCTAAGTTTCTAACTTTTCTCGGAGTGAATTAGTGTTAATGAATTTATTATTTACATTTTTCTTGATTTTTTTTCATTATTGTGAGAGAGAATAGATTTTTTAAGGATAAAGTTGTAATTTTTATAGTCAAGGGTATTTTGGTCTTTTAATCAATTCTTGGAGGTTAAGACTTGTGCAGTATAAATACCCCACTTGGGGAGAAAAAAAAAGAGGAAGAAAAAAGAGAAACCCTAAAACACTTTGATTTTTGTGCAAAAAGATAAAAAAACACACATAAAACACCTAAGAACACACACTAAGCCGCCACCTTCAAGAGCTAATTCACTATTCATCGTCTCCTCTAAAAATCTGTCACTGTTCATCATCAAGCAAAAGGAATTCACAGTTATATATTTTAGGTTTATTTGATTATATCGAGGTACCTTGACTCGTTTATTCATTTGGAGTAGTATTAGTATCGGGTCTTCAAAGAGGTATCCCGATCTCTCATTATTTTTCCTTTATGTGCTCCAACGTGCCTAATGTGATATTTTATGCAATTTTTCATGCGTTTCTAATTTTATGCACTTTTTGCGTATTTAATTATTTTGTGTTATTTAATTTTAAATCTTATTATTTTGACGAAAAATGTAATATTTTTGTATTTAACTAGTCAATGTAATAGTTAGATTATTTTTCTCATATCTTAGCAAAAATTGTGTAATTAGATAGAAAGTGTAATAGATAGGGCATTTTCAATTTCCTCCCTTAAATTGTAAATCAAGCCCCCAAGTGTAATAGTTAGGATTTATTTGCTTTTTGCGTGCTTATGTGTTTATTTCTTTTACCGCTTCCCTTAGGATTTTTGTATCTAGAATATTATGCTTATGTGCTATGTGCTCCTATGTGACCTTATATGTTTTTATATGTTTAATTTGCATTTAATTCATGCTTCAAATTCATGATTTATGGTATGCCGTCACCACACTAGTCCAACGCTAGTAGTGACTTCTTTCTTTCCTGCTGGTCCAACGCTAGTGGGATTTTTTTTAGAACGGGTTAGTCCAACGCTAGATCCTTAGGACATTTTAGTGTTAGGTGCACTTGTGTGCATTTTACATCTCATTTCACACACTTTTAGTTTTCTTTCCGTTCGGCATGATTTTAATTATTACTATTATTATTATTATTATTATTTTGACACGTTTTAAAATACATGACATCTAGGTTGCATTTCACTTAGACATTAGGACATTTGTGTAATTCGACTAGAAATAATCGTCTACTCACGTGGGAAGCGGTGGCGTACATGCCGTTCCCCCCTCCGTGAGTAGAAACATCCAGTCACGAAATATTAGTCCCCCGTACCCGTCATGTTACATTCCCACTTTCTTCGGTCACTTGTTATCTATATTATTATTTTCTTTTCTTTTACATTTCATTTTTGCATAAACTCGTGACTCCCTCGAGGTCTCGACTCGGGTTTCGCAATTAATGCGATAATTCCGACCAAGTCTCGACGGAACATGCTGACCCTCTCGATACTCACATTTAGACTTAAGATTTGCATTCATTTAGACACATCCAAAACGCGATAGAATATAAGGTTAATTTAGAAAATTTTGATTAAATCTCGCAACTAGCCTCGGCTAGGTTGAAAGGGTGCCTTAGGCGCAAGCCTTTGCCTTCCCTTTCTTCAAATGTGACTCTCGGACCTTTTTCTCTCGTTTTTCGTAGACCGGAGTCAGAAAAGGGTTTTAAATGATTTTTCTAAAATTTTTATTTTTGTTTTGTTAAACGATTTTTCGGGTGACTTGGTACACCTTAACTCAATACCAAGTGGCGACTCCGTTTTAAAAATAAAACCCTTTTTCAAAAATTATTTGGCCAAAACTGTCGTATTTTTAGTCCCGGCCTTGTTTTCTTTTAAAATACCATTTTTCTTAAAATACACATTTTTACTAAAATTTGATTTTTGTCACACACGCACGGTTTTTTTCAAAAACCTTCATTTTCAAAAGGGTTTCGGATCGGACCATCTTTTCGGGACGCGACAGGAAACGACCCCGCACTAGCACCCTTTCCCTTTTACTCACAATTTTTTTAGGACGCGACAACTAATAAGTACAATATCACATCAAGTAATAACAAGTCATATCGTTGAACTTTTTCAACAAGTCACATGATTTTCATAGAAAATAATATTAATATATAAAAATAATTTTAGAACACTCACTGGTATTTCAAGATTTAGAGGTTCTTCAAATGCTCGCTACTAAGATTGCCCAAATCACCTATCAATGGAAGGCAATATAGTTAACTATTGACTCAAGGTAAATGAACAAATAAGGAAAATTAGGGTATCTTGAAAGAGAAGCTTGTACATACAAGCCTAACTCAATTTTTACTCAACTAAATTTCACAAATTCAATACCCATGTAAATTAGACTCAATTTGGAACATTTTTCATGAAGACATCCAATTTCAAATCTAACTATAACCTAACTAAATCTCAATCACAAAGCAGTTCATCGATTGTTAATGTTCAGGTTTTAGTCATCCTAAGTGTCTAATTTCAATCGAGCATAAATTTTGGTAAAAAACTCGAATTGCTTCAAAATTTACAAGTTGGAAACTAGAGTTTAGGGACTATAACTTTCATGTAGAAAACAACATTAGGATTCCCACAAGAACAGCTGCAAAATTGAGTTACAACTTTGCACATCATCAAACCTGTTTCGCAGGGTTGGTTTCTTGCCTATTTTCTTTGAATGCTAGGTCCAATTTACAAGGAATTGAGGCTTATATGATTGAAAACTTTAGGTTAAGTGCTACAACCTTTGTGAAGATCATCAAGTCAAATCCCACCAAGAATAGGTCCAAAATTAGTCTAGCAATTGGTGTTTCACTAATCTGCTCACGCAGGTTGGATTTTCAGCCAAGTTCGTATCACTGCTAAAGTTAATACACATAGAATCAGGGTGTATAGTTTAATGGTTGAAGACTCCATTTTAAAATCAATGACTTTTGTGAAGAACATGAACTTTCTAACAAGAACAAGTTCAAAATCTCGCCAAAAATTAGCCCTTCATCCAACCTATTTATGCAGAATCAAATCGTCAGCCCAATTTGCATAATATATGCAATTAATCTACAAAGAACTTTGGTGAATGCTTTATACTATTTTAAAGCCCTATGAAGCTAGTTTCTAAATCATCAAGAATCACTCCATTTCAATTCTTCTAGACCAAATTATGAAAATTTTACTAAAACTGGTCCAGTGAACCTGTTTCATGCAACACTTGAAGTATTCTTATTCTTAACCTAACTTTGGCTCAATTCTAACTCGACCCACGCATGTAATCTAACAAGCATAACATTCAGAAGTTTAATTAAGCATAGAAAAGTAAAAGGAAGCTTACCTCAAACCCTTAGAAGCTTAACTTTCCTCTTAAACCTCAACTCTCAGGTGCTTGGGTTGTTTGTTAAACTCCTTTCTTTGGTTTGCTAGCCTGATACGAGGAAGCCTTGTCCCACTTGAGTTCTTTGATATTTCCTTAGTTATGTTGACTAGTCATAAGGTGGTCAAAAGTGAGATGATGATTCAACTCGCATCTTCTCCAATGAATCCAAAACTTTGACACCTCCAGCTTGGCTTTCAAGTTGTCTTCACTGAATCCTTCTTCTTTCTTTTTTTATTTTCTTTGTCTGAATTCTTCCTCTTTTTTCTTTTATTTTCTTCATTCATTTATCTATTTATTTATTTATTCATTTATTTATTATATTTATTTATTTTTTTTAAGCCTTATATCGGCGTGATAATTGTTTCCTTTCCAAAAGACCCAAATCATTCACTCATTGCACACATAACCACTCACGAATACAATTTACTTTAATATTCCTTGGTCTTAGCATTTCAAGTATTATAACCTAGTGGCCTAATTTTACTTAATTTGGCTGCCAACATCACCTATCCAAGCTAACCTTAACACTAATAATATTAACACACAAATAAATAACAAATTGTTGTACGATTAAAATCTAGGGGTCATTGTGGACAACCATGGTTTCGGTAAGTTACTTGTGTGATCATCATTGAGTGCTAAAATTTTCAAGTATGCAAATCTAACCACTAATTTTGTGTAATCTAGCACTAAAGTTACAACGTCTCTTAACTCTAGTAGTATATAAAAAACTTAACTAGATAATTAAATAATAAAACCATTAGTATTTCAATAGGATTCAAAATATAATTTTTGACATTACCATGACAATCATTTCAGACAATTAAAAATTACACAATTTTGAGTTAAGAATTTAATCTTCTAAATTTTGAATTTTAAAATTAGACCTAACAATTTTTATGTGACGTTATCAAAACTTCTGTTATATCCTGAAAATTTTTTAAGACCTTTTTTTTTGGAAATTTTATGGTAAAAGGATGTGTATGTATAACTCTTACATATATGTTGCTTCCTTGAAAAAAAATAAGTGCAGAACAATCACAAAGTAGCCATAGAATTGATTTAGATATATCTATTTAATAAAATAGATAATTATATCACCAAGTTTTTCTTCTTTTCTTATGTTTTACTGATAAGTGCTAAAGTATACTAGTTTTTAGTAGGTTTTTAGATTAGATTTTTAGGATTTCTTATGAGTTTTTCCTCTAGTTCTTAGCCATTTCTTCTCATTTTGTGATTTTTATAGTCAATTTGAGTAAATTTGTGATCTACATATGTTTTCGGGCTATTTTGTAGGTTTTTGATAGTTTCGTCATCGAATTCAATCAATTGAAGTTGCGAAGATGAAGTTTGGATGGTTGATTCGATGATGGAGGACGTTTAATAGAGTAAAACATGCCAAAATATGGAACAAAGTCCAAGGGTTTTGAGCTACAAAGGCATTAGAGCTACTGGATCCACAGTTGGAGGCACAATTGGACGCAAAAGGAAATGTTTCTGACCTCGGCCGCGCTCGTATCCGCGCCGCGGACTGAGCCGCGGCTGAGATCAGAATGTCTGGAATCTCAGCCGTAGGCTGAGCCACGCCCGCGGCTCACTAGAGGTTACCCGCGGCTCACCAACCGCGAGTCCAGCCGGGGCCACGGCTCAGCATGTCCACCCGCGGCTCAGTCCAATCGTGGGCGTGGCTGGTACAGACGTGGGGGTGGCTCACTTACGAGATTTTGCAATTTTTCAGAAGTATAGTTGGCATGAACGGGAAAACAAAAGAAGAACATTAAAAAGCAAAGGAGGGGGTCTTCTCTAGGGCAACAAGTGACGAGAGAACATAGAACATGTGAGATAGAGAGAAGAGGCAAGAACGAGGAGAAGAAAGAAGTTGCAACTACGGGATAATTTCTTCAACGACACAAGCGAAGAATTGGTGGCTTCATGAGAATGAGTTCTCTTGTTTTTGCTTTGTTGTTTGTTGATATTTTCTCTGTAGTTATGAACTAAATAGATTAGGAACTAGATGGGTTGAACCCTATTTCACTTATTATGGATCTTTTCCCTTAATTAATGAATGGAATTCTCTTTGTTTGGGTTTATTTGTGAATTTACTGCTTGATTGAATTGGGTGTTTGCGCGTGACCTTTGATTTAATCACTGATTTCACTTAGGTTCATTGAGAAATAACCTAATTGAATAGATCTTTTCACAAATAACGAGACTTGCATGGGTTGCTAGAGATAGAACCACATAAGTCTTCCCGGGTAGATTCATACCTAACCCACACGATAGAATCGTTGAATTTGTAACTTCATCTCTTTGGGGTTTTAATGGTAGAAGAGATTCTCATTAATCAGCTAGAGAGATAAGGGTTATGATACCTTGAGAGAGATCATGACCTAACATAGGATTCTAGGGTCTGAGCACTTGAATTCATTCATTCATTAATTCTGGAATTGAGACATAATAAGGAAAGAATTAGGGGAATTCCACATCTAGTTCCTACTTTTGATCATTGCTATTTTCTCTGTTCAATTGTTCTTGTTTGCTAGATAGGTCTAAGTAGTTAGTTCAATTTAATTCACTTATTTCAATCTTTCGACTTTGTGGGTTAGATAATAGGAAAGTGTTAGGTATTAGTATTCACATAGTCCTTGTGGGAACGATACCTGATACTCATTTATCCTGTACTACCTGGAACGATAGGTGCACTTGCCTAAGTATCCGTAGTGTAGCGTGGTGAACATCATTTACTTTCTTCTATTTTTCCTTATTCACATTGTAGTTACATCTTATTGGCTAATGTTTCGAATTTTGACTATATATTTAAGTTCTAACATAGTTTTCACTTTGTTGATAAATAGATTTGCATTTGATTTTGAGCATAATAGTTCTTTGAATAATCTTCATAGAAATAATGCCTAATCAAACATTTATTTTGTGAAAGAAACAAGATGGTGGGGTTCATTAGAGAAAACCAAAAAATGAGTTGTGAGCTATTGTTTATTGTTGGCTGTCAAACTAACAAAAATAAAATTCCTACTTTAATAAAAATAAACTCAAGTTTAGTAGTAAATAGGGTTGTATCCACGGGGATTGATTAATTTATTTATTTTGAATCAAGCATGGGGGGATTGGAGAATAATTAAACTAAAGAAATTTAAACTTAAAAAAAATTCAAAAGCTCAAAATTAAATCAAACGAAATCAAATAAAACCTAACCTCTAGTCAAAGGGTTAATATCCATTTTAATTCAATTTAACTGATCAGTAATGCATGGATAGTTTCACACGCTCATGAATAACTTGGTTATGGTTGTTAACAAACTCTAACAACCTGCCTTTCCTTACTGTATCGGTAACCAAGGTAACACTATTTGTTACTTCCCTAATCAAAAGATAACCCTGGGTATGACATTAGGATTCAATCTTTCGATGGAATTAAAAATTAGAAAAGCCACCAATTCTAACTAGCAAATGCCTATGAGGCTTTATTCAAAATAGATTATATATTCCTATGATACAATCCAAAAGTTTTCATTCCAACTGAATTAACTACTTGCCACTAACACTAAAACTATCAAACAATTATAAATTTGACGTTTTAGATGGCTGCAGATTATGCAACAATTAAATAATAACTAGTTACTTAATTGTACAAAGAAATCACACAAGAATGAACAAGATCACCTTAGAATTAAACAAAGAATATATAAATGCCCATAAGCACATAAAATAAATAAAAACAAATTAGATCTCCATAAGAAGAAACTAAGTAGAGAAAATAAATCGTAGTGTGGAGAGAGAGAAAAAGATATCGCTCCCCAAGAGAAATGAACGAGAGTTTTTGATTGAGAAGTCGTTCCTTTCTTTATTCTCACTTATTCCTTCTTTTTCTCCTCTATGTTAGTTAGGATCCCATAATAGGAATTACTCCTTTTAGATAGTCCTACTTACCTAATAGTACTTTCCTAAAAAGAAAATTGATTCTTATTGACATGAAATAGAATGCAACTCCTAAAAACTATTTAGGATTTAACAATCTCGTATTAGAAATTTTTGCTTGAGTAGTTGATTGAAAATCCGTCTTAAGTCCCTCATCAGAGTCTCATAGACAAGATAAACAAGTATTTCATAGCAAAATTTACAAATACCAACATGAATATCACATTTTCCCAACAATGTCTCAAAATTTGATATGTACAAGATTCAATTGCTTCTTCCTGAATTTCACTCTATGCACTCAAAAGTGTTTAATAAGGGTTTATTCATGCAAAGTCATTACCACAGGCTTGCTAATATATCTCATCTCCACCACTTGAACGAAAACTTAATGCAAAAAATCTAAGGGTCTTTGACAAGGTTGTAATGGAGCTTAGGGTAAAGGCATGATAAAATGGAAGATTTAGGTCAAAAGTATCAAGGAGAATGTCATAAAATCATTGCATGAATACAATTTCTATCTTCATATACCTCCAATGCTCCAGTGCCTAACACAACTTGAACAAACTAGACATGTACAAATATATATCGGGCTTTTGTCCAACTATCACAACACATATTTATATAAATACTTCACAACATATTTTTGTATTTTTTATTTTTTCAATTTTTTATTTTTTTATTTTTTTTTATTTTTTTGAAATAAACACAAATAACATCAACACATGTGCACTTACCAATACTTGCTTTCTTCAAATGAGACTTTAAATTCTCATGCCATGGAATTAAGGCACTCCTTCAATACACGATTCAAAGAGAGAGTTTAAATAAATAGGATTTTGGTTAAAATGTTCGGCTAATAAATAAAGAACAGGTCAGGGCTCAAAAGGGTTCCCTAATGGTAATAAAATCAAGGTAAGTCTTTAGGAGAGTCAAAAGGGCTTTAAACCTAAGTGCTCTTGTCACTCTAATGCATCAAATTTCATAAAAAAATATGGTCTCGACATGCATATAACAGAGCAAGTTCTAGAATGACATATCCATGTGTGCAACCACTCCGTAAAAAGAAAGTAGAGCAAATTTTGAATGAAGTGCTTATAAGGCTCAAAATCTCACAAGTGGTTAGCTTTGTGCCAAATATTGTGCGTTATCATTTCAATCCAATGTCAAGAAAAATGAAATACTCATAGTAGCAGCGAAAAGTATACTAATCATGCTTGTACCTCATTTCCATTTTAACATATCTTAACAACAACCACTCATTAATAAAAATTCCTAAATCACCTGAAGTTCGAAAACTAACTACCGCACATTAGCACCAACTAACATATTAGCTCAAACATAACCCCTCCCCCAAACCTAGAATATATATTGTCCCAATGTAATAAATAAAGAAAGAATTATAAGTAATGAGACTTCCCTGAATAGGCAGCTAAGCGCTGGGAGTAATGGCAGGTTGTGGTATGCAGTTACTTGCGTGTAGTGTATGAAGACAGCAGTGGCTAGGAACTGTTGAACAGGTGAGAGGGGCATGCGTTGTGGTGTGCAAAAAAATCACCGCAAACTCTTAGTTGTAGAGCATGGGCATGCTCTATAACAAAAAGTCTTCTGACTTTTAATCCTTGAGAGCCAGCTACAAGGCATTGGCACATTTTACAAAATGAAGTCTTCTAAATTTTCACTCTCTGAACTCCACAAGTATTGATTGTAAGACGTGACCACGCTTTAGAAAATAAAGTCTTTTGACTTTTGACTGTAATTCTCTTTGAGAGCCACTTATAAGGTGTGGACACGTCTTATAGAATAGAGTCTTTTGACTCTACAATCTTTCGACTCTCTAAATACTAGTTGTAAGGTGTGGTCACGCTTTATAAACTAAAGTCTTTTGACCTCTCAAATTTTGAGCCTTTAAAGCACCAGCTATAGAACGTGGGCACACCCTATAGAAAAGAGTCTTTTGTCAAAAAAAAGTAGTTAAAACTTTCATAGTTAAACATAAAGCAACTAAAAACAACATAAGAATGAGATAAACTATATAAATTGGGTTGCTTCCCAATAACGCCTTTTTTTTAATGTCTTTGGTTAGACTTATTGCTTCCCTATCCACCAGGGTTAAACGGACACCCAAACTCTTGGAATTGCAACAACCTATGTTCTCTGCATCCATCCATCTTTATGTCAAAATTATTTGTAGCTTTATGGAGAGGCTTCAAATATTGAGTTGTTTCCCGCCAAAAAAAAAAATTAAGGTTTTTTATCTAAAATTAGCAAAATAATACAAAACATTTTACTTGATTGTTAAAATTTTGATTGATCATTTAACCCTTCAACATATTCCTCCAAGTCTTGATTCAAGGTCAACTTACCAATCTCTTTCTCAAGATGTTCATTGATGGAAGTCTTCACACTCTTAAGTTCAAAAGCATCTTGCAGTTTAGGCATCTCATCATTAACATTTTCGTCTTTACTCACAATTTCCTGCAACTCAATAGAATCGTAAGTTATATCTTCCTCTTTGGTCACAAGTGTTTCTTCTATAGTCTCCTCTTTACAATCATAAATTGCTAAATTTTCAATTATGATTTCCTCTTATTCTTCTTCTTCATGTGATAGTATATGAGGCATCTTTTCGGGCATCTCAACCTTCTCATCAGTTCGTAAATTGACAATATTTGCATCCTCCTCCATTTCCTCAATTGTTTGGAGAGATAATTGTTCCAATATCTATGGCACCAAACAATTGAGTTCAGTTGCCATTTGACCTAACTAAGTTTGCAAATTTTTAATACTAGCCATTGACTATTGCTGGAATTGCAAAGTCTCAACAGCTGAAGATATAATGCTATCCTCTAGAGATGAATCGTGATTTGGAATTTGGGTGGTCTAGAAGGGTACTATGGCTTATAGATATGTGGAAAATATAGGTAATATTAAGTAGAATGCTGATATGTGTATGGATCCTCATAGTCAAAGATCTATCCATTCTGGATTATATGTATATGAGTAAGGATCATATTGCCTTTATGATGGCCCTAGGAATCCTACAATTAGTCTAAGAGTACTAAATTAGTGCCAACTCCTATTTGACTTGTTAATTTTTTCTTGTTCCCAAAATAAAACTTTCATAAAATATAACACTGAAACACTTTTAAGTCATACTTTCACTTTTTCACAAAAGATTCTTGAGTTATTATTTACAATAAACGGACAATTCGGTATATGCTTTCCTTTTAATTGGAGTGGTGAATCTTGTATTAATTAATCACATCCTTTTTATTATATCCTATCTCTACCCTATGAGCAACTCTTTAAGAGCAACAAGTGTAGACACCAAATTTTGACACATCATTTATTTTTAAACATTGGGGGGCATATTTGCATTTTTTGGACCAAATTTTAATTTTTCAATAATCTGGGGGGCAAAATAGTAATTTTATCTGTAAATATTTTTCTATCAACTTTTGGGGGTTTAAAATTCATATTTTTACTTTCATGGGAACTTGTTAATTTTTTATGATTTTTTTGAATTTAATTGGTATTTTTTTATATTTTTACCAGTACAAGGGCAAAATGGCCTCGCGAATACCATTTTAGCTCATTTTAGGTTCCAAATTCATTTTTCTAATTTTTTAAGTATGTTTCTAAATTTTCTTTATTTTTTGGGAGACGATTGCTATTTTTTTCTGTAAATACTGTGTTCAAGGGCAAAATCATCATTTTACAGTTTAAATTCATTTTTTGTCAATTTTGAGTCATAAATGCATTTTCTAGTGTTTTAAACTTATTTTTAATTTTTGGTAATTTTTTTATGTCAATAGCTATTTTTCTGTAAATTTTCATTGACCAAGGGCAAAATTGTCATTTTACAATTTAAATTCATTTTTTTGTCAATTTTAAGTCAAAAATGCATTTTCTAATGTTTTAAGATTACTTTTAATTTTTGATAATTTTCAGATGTCAATAGCTATTTTTCTGTGAATTTTCATTGTCCAAGGCCAAAATTGTCATTTTATAGTTTAAATTCATTTTTTGTCAAATTTTGAATCATAAATGCATTTTCTAGTGTTTTAAGCTTATCTTTAATTTTTGGTAATTTTTTTGAGGCTAATAGCCATTTTTAGTGTATTTTCGTTGTCCAAGGCCAAAATCGTCATTTTACACCCCGAGCGCGTTTTTATCAGCTTTAAGCTCTAGCTTTTATTTTTGAAATCTACTTTGAATTGTTTTTGAAAATTTTAGATATTTTTGTCATTTCTTTGTATTAATTTGTAATTTTGGGGTTAAAAATATTTTTTTAATAAAATTAGTATTTTTTACCGATGGCGTTTTTGTTATTTTATAACATTCTTGGTCAACAAGACAAGTGGCCTATAAATACCCCTTTAATCAGCAAAAAACAAGAAGAAAAAAATCAGAAACCCTAAAAACACATTTAATCTTATCTAAAAAAAAAATCAAACACACACACCAAAACACCACAAAGCACACAGTCAGCTGTTCTCTTCCTCAAGGTGGTTACTGTTCATCGCCACTTGAAATTTCACTGTTCATCATCAGACCTTGACTCTAACGTTGAAAAGGTAAGTTCTTACTTAACTTTTCTCTTTGTTAATCTATTTTTGCTTCAGTTTCTGTGGCAATCTAATGAATGGTGTTTATGTGATTGGAATTTTAATTGTATTTGGATTTTCTTCTTATTGTTGTTTCTGGGTTTTGTTTTATCTTGTTCCTGATTTCTTGTTTCTGGAATTTCTCTCCATTGTTCATCTCAATCCTACCCAAACTCAAATCTCCAATTCCACCATCAGCTACCACCGTCCACTCAAAACCTCCAACCAGGACTGCCAAACAACCTCCAAACAACCACAATACCATGCCAAGCCTCAAAACCTCCACCATCATCATCACTGAAACTAATCTCCCCTGTCACAAATAGTTCCCAAATTCCCTCAGTCCCTCGCACCACCACCAAACAAGGCCATCAATAGCTCACAAACCAACACCAAAATAACTCTCATTAGCCCCATTCAATCTGTCCAATCAAGCCAACCCCCAAGAACCCAATGTCCAACCGTAGCAACAATAACCAAATTTTCACTTTACACCACCCCTGTAAACCACATCACTCACAAACTGCAAAATCAACCCAATTCGCATCCCCTTGCTACTAAATCACCACCACAGCCATATCAGTTACACAAATTACACACACCCATCACACTTCAATCATTTGCAAACCACAAACATGAAAACACACGCATCAATTTCATTTTAGCACAACCCATACACACACCAGTTGCACTCTCACAAAACACACAATTAAACACTCCATTTGCACAATTCACGCATCAGTCACATCTGCACACACAAAACCCACACACAATAGCACTAAACACGCAGAGATACGCTCAGCAACAAACACAAATTATACACACAAAGCACACATCAACCTGCACAAACACGCAAATACACAACCAAACGACACCCTTTTTTGTCTTACTTCTCCATCACTGTCATCCTCCAATCCTTCACCTATGCCTGCCCCTGTTTCGAGAGATAAACAAATTATGGGGGAATTTGATTCCAGTGAGGCGACTGAAGACAGAAAGAAAGATGAGAGAAGAGAGATGCAAGAGAAGAAAAGAAAGGGAGGTGAATGAATCAAAGAAAAGAAAGAACCAGGGGAAGGGAGAAAGAGAAGAAAAGAGAGAGAGGGCAGATGGACATAGAGAGAATAGAAAATACAGAGAGAAAACAGAGAAGAAAAAGAGGGAGCTTAGAGAGAGAGAGAGAGAGAGAGAGAGAGAGAGAGAGAGAGAGAGAGAGAACGAGAACGGTTGGGGGAGAAGAGAAATTGGGGTGGAGAAAATTAAAAGAGAGAAAAGAAGAAAAACGATTTTGGGAATTTGTTTTGACTTTTAGTTCTTTTTTTAAATTTAGTTAATTTGTTAATTAATTGAGATTTGATCTAATTTTAGTTTGATTTATTAATTATGTCAGTAGATTAATGGATTAAGTTGTTTTAGCTAATTAATCTAGTTTTAGTTTTACTTGTTCCTTTATGGAGTAATATTTATATTTTAGCCCCTAAGGTCTTAGATAATATTATTTTACCCACGATCACTTCTCAATTTTTTGCAAATTAAGTCCCCATTAATTGTAGATTGTCCCCTTTAGGTTTAATTTCTGTCAATTAAGTCTTGGTTAATCACAACTAAGTCTAGGTAGTTGTTTGAATTTACATTTTGTGAGCCGTTAGTTGTTGGAATTTATTGCTTTCCCCCCCATTTCACTTTAATTTACATCTTTGCACCCTTAGATACTTTTTTTTTTTGGCACTTATGTACTTGTTTATTTATAGGTTAGCCTTTTAGATTTTGATTTCTTTTCAATTAGGTCCTTAACTAATTGTAATTTTACTTCCTATTTGCATGAATTTACTATTGTGCTCCTTTCAATTGGCTTTAATTTCATTTTCGCCCCCTAAACTTGTGTAACTTTTTATCGTAACCCCTTACTAATTGGAATTTCCAATTCTACTCTTAAGCTGTATAGAAATTTACTTGTAGCCCCCTTTAGTTTTATAGAATTTATATTTCATTCTAATTTTTATTAGTATTTCATATTTTAGTCTTTATGTATTTATATCGTGATACATTGACGTGTGTGTTCATCTTCTTAAGTATTTATACTGGGTCTTCAAAAGAGGTATCTCGACTTCTTGTTATTTTCCTCTTTACGTGCTCCAATATGTTCCAATGTGATTTTATGCATTATTATTTGTTTATTTTTATTTTTACATACCTTTCGCGTATTTAATTTATTTAATTTTAAATTTTTATTATTTTCAAAAAATATAATATTTTGTATTTAGCTTAGTCAATGTAATGGTTAGATTATTTTTCTCATATTTTACCAAAAATTGTGTATTAGATAAAAGTGTAATAGATAGGCACTTTTCACTTTTTGTTTTCCCCCCCTTAAAGTTTTATTTAATTTCCCCGATGTAATAGTTAGGGCTCTTGTGCTTTTGTGTGCTTGTGTGCTTATTTGTTTTACCGCTTTCATTAGGATTTTCAACTAGATATTAAGCTTATGTGTTATGTACTCCTACTTGACTTATATGTCTTTATATGTTTAATTTACTTTTAATTCATGCTTTAATATTTAATTCGTGATTTATGGTATTCCGTCACCACACTAGTCCAACGCTAGTTGTGGCTTCATTCTTTTCCTACTAGTCCAATGCTAGTGGAATTTTTTAGAACGGGCTAGCCCAACGCTAGACGCTTAGGACATTTTATTGTTAGGTGCATTCGTGTGCATTTCACATTTCACACACTTTTAGTTTTCTTTCCATTTGGTATGATTTTATTATTACTATTACTATTATTATTATTATTATTATTTTGACACATTTTTAAAATGCATGACATCTAGGTTGCATTTCACTTAGAAATTAGGACATTTGTGTGATCCGACTATAAACAGTCGTCTACTCACGTGGGAAGCAGTGGCGTACAGGCCGTTCCCCCCTCCGTGAGTAGAAACATTCAGTCACGAGATATTAGTCCCCACACCCGTCATGTTGCATACCCACCTTCTTTCTTCACTCACTATATATTACTATTTTCTTTTCTTTTTTGCATCACATTTTGCATAAAAAACTTGTGACTCCCTCGAGGTCTCGACTCGGGTTTTGCAACCAATGCAATAATTCCGACCAAGCCTCGACAGAACATGCCGACCCTTCCGATATCACATTTAGATTTGAGACTTGCATTCATATAGACACATCCAAAGACGATAGAATTTAGGGTTAATTTAGGAAATTTTGATTAAACCTCGCAATTAGCTTCGGCTAGGTAGAAAGGGTGCCTTAGGTGCGAGCCTTTGCCTTCCTTTTCTTCAAATGTGACTCTCGATGTGACGCCCCGGAAATTCGCACTAAAAAGATTATTTGATTTATGTTATGTTTATTAGTAGAAAAAGAAAATGAATGAGAAAAGAAAAGAAGAGGGAAATTAAAGTGCATTTAATAAGGCATTTCTTTTATTTAAGGTTTAGTGTTAATCTTTGATTTATTAGTTGAAATATTTCTTAAGTTAATTAGGTTAACTAAATGAAATTCTTTCAAGATTAGGTAGGGCACTTAAGTACCATATTTGGATTAATATTATTGGACCATTAGTTATAATAGTGTTTAATTTTGACTAATTAATTTTATCATTTTCAAGGCTTTTGACTAAGTGAGTCTTAGTTCAAAATTTTGACCTAAAATTCTCACTAATCTCCCTTGCTTTCTCTCTCTAAAATCCGGCACTCTCTCTCTCTTATTTTTTTTTCTCTTTTTGCTTTAAAAATTGTGTTAAAGTCTTGCAAGATGTTGGGAGATAAGTGACCAATATTTTTCACTAATCAAATTTAACCAAGTTAGCCAACATTCATTAAAAGCATACAACCTAACATGCTTCTTGTCTTATTATAATTGGTCCATTTCTTCTCCATTTTCTTGACCTAATTTTCTCTCTTTTCTTCTCCTTCATGGCCGGCCCTCTTACCATCTTTTTCCTCACTTTTGTATTAAAATTTTATGTCACAAAACTTGCCAAATGTTAAGTGTTAGATGATTAAAATTTTGCACTAATTATATTTAACCAACTAGCACCTATTTTGCTAAAATATCTAAACCCTAGCTTGACTCTTGTCTAGCTTTCATTGGTTACACTTTCCTCCATTATTCTTTTAATCCTTTTATAGTTTCTTGACTGAATTCTATCCCATTTTCTTTCCCCTTGGCCGACTTTTCTAGCTCCCTCTCTACCCTCTCTTGTTCTTCATTTTCTTGGAGTTTTCTTTCCAATTTTAGACAAATTCCACCATAGAAAGTGAGGTTTTCTTCTTCCTAAGCAAGGTTCTAAGCTTGTTTAAGGTATGTACCATGGACTTTTGCTATTAATTTCAAGTTTATTTAAGTTTTATTTAAGCTTTATTTAGGGTTTTTGTTCAAGTTTTAGGTTAACAGTCATGCTGGACCAGTCTTAGTAAAACGTTCATAACTTGATGTAGATAACTTGGATTTGAGTGATTCTTGTTGTTTTGGAAACTAGATTGATAGGGCTTTCCAACAGTATAAGGCTTGCACTGTGGTTCGTTAGGTATTAATCGCAGAAAGTTTGCAAAGTTGGCTGAAAATTTGATTCTGCGGAAAACAGTTTTGATGATGAGCCAACTTGAGGGCTGATTTCGAACCTGTTCTAGTTGGAATTTGGATTGATGATCTTCATGAAAGTTGTAGCCCTATAAACGTACTTTAAGACCATGTAATTAGAATCCCTTAGTTCTGGACGTATTGACCACAATAATGACCTGAAGTTGGCTGAAAACCAATCCTGTGCGGATTTGGATAATGATTCTTGGAGTTTAATTCTTGAAATTTTGTGGAATTTTGATTGAATTTGAGCTTGGTTTGAACTAAGAAGTTGTATAAATTGTTGAATTATGGGTTTGTTGATTCAAATCTTGGTGGAAAACAAATTTGGATGGCCAAAAATTAAGGGGAAATAATGCCAAAATTTTGTTAGAAAACCCTAGGGTAAACCCTAAACCCTAAACCCTAAACCCTAAACCCTAAACCCTGAACCCTAAACCCTAGACCTTAAACCCTAAACCCTAAACCCTAGAACTAAAACCCTAGAATTTAATGGGGTTTTTCTTGAATTTTCTTTCTAAGTTGATTAGGGTTTAAATTGAGTTTTCATTAGATTATTTTCTTATAAATTCCAGGATCCGAAAGTGAACCTTCACCACATTACGAAATATTTTCCTAAGCGATCCAGGTGAGTGTCCCTTTTCGTGTGCATGTGAATGTCCCTTACTTTTGTTTATGAGTGTTTCTTCATATATTCCTGAAATATGTTCAAAATGTGATTTTATTTGTACTTGATGCTCGTGATTTGTCACAATGTGCTATGTGTTCTTGAAATGCATGAATTGCTACAATGTATTATATGAAGGGAAAGTGTGTACTTTATCGCACTTACCCTGTGATTCGTTACATGCACAATTTCTACCTGATGTGAATATAATTGTTTGTGAATTTTCCACTGCATTAAACTTGTTGGCTGGACTTCCGTGGTTATACCGCGGTTAGTCTAGCCGGACGGTAACCAGGAGGATATAAGGTGCTGGGTGTTGTAGGGTTTGTGGTTCTTTTCCTTGAGTTGTGAATCCTCAAAGAGGCCAACTCCGGACTGAACCTGTTTGCTCGTTGCCCTCCGGGGTGAGATCTCACCCTGGATGGGTCGGACGGTAACCAGGAGGATATAAGGTGAATGGCGGATAGGGCTTTTACTTGAAAATGCAGGTTTAACCGGCAATCCACACTCACTATCATGGTCACATGATCAGTACTTGCTCTCATGATTGGAACGTATTCTCCCTTGTTTTAAATAACTATTTACTTAATTATTGTTCCTATGTGAACTTGTGACACATGTTATTATTTGCTTACTTATTCTCTCTTGGTTTGCCTCCGTATCTGCATGTGTGGGAACCTCACTGAGCTATTATAGCTCACTCTTTGTTATTTGTTTTCCTTAAACAGGCTCCTATCTCCAAAGCCGGTGGTGAGGATTCAAGGGTAGATTTTGGTAGGATTTTGAAAGAAACTACTTGGGATAGTATTGTAGTAATGAACGTATATGATGTAAACTGTGAAACCAGTACTTTTACTTTTAAGTTTTGAATATTATGTGACCCTGAGAACTGTCACAGTGGTATCTATGAGTTTTACCGAATTGCAAATTTTTAGTGCGTGCTCGAATCGAGTCCTGGCGAGAGCCAGGCAGGCAGTCCGCTAAGCCCTTTGGTGCGCCTCTGGGTAAGGTGGGGCTGCTACACTCGAACCTTTTTCTCTCGTTTTTTCGTAGACCGAAGTCGGAAAAGGGTTGTAAATAATTTTTTTAAAATTTTACTTTCGTTTTGTTTAAGCGATTTTTTTTCTTGTGACTTTGTACACCTTAACTCAGTACCACGTGGCGACTCCATTTTTTATCAATAAAACCCTTTTTCAAAAAAAAAAAATAGTTGGCCTAAACTGTCGCACTTTTTAGTCCCGACATTCTTTTATTTTTCAAAATACCATTTTTCCTAAATAAACACTTTTTCAATAAAAACTCGATTTTTCTCACACACGCATAGTTGTTTCCAAAAAGCTTTCTTTTCAAAAGGGTCTTGGACCAGACTGTGTCTTCAGGACGCAACAGTCAACGACCCCACCAGTACCCTTTACTTTACGATTTTTTGGACGCGACAACAAGTAATAAAGTCAAATTATAGTAATTCACACTCAAGTACTATGATAATCTTAAATCTAAAAATTACTTAAAATAGTACCATTAAAAGTTAAAAACTGTTGGCACTAAATAGTTATCCATATAGTGACTATTGGTAGAACAATCTAATGAACTTGTTCTTCAACTAGTACCCACATACCAACTTAGGTGTGTCATACAATAGTTGATTAGATCAACTATTATTTACTGAATAGAGGACAAAGTATGTGCTATCCATCCATATTAACAATGTTTAATTTTGTTAATAATATGACTATGGATATTTAAAAATAAAACTTATGTAATAAGAATCTCATCATTGTAACTTTTATAATCTCTTATACAAAATCGGTATTCTATAAACTTATCAAATAAATAAGTATAATAAGTAGCAAGTATATAAATGAAATAAATAAGTATAATAAATAACAAGTATATAAATGACAATGAAATGTCACATAAAAATGAAAATATCACAACTCTAAAAAAGTGCAAATTTACACAATTCTACTTTTGAATATATTTGCATTTATTATTCGTATTTGTCATGTCTATTTAGTCTCCTTTTTTTTTCCATTCCTTTTTGTTCCCTTTTCTTTTGCAAAGTTATGTTGCGGTATTTTTTTTTTTTGTCTTTTAGAATTAGTGAGTAAGCGGTCATAAAACTTTTAAAATTTAATGATATAAAACAAAAATTTTCCTAACAGGAAATTGCCCTGGGTAGCTTCACAAAGCTTAATAGTATTGACTTCTCTCAAACCCATAGTCACATTTGCTATCCGTTTCCTTCCCGAAGCCGTAGTTTCATTTGAGTAAAATAATTAAAAACATGCAATCATCAGGGGTACCATAGCACGTGTAGATATTGGGATCAGTTTTGAGTGGTTGTATTGAACACTAATAATTTAGTAAAGGGAAAATTTCACAAACCTCTCTTAAAGTCTCTGGTAATTGTGAATAGTTTTTTCTATATTTAAGAAAACACTAGGTACCCCAATTCCACATGTTTATGTAACACTAAAACAAAAACACATGATGCAAGCAACAAAGGTCAAGTTAATGTACCAAACTACCCTTGTGTATGCTAAGAAAAAAGACAAAATCTATTTTTTAAAAATAAATATATTTTCAAAAGATAAATAGTAGACTTATATTTTAACTATTCTTTTTTACTATTTTGACTAATTTCTCAAAATTGTCCACCATAAACATACTGTTACCATATGCTTTCAGAGAAAATCAACCGTCATTTCCTCGTCCTCTTCCTCTTTCCAATAGCCAGCCTAACCTACCATTCAATCAACACCACGCAAATATTTCCCAGCAAACTCCTGGAATGCTCATAAAAGACTTGTGAATAAGTAAACTCAACTTCCACAGCCTGAAAGATAAAAAGAAAAATCAAAAAAACTCAACTTTCACAACAACCAAAAATAAAAAAATTTGCAATTCAAAGAACAAAGTCCCATAAGTTGGCATTTTTCTTCTCCAAAAGACCCCGCAGCTAACTAAGACAATGACATTTGAATACATGCCAAACCACTCTATTTGACAACGTATTTTTTGAGGTATTAGAGACCAAAAGAGATTCTAAGAAAAGGAAAGATGCATATAGGGTTAAAAAGGCAGCTCAAAAAAACGACTACAGTAACAGAAAAGAGAGGAAGAGGTAAGCGAAGGTAGTGGCAAGAGAGAGAAGGTCACGATCCTTGACTCAGACATGATAGAAGAAAGGTTATTTGAGGGATTGATAAATGTTCATAACCAGAGTACCTGCAAGCTGGCAGAGAGGGAAGGAAAGATAGAGTAGTTTGGGAGAGAAAAAAGGTCAAAGAAAGGAAGGGAGAAATTGGGGGGCTGTTGATGGGCTAAATAGTTTGTAGAGTTCTTCTAATTATTTTTATTTTTTTATTTCATATGTTGTATCCAAATATGAAATAACTAGTGAGAAATGGTTAGTGTATCGATTTAGTTATTCAAACCTAGGGCAATTTTGAGTAATTGTTGGATACCTCATAGGAGATTTGTATAATTATCTCTTAGAAAAAGGGATGACAAAGATACAGTGCCTAAGTAAATCTGTTGTTTAGAATTTAGGACGACCACACTTTTAAAGATAAAATATTTTAGATTTTCTCACAAGTAAGATCTATACGCAATAGACATTTCATAGGATAACAAAAAATATGAGCCAACTAAATTATAGAAGAACTATCAAAGCTTATGAATAATTAATTACTAGGATAGAATGACTAAAAGTGAAGTTGAATTTTTGTTCATTCGATAAACTAACAAATGTTTAACTATAGTGCTTGTGAGTTCATTTCATTGAAGAAGATAGTATTTTGAGTGTGACGATCGAAAGGCCTTAATATTTTTACTTTATTAAGTTCTTCATACAGTCTAGCCATTTTTGTATTAAATTTTCCTCTCTTTTTTCTCGCACTATGTATTCCTTAATATTACATGTTGAATACCTCTATTACTACGACTACTACTACTATTATTATTATTACATACTATGAATTTTGTCTGTCAGGGAAACTACCTCGCGAGATTTGTTACCTTTACAAATTGGAGGAAATAAGATTACATTCAAATAGATTCAAAGGCCCCATTCCGGAGGAATTTTTCAACATTTCAACACTAAGGATAATAAGTTTTACTCTTAGTGGTCTTTCAGGCAAGATTCCATCAACATTCGGTCTTTCATTACCCAATCTTGAAGAAGTTCGTCTTGGGGGGAATGAACTCAGTGGAGTTATATTGACATCTATGGCAAATGCTTCTAGACTAAAAGTTGTGGCCCTTTCTAAAAATAGTTTAGTGGTACAATTCGTCATTCTTTTGGTGATTTACGAGTCCTAGAATTCTTGTCCCTTGCTAACAATGAATTTCGTTATGAATCTTTTTCTAGAGCATTGAGCCTTTTAGTTTCCCTAAATTGCAAACAGCTAAGAAAGTTAGGGATATCAGACAATCTTTTAAATGCTTTTCTTCCAATTTCTATTAGAAATTTTTCTGACTCTCTTGAATGGTTTGTTGCAAGTAACTCGGGAATTAAGGGCCACGTTCCAAGTTCAATAGGTAACTTAAGCAATTTGCTTATGGTAAATTTCAATGGCAATAGCTTGGAAGGAAGAATTCCGTCCATGATCAATCAATTATTGAAGCTTCAATGGATAGGTTTCGGGAACAACAAAATTCATGAAATTATTCCAAGTGGCATTTTCCAGTTGAGGAACTTAAACCAACTAAATTTGAGCAGCAATAGATTCTATGGCCCCCTACCGAGTTGTCTAAATAATATAACTTCATTGAGATATCTTTTTCTCAACTCTAACAATTTAACTTCAAGCCTACCTTCAAGCTTGTTGATAAGTAATAGTTTTACCTATTTTAGTATAATATTTTATATATGATTTTTGTATGATTTGAGTATTTTTTTTTAGGGTTTTTGATATTAAAACGGCTTGATTTCATTATTTTCCATCAAATCCGGGTTTGCTCCAAAATTAGTGTTTTATGTCTGAAAATTAGGGTTTCGAGGCGGAATTATTATTTTGAGCAAATTAACGCCCAAGTTTATTTGATTTTGTAGGGAAATGATTGCTAAAAACATTTTGGATCAATGGGAGCACAAGGACTATCAATATCAAAGTTTATTCAATATGTACCATTTTATCACTTAAACTTGGCAATTTCCAGAACAATTATTTTCTTCATCAAATTCTACCAAGTCAAATATGTTTATTTGTAGAAAAACGTCTCAAGGGCATTATGGGAATAACCAAAAATTGAAGAGGGCAAAATTGGAAATGTAGATTGATCAGCGAATGGCGATCCGCTAGTTGCCATTCGCGTATCGCATCCGTAGATCGACACCAACTTGTAGATTTCAGTTGGTTTCAAATTGCAGTTTGTTCACACAACTTTTCAGATAATTCCAACATCCAGCTGCACTTTGGGATGCCCTAAAAGATAACGCAAAGCCCAAGGAAGACTTTTGAGGCAAAAGGAATCAAATTTTATCATGAAATCTTCAACTTGGTCAAGGACTTGAGCTAGGGTTATTTCTATAAATACATGCCTTTGTATTTATGAAAGTTATGCTTGGTTGTGTGCTTGAAAGAGTGTAAACCATAGCTTGGTAGGAGCAGCCCTCCTTGTAAATACTTAGAGTAGATTTTCTTTTTTTAGTTTTGTAGTAGGCAAAATCATATTCTTGTAACAAGACTTTGGAGAAACTACTTTGCATTCAACATGTTTGATGAAATGCAAGGACAAGTTTTGGAGCCAAGTTCATCTATCAAATGAGCAACTCTAACCTTATTCCTTTTAGTTTCATTCATGCATGCTTGTTTACTTTCATTTATGTTCTTAAGTTTATCTTAAATATGTTGAGCTAAGTTGATTTCCACTAGGTTCAGGATGAAGCTCTAATATGTTTGAATTGGTTTATGGCCTATTTATTCTTGTTTATTCATTTACTTGGTCTTTAACACTTGTTGTTGATTAGCTACCAACTTCAAGTCATCTAGTTGTTATTTGACAAAGAGATTTGCACTTATAAATAGAAAGAGTAAATGAAACTTATGTTGAATCTCACGAGAGTAGTGATTCATATAGGTGGATTAAGGATCAAAGCCACAATTCATGAGTTTAATGAACTAATGCATGCTAGACTTTACCACGAGAGTAGGAAAGCTCATGTATTGGTAGTCTTCCATTCGTAAAGAGATCTAGTTTGGAGTAAAATTGGAATTGAATCCTAAACATAGATAAAAATCATCATGACCATAAGCTAAACTTTCATATTTGGTAGATTCTTAAGCCTAGCCAACTTTGTTTAACTAATTTCTTTATTGTTTGCTTACTTGAAATTGATTTTCCTACAATTTCACCACCTTCTAAGTTTGATTGTTTAGATAATAAAGAAAGTTAGTAGATTTGGTAGTTGCTAGTTCACGTTTCCTCGTGGGATCAACCCTAATACTCACCACTACTACAAATGACCCATGCACTTGCGGAATGAGTATTAGGTTATAAATTTTAAAACTTGTTTGTGTGATATTAAGTGGAATCATTGCCATATTTTGATAGTAACCTAAATTCCCAATCACTTGTGGATACTTAAGGATATCATGGTGCTTGACTTATCTGTAAATTCTTTTATTGGTCCTTTGCCTTCTAAAATTGCAAACTTGAAAGCAATAATCTATATGGACTTGTCAATGAATCAATTCTTTGGTGAAATTCCTAGCACGATTGGAGAATTACAGAATATACAAAAGTTCTCATTAGCGCACAACAAATTACAAGGACTGATTCCAGAATCCAAAAAGAACATGTTGAGTTTACAGGTGTTGGATCTATCATTTTGGGTGGTCTAATTCCTAGCTCACTTGAGGTACTCTCGAATCTTCAGTACTTTAATGTGTCTTACAATAGACTAAGAGGACCTATTCCTCATGGAGAACCTTTTATCAACTTCATGAATCTTCCTTTTCTCTCTAATGAGGCCTTGTGTGGTGCACCTTTGCTGCAATCTTGTCAAACATTTGAACATCCATCAAGAAGATTAAAAATTCTCCTCTACATGTTGTTACCAGTAGGATTTATAATGCTAGCATTGGTAATTTCATACCTGCTAATAAGGAAATTGAGAAGAAAAATTATTCCTTCAATTCATGTTAGGCTTCCAGAAACAACATATGAGAGGGTAACCTTCTTTAAACTTCGACAAATAATTAATGGATTAAATGAGAGTAATTTACTTGGTTCGGGGTCCTTTAGTTCAGTTTACAAAGGAATTCGTGCAAATGGAATGATTTTGGCCATAAAGGTTTTTGATTTGGAGTTGGAATGTGCTTTTCAAAGCTTTGATAGAGAATGTGAAGTATTGAGCAATATTAGGCATCGAAATTTGACTAAGGTAATTAGTGCTTGCTCTAATCAAGAATTTAAAGCTTTGGTGCTTGAATATATGCCTAATGGAAGTCTTGAGAATTGGCTTTACTCAAACCATCACATCTTGAATATCATGCAAAGATTGGACATCACGATAGATGTGGCTTGTTGTTTGGAATATCTTCACTTTGGTTATTCAACACCTGTGGTTCACTGTGATTTGAAACCCAGCAATATTCTACTAGACCAAGACATGGTTGGCCATATTTGTGATTTTGGAATCACAAAGTTGTTGGGGGATGGAGTTAGTGTGGTACAAACGATAACCCTTTCTACATTTGGAAATACTGCCCCAGGTAAATTTTCTCAAAACCAATTTCTTATTTTTTATATCAGTCAAATAGATGTTTTAACTTTGATCAAAATAATATGACATTGCACCTTATAAAGTAGAATAAAAGTTGTTAACTAAAACCATATTAGAATTTAGTAATGAATTTCAAACTTTGATGCTAGAGTATGGACTACAAGGATTGGTTTCGATGATGTGTGATGTTTATAGCTTTGGCATTACATTGATGGAAACATTTAACGAAAGGGGCCCCAAAGATGAGATGTTCACCGAAGAATTAAGCCTTAGGCATTGGGTACAAAATTGCTCGTCAAATTCTATAATTCAAGTTTTAGATATCGACTTACTTCATCGAGAAGATGGAGAAGATGAAGTTGGCAAGATTAAGATTGAGTGCGTGTCATCTATATTGCAACTTGTTTTAAGTTGTACAATAGATGCTCCTGGGGAGAGAACAAACATGAAGGATGTCCTAAGAGCACTCTAGAAGATTAAAATCAATTTTTTCAAAAACTCAATTCTTGAAACAGGTATATTATCTTTTATACATAAGATAATTCACTTGCAAATTTTAGAACTAATTATTCAATCATCTACTGCTTAAGTATTTTCTTTTTTTGATATACAACAGGGCTTTAAGGTGTAAATGGACTTGGTGCACCTTCCAAATGAGAAAAGTCCAAGGCAGGATTGAGAAATAATTTTCTTTGCCTGAAAGGGATGATATTCCCAATTAAGCATTCTTGGATTTTGTAATTTCTTATTAGTTAGCAATACGCTTATTTGTCAAGTACTTTGCTCTGCTGCTTTATCACGGGCATGATATACACATGTTTTTCCGTGACTTTCGAATTTCTCACCAATTGAAAATTTTCTTTAAATTTCATTTTGATAGAATTTTATTGTTTCAGAGGGAACTCAAAAAGATGCTCTCTTTGTCCCACATTAAATATTGTCTCAGAAAATCAAAGTTTCCACCCTCAGTAGATGACTTTGAATACTGGTTGCCATTCAGTAATACTAATGCTATTTTTTACATCAGAGTTGCCATGGTGGCAATGATGACAGCATTTTTGCTTGGCCTATTTGCGGTGCTGTTATCACCAATAATTAAAGCCTTAATATTTTTCGCTGGGATAAATTTCTTTCTTGCTTTTATGGGAGTTTATGTAATTTATAGTTGTTCGAGAAGAGAGGATAAAGCCGAGATCATTTTGCAATTGGCTTGCGGAAGACCTTGGATTGCAGTTGGTAGATTCTGGTAAAACAATTGGTAATTATGGTTAAACTTTGGATTGCGGTTTTTGAGAAAAAGCAGTGTTCTGAAAATCTCTGATTAAAAATTTATCAGTATTGTGACTTACACTAGAGTTGCTATTTTGGCAATGATGATAGTACATGCTTGAGCGTTCTTTGCTGAACTTTTTCACTCTACCAACCTCAAAACCCTCGTAGTTTTTGGTTGTACTTGATTTTGTGCCATTTTTTCATACCTTGTGCAGGTGGTATTCACAATTGAGCAATGGTTTCAGATTATTTTTAGCTTGGCTTTGGGGAAAAACTATAAGTGGTTATAAATGTTTGGTTGACCTGTGCCTTGGGTATAAACTTGACCTGACCACCTGTGGCAAAGCTAGAACTTGAATGAGAACGGTAACATTAAGTTTAAATAATTCCTTCGGCCTGCGTGTTCTATAAAGCTGGTATTTTGTTTTTATATACTTTTTTAAGATTATAATTAATCTATGTTGGGATTATACGCATAAATTACAACTGAATAATAGTACAAACTAACTCACAAATTAACGGGACAAATACTAACAAACACTTAAGACAAAAACTAACGTACGATGGTTAAAACTTACCATTAAGTATCAATAATTGCTTTGGCATTAATTATTCTGTTTTCATTTATTTAACTTCATAGTTGTTAAAATCCTTTATCCTTCAAGCCTAGTTGATTTTAGTCTTAATTTAGTTCATAAACATTTGGTGATGAGCGACAATTAACAATAATATTTGCCGTTGTTTAAAATGCGTGGCAAAAAAGAAACTTTACAAGATTAATAAGTTTTCGGAAAGTAGGGATATGTATCCTGTCCACAGGACAATCAAGTTATTCAAACCGATAAAATATTTGCGAGAATAAAGCTTATCAATACCATTTGGTAACTAATTCAGAACTTGCTCATTTTTTATAATTCTTAACACAAATTTTTTATAAAAACAAAAAGCAATTTATCTTTTTTACGGACCTGTTTGAATTATGTGCGAACCAGTAGCATAGTTGGCATGAATGCATTTCTTTTCCAATTCAAGGCGGATTAATATTATTGATTATTTCAGTTTCTTTTAACTGCCGTAAAGTTCTAATGTACTAACTGAATTATTGAATAGTTTATTAAACTCTTTAAGGGGCAAACTTTAACTTCTTCATCAATTGTTGCGTCAAACTTAAGAGCGCATATGAGCACATTTTGAGCCATGGACTGGAAATGCAATGGAATTGGCAGTCATTTGTCTCAGCTGTAAGTTGCGAAATGCATGTGTTTGACACCCAGTTGAATAAAAATTGTTGACTTTCAAATCGTAGGTGTATAAGAAATAGAAAATTTGAACCTACACATTTTACAAATATCAAACTCACAATAATGTTGTGGGAAAAAAAAAAAAGCCTATTCCAGATTCTTTTTTTTTTTTTTTTTGGAATTGACTTCGCTTCCACTTAAAAAATAAATGAAAAAAAAAACTTGGGCCTCCACTTGACATAAGATATAGGGATGACTAAAAATTTAAATATATTGAGGTTTGGTGGTTATCCTGTCTATCTGTGCCATGCTAAGAAATATATACCCTGGATTTTTCTTCTCTCTCTAACATAAAATTCCTTATTACCCCTTTCTCCCGATCGCTCACCTAAATTTCCTTATGTCATGGTGTACTTATTACTCCTTTCTCAATCCAATGTAAATTGTGAATCTCTGTTAAACATGTGTAAATGTGTTTAAATGACATGCACAATGTAGTAATGATATGTACATTGAGTATGACTACAACGTTTGAACACAATTAATGACAACTATTTATAGCAAAATTTCAACATTTATATGGATCAAATTTACATTTACCGTTTTCAATGTAGAATTAAAAAAAAATTAGGGATATTTTGTTTTATTTTTAATCACCATAATTGTGAAAGTGGATGCAGTATTGTTTAAAAAAAAAAAAAAAGGAATTGAATTCCAGGTCTTTGGCACACGCATGCAGTCGCGGACAGCGAATTCAAAGATCAATTTAGACCATTATCTCAGTTTTGTTTGTGTTTTTTTTTTTTTTTCATTTTTTGGACCTAGATTGGTACTTTGATGTTCACAGCCGTGTGGGACAATTGTCCCGGTAGACTCAAAGATAACAAAGTAACACATTTATTTTTTTTTTCAAGGAAAAATAGTGTATTATATTTGTCTCAATGAATTAGTCATTTTTCTCAATTCTTATGTTTCAAAAATATTGTCACGTTCAACAAGTTGAAACTTTATAATATAAAACAAGTAACTAAAAATTAGACAAGTTGAAACTTTAAAAATTAGAATATTAAACAAGTAACTAAAATCATAATAGGACAAAAGGAGTATCTAACAATTCCCCTTTTATTTATTTTAATGTAAATACTACTAGTTAGTAAGGTAACAAAGTAATGAACAGCCTACATCAGGTCGTTTTTATGTTACTATTTATCCCATTAAGACCGCCAAATTTACAAATTAAAAAGCCTCAAATGGACACGAGCACTATTTATCTACGGTTGGCTTCCTGCTCTGATTAATAGCAACAATTGTTCCCAGGAAAAGAAACTCAAAGAAAACAATGGTGGATTGGAAAAGAAGAAAAATCACACGACCCTCTACTTAACCAACAAAACATACCATCTCTAATGGTATTCAATCTCAATTCTTGACGTTCCCATTTGTATTTTAGTTGATATTTTTCTAAGGCTTTCAATTTCCACCATTCTTCATTGCAAAAGGGTATGCCAGCCTTCAATTTGCCACTATTTATTTAAGAAATCCACCATTTACTAGTGTTATTTTATCCCTAGGAAATAATCAGTTCAGATCCTCAGTACCAGTTTTTATAGTGCTACCCTAGTGCCATTCACCAGGGACTACCACCTTACACTCACACTTATCACACTTGAGATCAATTAGATAACTATCTTGGTGTAAATGCAAGGTGGTAGTCTCTGGTGAGTAGCACTGGGGTGGTACTAGGAAAACTGACACCGAGAATCTAAATTGGGAAATAATTGGGTTTGTTTGCTTGAGCTTAAAGGTGGTTATAGTTACACCTGCAAGAAAATTAGCCCGAAAAAGAACCTATTTATGACAATTGGGGGGTCGTGTATTGGTTTGCTTTGTTTGGCATAGTATTTGTATGGTGAGGAAGAGAAACATAGATTGTATGTATGTAGGTCATCAAAATGTCAATTAAACATAAGCAAAAGATTGCAGAAAGATAATTACTTTCATCTTATTTTACCTAAAATGAAAACCAAATATTTGGTAAGCCTTGGAAATTGTTGAAAATCTGCTTGGCACAAAAAAATAGCTTATCCACGCTCGGTCTTATGTGTCATGGATCTGATGTCAGGCTATTTGAGTCAAGCTCTTGCTATGTCTGATTTACTCATAATTTCCTTGAATTTTTATTAACTTTCAATGAATATTGAAGGAGATTTATAAAAAAAACTCCAAATGAGATGATACATATATTACGTGAGCTTGCATGCAAATTTATGCTAATGTACCAACCCTTATTTATATAAACCTTATAATTCTAGAATTCTTTTTTTTTTTTTGGGCAAAAGATGGTATATTGTATAGATGAAACAATGGGTTTTTACAATTGAAGTCAGCTTAAAATAACCTTCGATTTAATTTGAAGGCTAGGTTTAACCTAAACTTGAGGAATACAGATTTACAAAATGAACCAAGATTCAAGAGCTCTAAACATATGCACTAATCTAGTAAAACTTTAGAGATGATATCAAAAGCAAAAGACAGAAAATCAAGTTATCAAATATTCTGAGTGACAAACCCCATTCAATGGCTAGTTTCCAATTTTTAAAATTGAGAGGTACTCTCCTCCATGTAGTCATCACCTCCCCAATTGTTACTCTTATCTCTTCAACTAATTTGGCTGGACTTTTATACCCCTTCTGATGTAGGCATTTGTTTTGAGCTCTCCGAATATGACAAACTATAATTGCCAGCATTAACCTGTTAACCTTATCAACAAAAGAGATTGTCTTCCGGTGGGAACTCATCCAGTTGATCTCTTCTATCCAGGTGCCTTGCCTTCGAGTTATGCAACTGAAGGACTGGACCTTTTGCCAAACTTCTGCTGTAACTGGACATTGAAAGAATAAGTGATCTATATTTTCCTCTACCTATTTGCATAGTTCACAGTTTACATTCTCCAAGTTTGTTACCCAAGCTTTCACCTTGTCTTTTGTTGTCAATCTTCGCTTACGTGCAAGCCAAAGAATAAAGGAGCATCTTGGAACAAAGCCTTGCCCCCAGACCAACTTGAACCATTCCACTGTCTGATACCTTGGATTATGACCTTCATTGTTGATTTAACTGTGAAAACACTAGTCTTGTTCCCCAGCCAAGTCACTGAATCCTGTGCTCCATTCGGTGGGATGTCTGGAGTATTTTGCTTGAGTTGGATTTCCTTTGACATTTTCCTTCTTTGAGGCCACTTCCACTGACCATCTTCCACACACATTGCAACTGTGGACTGCTTGTTTAAGTTTAGGCAGGTAAGCGCATTCTGAGTGAAATGCTGATAAAGTGGTCCTACTGGATTCCAGTAATCAAACCAGAAGTTTGTGTCCTTTCCATTGCCAAGGTTATGCTTGATTAATGGCTCACGTTACATTGCGTAGTGAGTTTTCATTTGTGAACACTTCATTCGTTAAATTAATAATCGGACATTAATTAATTACTCGTCTATTAGTTTTTGTTTTCAATTCTTCCCTGATCAAAGATTGGAAGACTAGTCATGCCTTGCGCTTCCTTTTCAATCAATATGCTACTTATAAATTATCAGCTGGAAAATAAAGTATATGAATTTTTTCCTCAAGGCTCTTTTTCATTGATATTTACAACGCTTCTTCTTGAAATTTTACACACCGTTATTCAATTCAACATCTATCCATAAATTAATGACCTTAAGTGAATTGGAACAAAATAAAAGCTTATAGAATGAATTTTTGGAAGTGGATAAGTTTTACGATACAAATTTGTCACAAGTCTTTGTCCCTAACAAACTAAACATTGGAATTAGTATGAAGAAAAGCTGATAGGATAGTCAACAAAATCTTCTTAATACTTGTGGCCAAAAAATCGTCTCTGTCTTTGCTGAAATGAACTGATGGCCTCTCTAAAATTTGCTTCTTCAAAATCAGGACAAAATTTTTTTACAAAGAATAGTTCAATGTAAGCTAATTATCAATGCATGTGATTGCTCACTCTTTTCTCACCACTAGTTCTTATGAGCAAGTCTGAATTATGAAATTCAATGCAATTTGTTTGTCTCTCCTCTGCAAACTGTCACGCCTCGTGCCTAAAACGTGGCACCGGCCATGCCCTAGGCTAAGCTAGGACACAAGGCTAAACCAAAACAAATTATCATCTAATCAAAATATAAAGCTCAAAAAAAAACTAAAGATGCTCAAAGAAATCCATTCATTCATAACCAAAAATATACACTATCCATTACATTTCTTTTTCTCAATAACAAAAATAGTTGGAAAAACATGTATAACCTAATCTATACCAAAAGTATGGCTATACATCAATGCTTTCAAAAAAAAAATAGCCTCATTCATGTCTATACTAACTATGCCTATGAGGCCCAAAAGTTGTCCCAATCACCTTCTACCAAATCTTCACCTGCGAGGTTAAATAATTGGGGTGAGTGATAAAATCACCCAATAAGTAGCAATAGTTCTCTTTGGAGCTTTAGCTTGTTATTCATACATAGATAGTTTCTAAATCAAAAATCAAAGTCATCATTATTCATAACATGTGGTTAATTTATAACTATACAATTCCAAAATATAACACAATATAATTCAAAGAAAGAGAGCTCAAGTAGTTAGTGGACATATGATTCTGGAATTCTAGTTGTTAACTATAACTCGATTAACACGGTCCAAAACCAACTACCACTCGGTTGGTCCGGTTCAAAACTAACTATCACCCGGTTAGTACGGTTCAAATATTTTTCTACAAACACAAAGTTAAAAAACTAGTCCCATCATAATTCATTTCACATACAAGAGCTCAATCACATACTCATTCAATTAATTACTTAGACCACATATCCTCATTTTATAGCAAACCAACATAACCAAACTTAAGCCCACTTATATAGAAAATTAACATTTCTAAGCTTTATCATTATCAAAGTGCATTTCAAAAGCAAAGAGAATCAAATACTACTTACCTCAATTCAAAGACTAATTTAGGTAGTTCGAGTAGGGATAATCACCTTCGTCGCCTATAATACAAAATAAACACCCAAATTATCTCTAATTGTATCAAAGATACATAATCAAACTCAATACTATACTCAAAATACAGAAGAAACCATTCCCTGCATAACCAAGCTGATTCGCGGGATCCCCTGATCCACGCTCGCAGATCACTGGCCAGAGGCCGATCCGCAGGCCTCCTTTTGCCAGCACCGGCCGCGGCTAGCTCAAGCTTTGCCCACGGCTCTGTGGGCAGAGACTTGAAGCGACCAAACCTCTCCGAGCTGCGAGCACTCACCCACGGCTCAATTCTAGAGAGTTGACGTGGGTGAAGGCTCCTTGAGCCGTGGCTACGCCTGGATTCATCTCACTCACGGCTTACCTGCGATTTTCTGCAAAAATGACCTTCACTCAACCATATCTCAACTCCAACACAACCCAACTCAAAACAAAGCTAACAATGGCTCAAAACAGCAAGAATAATGCATATAAATCTCCAATTGCTCAATAATCAAGACATTAGCAATTATCACCCAAAACCCCTCAAGTCCCTAACTCAACCAGATCACACACTTATCATAATTTACATACACTTGCACTACCATAATAAATCATCTAGTCCAATGAACAAAATAGTCTACGGGTATCTAACCAAGCCATAACTTCAACTACCCAATCTACTACTACACCACATAACAAATTTTAAGAAAAAGAAAGTTAACTTTGAGAAAGAGAAATACCTTGGTTGGAAGAATCAAAAGGGCCTTTGCTTGCTTCCTTTGGGAGGTGGTGCCCTTCAATGTCCTCTTCAAAGGGAAAGGGAGGAGAAAATCTTTAGAGAGTGTGAGGAAGAAAGCTTGGGAGAAGAAGAAGAGAAATAGGAAGAAAACTTAAGTCTTAGGAGATAAAATCAAATTCATAGGAATTGCTAACTAGTCCTTCAACTTTCACAATTTACAAAACCTCACAAATGAGCTATTGACCAAAAGGTCCTTGGTATTACATTCTCCCCCTCTAATAAAAAGTTTCAGCCTCGAAACTTACATACTGTGCCAGTCGAATAAGGCGGATATTTCTTCTCATTTCCTCCTCGAGCTCCTATGTCGCTTCACGAACAGTGTGATTGGCCCATTGAACTTTGACGTACGGAATTGTTCTCCTTCTTAGAACTTGATGCTTACAGTCCACAATCCGAAGAGGTTTCTCGCCATAAGTCAAATCTTCCTGGATCGGTAGTGGCTCGTACTCAAGCATGTGACTGCGATCGAATATGTACTTCTTGAGTTGGAAAACGTGAAAGACATTGTGAATCTTGGACAGGGCCGGTGGTAGAGCTACTTGATACACCAAATCTCCAACTCGGTCTAAAATCTCAAACCGTTCCATGTATCATGCACTCAATTTTCCACATTTGCCAATCCGCATCACACCTTTGGTGGGGAAAACCTTCAGGTACACTTTTTCTCCTAGTTGAAACTCCAAAGGTCATCTCTTCAAATTTGCCCAGCTTCGTTGCCGATCTTGGGCTGTCTTCAATCGGTCCCTCATTAGAGTTAGTTTTTCCACAGTGGCTTACACAAACTCGGGTGATAAGTGATAATTTACCTATTTTAGCATAGTATTACATATATATTTTTAGTACATTTTAAGTATTTTAATATAAAAATGGCTCAATTTCATAATTTTTCTTCCATTTGAAGAATTTCTCAAAAATTAGGGTTTTTACCCGATTTTTATAATTTGGAAGCAAAATTTATATTTTGAGCAAATTAATGCACAATCTTTGTACAATCTTTCAGGTTTTATACATTCAATCACAATTGGGATCAATTGGAGTAAAGGTTATGATAGGAATCAAGAAGACTCCAATGATGGTTCAAGCTATAAGGATCCTTTGCAAGAATTGGATGGTCCAATGACAAGGTCAAGAGCAAAGAAGATGAAGGATGCTTTGCATGGATTGATATTGGATGTGCTTGGTAAGGAAGCTACTTGGGAAACTTCTTATCAATCACCAAGACTTATTACATTGATTTGGGCCAAAAATCATGTTGAGGAGCTTGATCAAGTCCATGGATCAACTCAAGAGGGTCCAGCCAGTGTTTGAAGCTTAATTGGATCAAAGGATGAAGCCACATTGGGCTCATAAGTGGATGGTCTGCCCAAGACAAGCCCAACTCGATTTTTGCTGATTTAATTAAGTGTTTTAGACTTAGTTTCTTTAGTTTTTGGTAGTTGGTTTAGTTTCCAATTCGATTTTGTTAAGACTTTCTAATTAGTTGTTGTGTTTTGTTTTGGAAGTTGTCTAAACTTCAAAGTTCTAGAATTCTCTTGTAAGCCTATTTAAAGGCCTTCATTATTCAATTAAAACATCAGATTATTCCTCAAAAAATTTGTGAACAGTGTGAGCTCTTTTCAAGAGTGTTTTCTTGGTTCTTGGATTAGAACTACTCTTAGTCTTATCAAGCCTAAGCTTGTGGCGACTTAAATTCTTGCTTAGAGTGATTTTCTTTCGTGTTTGATCAAATTCTTAAAGCCTTAAACTAGCATATTGAACTAGCTCAAATTGGTCTAGTTTAGGATCTTAGGAGTTCGTGATCTTCATTGAAGAAGGGCTCGAGGCATTTGGCTTGGAGTTCATCAAGCGGTCTTGGTAACGTTCCACGATTCCGTGCGTATCAATTGGTATCAGAGCCTACTTTCTTGATAATTCCAGGTTTTTAGTCCAATTTTTCTTTGAAAAATTCAGGACATATCATCCTTTGTTATTTTCTTTCCATCCTGTTTTTGTGTTCCTTTTGTGTCACGTTTATTCTTGAACGTTTCTTGTGTTTTGTGCTCATTCCAAATTCTGTCTAGCCTTGTTTTGTTTTGTTCATTGTGATTCTTGTCTTGTTCTTGTGTTTTCTGGAGTTCTTTTAGGGTCTTAGAGTCGTTCTTGGTTGTCTCCAATCAAGAATTTTAGGTTGTGTGTGGTATTTTTGAAATCTTGACTGTTTTTGGTGTGTTCTTGAATTTCTTGTGTTAAAACTTTTTCAAGAAAATCAAATTTTTGGACAAACAAGCCTTGGATTGAAGTTTCTTGAAGGGTTTTAGTCGTTTTGTGTTGTTCTTGGTGAAAAAAAAAAAAGAAAAAGAGTCGTTACTGTTCATTGGGCGTTACTGTTCATGCGAAGAAGTTTGTCCAGTTTTGTTTGTTTTGTGTTAAAAAAAATATAATAGAACGAAAAAAAAAAGGCATGCTTAAGAAAAGAAAAAAAGAATCCAAGCACAAAGAAAAATCAAAGAAAAGAGGCTGCACAAGTGAAAGAGCCGTGCAAGACCTTTGTTTGATTGATCTTGGTTGTTTCTTGGTGAATTCTTGAAGTTGTTGGACTTACTTGTTGAGTTCTTGGAATTCTTGAATTTTTTCAGATTTGTTCTTGAGCTTTCTTGAAGTTCTTGAAGGATTTCTTGAATTTCTTGATAAGTTTCTTGAAGTTCTTGAGTCATAAATTGAAGTTTTTGAAGAACATAGTTGCTGGAAATTGATTTCTTGAACTTCTTGATCACGTAACTTCCTCTTCTTGAAAGATAGGTGAACGTTGTTTGAATCTGGAATTTTGGTGAGTTTTTGCATCAAGATTCATAGACAAAGTGGTAGGAACAAGTTCTTGAACTTAATTCTTGAATCTTGATTGAAATTGTGGTGCTAGAAATTTTGGTTGATTGTTACCTACGAATTTTTTTTGAATTCCCAGCTTGTGTTGATCTTAAAAAAAGGAAGAAAAGGAGCTGATTTAGTGTTTAAATAGAAAAGGAGTCCTAGTTCTAAAGGATTAGGAAAGCTGTTGACAAGGGAAAAGGAAACAAGGAAAGTTGTTACCAAAAAAAGAAAAGGAAACAAGGAGACTTAGTCAAAACCTAAGGGTCATTGGTTTCCTAATTGTTCAAGTTAAGTTGGTAAGGGTTTCCACCTGCAATTTGTTTCCTTTTAACTGTGCTTTTTGAGTTTCCTAATTGGAAGTGGTTGTTTTTTGTGCTTGAATTGTCCAAAGTTTCCAAAACCTAATTGAGCTAGGGTTTCCATAAATCCTACCTTTATTAGGAAAGCTTGAGTTTTTGTTTTTACACAAGAATATTATTTTCTTTCAAAAGTGCATTAAAAATCAAGATTTTTACACAAAAATGCCACACATTAGGGTTTTCAAATTGTGTATTTCTTGAGTCAATCTTGATCGTTCTTGCTTTCTTTGAAATTCTCTTGATCAAACCCCACTCTAAGCTTCCACAATTGACTACTATCATCTTTATTCTTGTGTTTGGGTTGCTATTTGCTCTTGGTAAGATTGATTGAGTAGTTTTTCATCAAAGGACCAACAAGAAAACATCTCAAGAGTGGAAAAAGGCTAAAAGGCGAGCTTACTAGAGGGAAAAAGCCATTGAGTGATACACGAGTGCTTGAGTGTATACACTATGGGAGAGAAGTAAGGCAATTTCCTTTTATTTGTTTCTTGTTACTTAATTATTTTTTGCAGGTCTTAATCATGTCAAAGGGTGAGGAAACATCTCAAGGAGCACCTTTTGATCTAAAGATGTTCATGCATTCTTTGGATGGTCTCTTGGATCGTAGGTTTAGAACAATGAAGGAGGAGTTGTATGATGAGCTCAAGGGAACGCCATCCCAAACTAGGGTTTCCAAAAATCCTATGTATGAAGAAGAGAATCGAGAGCATGGCAGCGATTCTGAAGAGGTGATTCAACGTCAAGGAGGTGGGAACAACAACAACAACCACCTCGTGATGGCAACTTAGGAAGTATTAAGATGAAAATTCCATCCTTCCAAGGCAAGTTAGACCCTGAAGCTTACATGGAATGGGAAAGGAAGGTGGAGCATATTTTTGCATGCCATAACTACACAGAGGAGAAGAAGGTGCAACTAGTTGCTGTGGAGTTTCACTGATTATGCAAGTATTTGGTGGGATCAACTTAATAAAAATCGCATCAAATATGGAGAAGAACCTGTGCATACTTGGGGAGAGATGAAAAGGATTATGCGTAAAAGGTATGTTCCAAGTCTACTACACACGAGACCTCCATTGGAAGTTGCAAACTTTAAGACAAGGATCCATGACTGTTGATGAGTATCACAAGGAGCTAGAAATCTTGATGATCCGCGCTAACCTTGATGAAGAAGGAGAGGCACTAATGGCTAGATTCATGGGAGGATTGAACCCTGAGATTAGAGCACGTGTTGAGTTGCATCATTACTTGGAGATGAATGACTTGGTAGACATGGCTATCAAGATTGAGAGGCAGCTCAAATCAATGAAACCTAGGGGTTTTGGGACATCATTCTACACGACCACAATGGCAGGGTCGTCCCAATGAGAAGAGAGAAGCTCGAGGTCCTCCACCACCAAAAGAAGCTGTAAAGCCTAAGTATGAGGGATCTACTTCAAGATTTCAACCAAAGGGGAAAGTAGAGACATCACAAAGGATGAGGGACGTTCGTTGCTTTAGGTGTCAAGGAGTATGGCCATATTGCTTCAAATTGCCCTAATAAACGAGCTATGGTCATAATGGATGATGGTGATGTGGCTAGCATAACATCTACTGATGATGAGGAAATGCCAACTTTGGAAGGAGGTAGTGAGTCCGAGGAGGATACCAAGGCTGACCGTGGAGAGATTTTGGTCACAAGGCGTGCCTTAAGTGTGCAACCAAAGGAAGGATGATGAACGCAATCAAAGGGAGAATCTCTTTCATACTCGTTGCACTGTTCAAAATAAGGTATGTACCGTTATTATTGATAGTGGAAGTTGCACTAACGTTGCTTCTACTTTGTTTGTAGGTAAACTTGGCTTGGAAACTATTGTACATCCTAGACCTTACAAGTTGCATTGGTTGGCTGAAACTGAGGATGTAAAGGTGACCAAACAAGTTCTTGTGCCATTCTCTATTGGTAAGTATAAAGATGAGGTGTTGTGTGACGTTGTACCTATGCAAGCTCGCCACTATTCTTCTTGGACGCCCATGGCAATTTGATAGGCAAGTACACCATGATGGCTACCTCAACAAATACTCTTTCTCATGGAATGGTAAGAAAATCTCACTTAGTCCTTTATCACCTATGGAGGCTCATGCTGACCAAGTGAGGTTAGCAAAGGATTTCAAATTGAGGGAAGAGCAAGAAAGAGTATTGAGAGAGGAAAGAAATAGAGAAGCGAACTTGAGGGAACAAGAAGAAAAGTCCGAGAGAAAGAAAGAAAGGAGAGAAAGAGAGGGAAAGGAGAAGAAACGAGTGACTGCTTTGGCCAATCGAGGTGAGGTAGAGGAAGCATTAATGGCCAAGCAACAAGTGCTTATTGTTTTGTATAAAGATGTTTTCTTTTCCACTAATGATCTTGACCCTACTCTTCCTAGTGTGGTTGTTTCTTTATTACAGGAATTTAAAGACTTATTCCCTGAAGAAATACCACAAGGGCTACCACCTTTGAGAGGGATTGAGCACCAAATTGACTTCATACCTAGTGCAAGTCTTCCTAATCGCCCTGCATATCGAGCTAATCCTGATGAAACGAAGGAGATTCAACGACAAGTAGATGAGCTTGTTGGCAAGGGTTTTGTTCGAGAAAGTTTGAGTCCATGCTCCGTACCCGTAATACTTGTTCCAAAGAAAGATGGTACATGGAGAATGTGTGTGGACTGTAGAGCCATCAATAAGATTACGGTAAAGTATTCGTCATCCTATTCCTAGGTTAGACGACATGTTGGATGAATTGTATGGTTCTACTTTGTTTACAAAAATTGATCTCAAAAGTGGCTACTACCAAATTCGCATGAAGGAAGGCGATGAGTGGAAAACTGCTTTTAAGACTAAGTATGGGTTATATGAGTGGTTGGTTATGCCTTTTGGTTTAACTAATGCTCCTAGTACCTTTATGCGTCTTATGAATTATGTTTTTCGTGCTTTTATTGGTAAATTTGTAGTAGTTTACTTCGATGATATTCTTGTGTATAGCAAATCGTTGGAAGAACATGTGAAACACTTGCATGATGTTTTTGTTGTTCTTAGAGAGAATCAACTAGTATGCTAACTTGGCTAAGTGCACGTTTTGCATGGAGTCTGTGGTTTTTCTTGATTTTGTAGTAAATTCTAAAGGTATTCAAGTGGATGACTCAAAGGTAAAGGCAATTCGTGAGTGGCCAACTCCAACGAATGCTAATGAGGTGAGATCGTTCCATGGTCTTGCAAGTTTTTATAGGAGGTTTGTGCGGAATTTTAGCACAATTGCTGCACCTCTTAATGAACTTGTCAAAAAGAACATTGTGTTCAAATGGGAAGGTAAGCATGAGGAAGCATTCAATGTATTGAAAGATAAACTAACTCATGCTCCTTTGTTATCTTTGCCAGATTTTGATAAGGTATTTGAAGTAGAGTGTGATGCTTCTGGAGTTGGGATTGGGGTCGTGCTTATGCAAGAATCAAAGCCATTATTTAGTGAGAAATTGCATGGAGCAACCTTAAATTATCCAACTTATGACAAAGAGCTCTATGCCTTGGTGAGAACCTTGCAAACATGGCAACACTATTTACTGCCTAGGGAGTTCGTCATACATTCTGACCACGAAAGCTTAAAGTTTTTGAAGTCTCAAGGTAAGTTGAACAAGCGACATGCTAAGTGGTTAGAAATTATTGAAGCTTTTCCCTATATCATCAAATACAAACAAGGTAAGGAGAATATTGTAGCTGATGCGCTATCAAGGAGGTATACTCTTCTTACTACTTTGCATGCCTAAAATACTTAGGATTTGAGCATGTTAAGTCATTGTATGCACATGATAAGGACTTTGGCCTGAATTTGGGGGTTATGCAAGAATCGTGCATTTGAGGAATACTTTAGGCAAGATGATTATTTGTTCAAAGGTTCTAAATTGTGTGTGCCTAATTGTTCTCTTCGTGAAATGCTTGTTAGAGAAACTCATGGGGGAGGTGTTATGGGACACTTTGGTGTACAAAAGACTTTATCTGTGTTAAATGAGCATTTTTATTGGCCGAGCATGTCGACATGATGTTGAACTTGTGTGTAATAAGTGTATTGCATGTAGGCAAGCAAAGTCTAAAGTTAAACCCCATGGTTTGTATTCTTCTATACCTGTCCCTACTCAACCTTGGGTAGATATCTCTATGGACTTTGTTTTAGGTCTACCAAGGTCATCTAGTGGTAAGGATAGCATTTTTGTTGTAGTTGATAGGTTTAGCAAAATGGCTCATTTCATTACATGTGCTAAAACCAATGATGCTACACATATTGCTGACTTATTTTTTAAGGAAATTGTACATTTGCATGGCATGACTAGAACCATTGTGAGTGATCGTGATGTAAAGTTTCTTAGTCATTTTTGGCGCACATTGTGAGTAAATTGGGCACGAATTGTTGTTCTCTACTGTTGCTCATCTACAAACTGATGGCCAAACTGAAGTGGTCAATAGAACACTCACCACCTTATTGCGTGCAATCATACAAAAGAATTTAAAGAATTGAGAAAAGTGCCTTCCACACATCGAGTTTGCTTATAACCGTGTGACTCATTCTACTACTGCATATTCGCCTTTTGAGATAGTTTATAGTTTTAATCCTTTAACTCCTTTGGATGTTTTGCCATTGCCTATTAATGAGTCTACTAATTTAGATGGTAAAAAGAAAGATGAATTTGTGAAGGAGTTGCATGCAAAGGTGCGAGCTAACATTGAGAAAAAGAATGAGCACTATGCACACATAGCAAACAAGGGGCGTGTCAAAATTGTTTTTGAGTCTGGTGATTGGGTTTGGGTACAATGCGAAAGGAGAGATTTCCAACTCATAGGAAATATAAGCTTAACCCACGTGGAGATGGTCCATTCCAAGTACTCGAGAGGATTGGAGATAATGCTTACAAGATTGACCTACCAAGTAAGTATGGGAATGTGAGTGCTACTTTCAATGTTTCTAATCTTTCTCATTATGATGTAGGTGATTCAAGGACGAATCTTTTCGAGGGAAGACGGAATGATAGGAATCAAGAAGACTCCAATGACGGTTCAAGCTATAAGGATTCTTTGCTAGAATTGGATGGTGCAATGACAAGGTCAAGAGCAAAGAAGATGAAGGATGCTTTGCATGGATTGATATTGGATGTGCTTGGTAAGGAAGCTACTTGGGAAACTTCTTCTCAATCACCAAGACTTATTACATTGATTTGGCCCAAGAATCATGTTGAGGAGCTTGATCAAGTCCATGGATCAACTCAAGAGGGTCCAGCCATTTTTGAAGCTTAATTGGATCAAAGGATGAAGCCACATTGGACTCATAAGTGGATGGTCTGCCCAAGACAAGCCCAACTCGATTTTTGCTGATTTAATTAAGTGTTTTAGACTTAGTTTCTTTAGTTTTTGGTAGTGGTTTAGTTTCCAATTCGATTTTGTTAAGACTTTCTAATTAGTTGTTGTGTTTTGTTTTGGAAGTTGTCTAAACTTCAAAGTTCTAGAATTCTCTTGTAAGCCTATTTAAAGGCCTTCTTTATTCAATTAAAACATCAAATTATTCCTCAAAAAATTCGTGAACAGTGTGAGCTCTTTTCAAGAGTGTTTTCTTAGTTCTTGGATTAGAACTACTCTTAGTCTTATCAAGCCTAAGCTTGTGGCGACTTAAATTCTTGCTTAGAGTGATTTTCTTTTGTGTTTGATCAAATTCTTAAAGCCTTAAACTAGCATATTGAACTAGCTCAAATTGGTCTAGTTTAGGATCTTAGGAGTTCGTGATCTTCATTAAAGAAGGGCTCGAGGTGTTTGGCTTGGAGTTCATCAAGCGGTCTTTGCAACGTTCCACGATTCCGTGCGTATCAGGTTATCTCATTCTTAATGGATTCAAGGATGATTGGATTTGGAATTTCAATAGAATAACTTTTATATTGAAACTTAGAGGATTGTTTTGCTCAATTTTAAGAAAATTCTCATCAACAAATTCACCATGGAATTAAAGGATCAATATCACAACAAGGTCTGAAGGTCACAAAAGGCATAACAAGCAAAAAAGAAATGCAAAGAAGCAATGGAAGTGAAGAATTGGAGAAAAACAAGGCGTCGGTAACAACGACACATTTATGTATTTTGGCAATAACTTGAGATAAAAAAATTGGATTGAGATGATTCTTGTGAAATTTTAAAGCTAAGAGGATACTCTACAATTCTTATGAAGACATCGAAATCCAGTTCTTACATCTTCATGGCCAAAAATCTAAATTACTGAAGAACAAAGCTCTCCCAATCACATCTCTATATTTTGGCTATATCTTTGCATCTAGAACTCCAAATGACCTGATTCTTGTGGTTTTGGAAATTTAAATCAAAGGGCTACAACTTTTGTATTTTAAGTAAAAGCTAATTCTAACTTCTTCTGGGAGCAATACGCGGCTGAAGATACGCGGCTATCCAGATGCGTATCGACAGGCGCGCATCATCCATGTCGGCCAGAAAATGACACTTTCAACTTGCAGCTTATCTTCCAGTCCCTTTTGATGACTTTTTGAAGATTCTTTGCACCTGCACCACCCAAGAAAACATTTCAAATTTCAAAAGAAATCTTTTTGTGATTTAAAAACAACTTGTCATGCAACTTGCCATGCAAGTTGGTGAGATGATTAGGGTGAATTTGTCTATAAATAGGGAGCTCTTGCAAGACATTTAGAAAAAGTCTTGAAGGGAGGAGCACTTCCAAAGTAGTTAGTTTACTAGTTTTCTTTGTAGTTTTATAGGAAATTTCAATACTTGTAAGAAAACTCTTGGAGAATTCACTTGTACTACATCACATTCAAGGAAGAAATAAAGGATTGGAGCCATTGAAATGAGAATTTCTATCTCTTTCTCTTTATTTCTTTACTTGTTGTAAATTACTTTAATGAATTCTTATACTTTCAAGTTTTGAATTCCATGCTTAACTAAATGTTTGTCTTAGGGTAAGATGAAGCTAATTATATGATTTGAATATTATTATACTTGTTATAACTTGAATTTGCTTGTTCATCTATCAAGGTTTAACATTTGTAGTAGCTTGATCAACTATTGCAAATCATTTAGATGTTATTTGACATTAAGAAATGCTTATAACATTGAAAAATGGTAGATGAAACTTATGTTGTACACATGCAAATAGTTGTACAAGTAGGTGGATTGAGGTTGTTTAATACCACAATTCATGCATTTCACAAGGGTTCAATATTGAAGTATTTGAACTCTATCAATTCATTGTGAAAACAAGTCTTGATTTCATATGGAATTGCAATCCTAAGCAAGACAAGATTAATATATCAAGGTGTTAGTTCATTCAATCGTATTAATGACAATTAGTGGATTCTCAACCCTCTTACTTGTATTTGTGAATTTCTTCCATTTGTTTTACTTCAAGTAGTTGAATTTTCTTATTTTGCACACCATCTATTCGATGTATTATCTAGATAATAGAGTAAGTTAGTAGCTTTGGTACTTGCAAATTCTTGTTTCCTCATGGGATTGACTCTAATACTTTCCCTACTACATTTGACCCGTGCACTTGCGGAAAGGGGTATTAGGTTATAAATTTTATTACTTATTTGTGTGAATTTTGCCTAATTTTGATAGTATCTAAACCTCACAATCATCGGGTCCGGTGATAGTCTTCTCTTCAACTTTGTCCCAATACAACAATGATCGGCACTTACGTCCGTACAACGTTTCAAACGTTGCCATTCCAATACTGCTATTGTAGCTATTTTTGTAGGAGAATTCAATTAGCATCAAAGAATCTTCGCAGCTACCTCCGAAGTCCATAACACGCGCTCAAAGCATATTTTTTAAGGTTTGTATAATGCGTTCCGACTGCCCTTCAGTTTGAGGATGATACGCAATGCTAAAGCTCAATCAGGTACCCATTGCCTGTTGGAAGTTTTTTCAAAAGCGTGACGTGAACTAAGGATCCCGGTCGGGCACGATATTTGCTAGAACTCCGTGGTATCGGACAATACGATCTATGTAGAGACTTGCCAATGCATCCATAGAAGCTATCATTGCCATTGGTAGAAAGTGAGCCGACTTGGTTAGTCGGTCGACAATTACCAAAATAGCATCATTTCCCTTTCTTGTCTTTAGAAGTCCAACTACGAAGTCCATGTTCACATGTTCCCATTTTCACTCCGGTATCTCTAACGGCTTTAGCAAATCGACGGGTTGTTGATGTTCGGCCTTGATTTGTTGGCACACGAGACATTTTGATACGTATTCCGCAATGTCTCTTTTCATTTTGCTCCACCAATACAATTGTTTCAAATTTCGGTACATTTTTGTGCTTCCAGGATGAATCGAAAGTTTAGAAGAATGAGCCTCTACCATAACCTCATTCCTCAATTCTTCTTCTTTGAGTACGACCAAATAATTTCTCATCCATAAACTACCATCTTCATACAAATGAAAGTCCGGTAACTCTTCACTCTCGAGCCTTTCCTTAAGATTCACCAAATCTTCATCTCTCCCTTGAGCTTCTTTAATTCTTGTTACTAGTGTCGGTTGAGCGATTAGAGCCGCTAGTACATTTTAAGTGGATTCTACTACCTCCAAACTCAAATCCTCCATTTTTTTTGCTAACATAGCCGCCATGGTACTCGTGCTCTTCGGCTCAAAGCATCAGCTACTTTGTTAGCTTTTCTCAGATGATAGTTGATAGTGATATCATAATCCTTTAGCAGCTCAAGCTATCTTCGTTGCCTCATATTGAGCACCTTCTGAGTGAACAAATACTTCAAACTTTTGTGATTAGTGAAAACTTCACATGGTTCTCCGTACAAATAGTGTCGCTAAATTTTCAAAACAAACACCACAGCTGCCAGTTCTAAATCATGAATCGGATAATTTTGTTCGTAGGGTTTCAATTGGCGTAAAGCATAAGCTATCACCCGATCATTTTGCATCAACACACATCCCAACCCGTTCTTCGAGGCATCACTGTAGATGATGAATTTGCCCGACTCCAAAGATAGCACGAGAACCGGAGCTGACACTAACTTGTTCTTCAATACTTAGAAGCTTTTCTCACACTTGGGAGTCCATTCAAACTTTACTCGTTTTTGAGTCAAACGAGTCCACGACATTACCATAGAAGAGAAGCCTTCCACAAACTTTTGGTAGTAATCCGCCAAACCCAAGAAATTGCAAACTTCAGCCACATTGGTTAGTCGAGACCAATCCATAATTGCTTCAATCTTTCAGGGATCTACCTAAACTTTTTCTGAAATCACTTGTCACAAGAAAGAGACACTTTTGAGCCAAAACTCACACTTGTTTAGCTTTGCGTAGAGCTGCTCACGTCTTATGATTTGTAAGGCCTCTCTTAGGTGGTTGTCATGGTCCGCTTCACTTGGAGAGTACACCAAAATGTTGTCTATAAATACCATGATAAGTTTATCCAACTACTCCTTAAACACCCTATTCATCAAATCCATGAAAGCAGCAGGAGCATTGGATAATTCGAAAGGTATAACGAGAAACTCATAATGCCCATATCTGGTTCGGAAAATGCTCCTGAGAATATCCTTCAGTTTAATCCTCAATTGGTAGTATCTCGAGCGTAGGTCGATCTTAGAGAACACTCTGACCCCTTTCAATTGATCGAATAAATCGTCAATCCGAGGTAGAGGATACTCATTCTCCACAGTGATCTTGTTGAGCTCCCGGTAGTCAATGCACAACTGCATACTATCATCCTCCTTTTTCACGAACAAGACCAGAGCACCCTAAAATGACACACTTGGTCGAATCAACTTTTTGTCTAATAATTCTTGGAGTTGTACCTTGAGCTCTCCCAACTCTGCCGAGCCATACGGTAAGGCACCTTAGAAATAGGTTCTACTCTGAGCACCAGATTGATTTCAAAATTAATTTCTCTCTTTGGAGGCGATCTGGCAATTCTTCTGAGAATACCTTTAGAAACTATCTCACTACAAGGATATCCTCCAATTTTACTTCTTTCTTCTTATCCACATCCACTACGTGCACTAAGAAACAATTACAACCTTTCCTAATAGCTTTGAAAGTTAGAGAGTGGATAGAATAGACAGAGATTTCACTTTCTCGGGTTTTCGAGCACACTCTTGGAAAGTAAAGAGAGGGGTATTTAGACTACAAAAATTTACCCTTTTTCTACGACAATCTACATAGGCATAATTGTCCGACAACCAATCCATGTTTATGATTACATTAAAACCGCTCATGCTCAATTGTACTAAATTAGCCTTGAACTCTCATTCTCTCAAATCTAACACACACCTCTTATACACAAAACTTGAAACTAAAAGCTTTTCTCCTAGAGTTTCTTCCCGATAAGGCTCATATAACATGCATGGAATAACATTTAACAAGGGAGCAAATTTCTTGAAAATGAAAGAGTGATAAACTCCACAATCGAATAATGTAAAAGCTAGGAAGGAGTTAACCATCACTATACCTGTCACCACATCCTCCGATCTCTTGACCTAAGACGAAGTCAAAGCGTACACTTTTGAATTTGTCGATATACGGTTGACATTATTATTTGCCGATGTCCTTTATTTGTTGCCGCCTCCAATTGGCTTGTGGCTTGTTGATTGGAGTTAGCTTGACTTGCATTGGAATAGATTGGGCTTGCGGTTGCTTATTTCGGGTTTGGACAATGGCTCGCTCTATGTCCGAATTGCCCACATCCAAAACATGCTCCAGATTTCCATCTACACTCTCCCGAGTATACCTTAGAACAAACATCACATTGCCTAGCTATGACGGAAAGCCACGCTTCATCAATAGCATCTATGTAGAGTCACTTGATTCAGAGCCCGTTGGCCTAGGCACATTGCCTTGACGAGGTGGCCTCGTCGCTTGGAAAGTCGATCCTCCACTAGGACGTGACCCTGAAACTACAAACGGTTTGGCCCGTTGTCTTGCTTTCGCATCTTCCCTCTTGATATCTTGTTCGGCACCCAAACTAGTCTCATACATTTGATCACACAAGGTATAGAAATTTCTAGATATTTTTGATTGAATTTGGCCATTCAATCCGTCCTTGAAGGACACCATCTTCATAGTTTCATCTGCCATCACGGAGGGAACAAAACGTTCCAAAGAAAGGAAGGTAGCATAATACTCCGCCACGAATGTCGGCCCTTGCTTCAAATTGTTAAATTGTTGGATCTTTTGGATATGAATGGCTGGCGGAAAGTAATGTTGTAGAAAGACCCGCTTAAAGTCTCCCTAAGTCAATTCGTGGTCCATAAAAGCTAAGGTCATGAATACACCGTCCCACCACTTTTCAGCCTCACCAACTAAGAAGGAGACCACCACTTGAGGCCGAATGTGGTTCGGTACTTGCATTGTTTGGAACTTCTTCTCCACTTGGAAGAGCCATCTCTCAGCCACATCGGGATTTGGGCCCCCATCGAAGGTGGGGATGTTTACCTTGCTTAACTCCTTGAAGTGATAGTGGACGCTACCTCGGTCTTCTCCTTGGATTCCTTGGGTCCCACCTTGTTGATGTTGGTACTCTTGAAAACTGTGGAGGAATTGCTAGGTGACCGCTAGTGTTGTAGGATCCAATTGAGGCTGTAGAGGAGGATCCACGTTTCTTGATTGTGAGGGAGGGGTCACGTGTGAAGTTTCTACCTCCCGAGGCTTTTGGGAAGTCTGGTGGGCGTCCGTCATGAAACTCCCGATAGGTATATTGAGACCTTCTTCTTCTTCTTCTTCTTTATTATCATCTCCCTCGGGGCCGAGGTCTTCTACTAACGGCTTGATGTCATCCACTACTCGTTTGCCGTTGCTCTCTCAATGAACTTTTAGTCTTTGCTTTCTTCGAGATGACATTCTACGCAAAACACGCGTTAAAAACACATCAACCTCAATAACTATCTCACATTAACGCAATTAAGGTCAACACCCAAAATAAATATTTACTGGATCAACTCTAGGCATTCTATCTATTTTCACACCTAAAGTAACCCACAAGATTCAAACCTAAGCTCTAATACCACTAAAAATGTCATGCCCCGTGACTGAAACGTGGAACTCGCTATGCCCTAGGGTAAACTAAGATACGAGGCCAAATCAAAACAAATTATCATCTAGTCACAATATAAAATTTAAAGAATACTAAAGACGCTCAAAGAAATTCATTCATTCATAACCAAAAATATACACTATCCATTACATTTCTTTTCCCCAATAACAAAAATAGTTGAAAAAATATGTATAACCTAATCTATACCAAAAGTATGGCTATACATCAATGCTTTCAAAAAAAATAGCCTCATTCATGTCTATACTAACTATGTCTATGAGGCCTAAAAGTCGTCCAAATCACTTTCTACCAAATCATCACCTACGAAGTTAAACAATTGCGGTGAGTGATAAAATCACCCAGTAAGTAGCAATAATTCTCTTTAGGACTTTAGCTTGTTATTCATACATACATAGTTTTCAAATCAAAATCAAAGTCATTATCATTCATAACATGTGGTCAATTTATAACTATACAATTCCAAAATATAACAGTGCAATTCAAAGAAAGAGAGCTCATGTAGTTAGTGAATACATGATCCTAAAATTCCAGTTGTTAACTATAACCTAGTTAACGAGGTCCAAAACCAACTACCACCCGGTTGGTCTAGTTCAAAACTAACTATCACTCGATTAGTACGGTTTAAATATTTTTCTACAAATACCAAGTTAAAGAGTTAGTCCTGTCACAATCCATTTCATATACAAGAGTTCAATCACATACTCATTCAATTAATTACTTAGACCACATATACTCATTTTATAGCAAAACCAACATAACCAAACTTAAGCCCATTGTAGACACTAAATTTTGACACACCATTTAATTTCAAACATTAGGGGCATGTTTGCATTTTTGGGTCAAATTTTTAGTTTTTTAATAATCTTGGGGACAAAATAGTAATTTTATCTGTAAATATTTTTTTATCAGCTTTTGGGGATTTTAAATTCATATTTTTACTTTCATGTGAATTTATTAATTTTTTATAATTTTTTTGGATTTAATTGGTGTTCTTTTATATTTTTACCAGCATAAGAGCAAAATGGTAATTTTTCCTCAGGAATACCATTTTAGCTCATTTTAGGTTCTAAATTTATTTTTCTAATTCTTTAAGTATGTTTTCAAACTTTCTTGATTTTTTTTTTTTTGGAGAGGATTGCTATTTCTTTCATAAATACTGCATTCAATGGCAAAATCGTTATTTTACAGTTTAAATTTATTTTTCATCAATTTTTGAGTTATAAATGCATTTCTTAGGGTTTTAAACTTATTTTTAATTTTTGGTTATTTTTCGAGGTCAATAGTTTTTTTTTGTGAATTTTTATTGTTCAAGGGTAAAATCGTTATTTTATAGTTTAAATTCATTTTTTGCCAAATTTTGAGTCATAGATGCATTTTTTAGGGTTTTAAGCTTATTTTTAATTTTTTATGATTTTTTGAAGTCAACAGCTATTTTTTTTGTATTTTCGTCATCCAGAAGCAAAATCGACATTTCACACTCCGAGCGCGATTTTGATCAATTTTAAGCTCTAACCTTTAATTTGAAATTTCCTTTCAATTTTTTGGCAAATTTTAGAATTTTTCTTTATATTAATTCTTAATTTTTTTGATTTAAAATAAATTTTAAGTAAAATTAAAATTTTTATTACCGGTAGCGTTTTGGTTATTTTATAGTATTCTTGGTGACCAAAACAACTAGCTCTATAAATACCCCCCATTAAATTAGAAAAGAAAAGAAGAAAAAATTAAAAACCCTAAAAACACATTTTGATTTTATCCAAAAGATCAAACACACACACAAAAACACCACAAAACATACACTATAGGCCGTTCTTCATCAAAAGGCTACTGTTCATCCTTCTTCAAGCTTAAAAGGTGAGTTCTTTTTTTGATTTGGTTCACTTTTCTTCTATTCTTAAATGGATGTCATCAATTGTATGTGTTTATTTGGACATTTTGGTAGAATCTTTTGCATTTTTTTCTTTTTTCTTTCTGGTTTTATTTTCATTTCTGGGTTTTGGTTCATTTTTTCTGGGTTTATATCCTTCTTCTTCTTTGCCGTTTCCATTCTTTCCCTGCTCCACCAACTATACCACTAACAGTCTAGAAACCATCAACCCACCACCATCAAAACCCCTGCCCAACCCCAGAACTTTCCATCGCCACCACCCCAAGCCCAAAGAAACGCCCACAACCTACAACTAACAACCATTAATGACCACAAGCCCATAGAACCTCCACCAAATTCCCGTACGTCCAGCCCTTAAAACCTCAACCCAAAAGCAACCTGCAAAAAACAAAATAAGAAAATAAAACCATCACCCAAACCAAAATCTAACAGCCAGCTATCCCAATCCCACTACCAGCACCAGGCATCAAAAACTATCACAAACACAACCATTACACCCATGGTTATCATCTCCACCACCGAAATTCCAAACCATCGAGAATCATCTCATCGCCACCATAATTGATAGGCACACCTCCACTGTCGTAGTCCTCCACTCATAGCCATCACCATACCTCGACTCGGGTTTCGCAATTAATGCGATAATCCCAATCAAGTCTCGACGGAACATTTTGACTCTCTCGATTCCCACATATAGACTTAGGATTTGCATTCATTTAGATACATGCGAACGCGATAGAATCTATGGTTAATTTAAAAAATTTTGATTAAACCTCACAACTAGGCACAAACCTTTGCCTTCCCTTTCTTCAAATATGAATCCCGAGCCTTTTTCTTTCGTTTTTTGTAGACTGGAGTCGAAAAGGGGTTTTTAAATATTTTTTCTAAAAATTTTACTTTTGTTTTGTTAAATGATTTTTCGGGTAACTTGGTACACCCTAATTCTATACCAAGTGGCGGCTCCATTTTTTTTTTAAAATAAAACCCTTTTTCAAATTAGTTGGCCAAAACTGTCGCATTTTTAATCCCGGCCTTCTTTTATTTTTTTAAATGCCATTTTCCTAAAAAAACACGTTTTAACTAAAAATTTAATTTTTCTCACACACACACGGTTTTTTCAAAAACTTTATTTTTGAAATGAGTAGTCGGACCGGACCGTCTCTTCGGGACGCGACAGTCAATGACCCTACCATATGTTATTTTGAGACGCAACAGGTTTTGGCGACTCCACTAGGGATCACTAGTGAGTCCGAGCACTAGACTTAATCACTTTTCCTTCCTTAACCCTTCTATCCCATTGCGTTTGGATGTGAGGATTGCATTTTTTTTTTACGTTTTTAGGTTTGTCTTTTGCATCTCACACACTTTCCGTCTCTCGACCACTTATGTGATGTATGTTTCATTTACTTTTCCTTTATCCGATCGCATTTGTATTTGGAAGGGTGTCAGTCACCCTTAGAGCCGACGCTTTATCATCCCTCCTCTAATAAGGAGCACTCCATGCGTGCATTCGATGTTTTTACCCTTTTTCTCTTTTTGGTGGTTGTCACCCACCTGTCTCGGATAGGAATAGGATTGATCTATTTAGACATGTGCGCAGGGCATTATGTGCACGTAATCATGTTTAGGAGATCACCTGAAATCTTGGCTTAAGTCCATAAGTCTAGAGATTTGGGACTTTAAGATCTATTTGGACATGTGGCCAGGACACGATGTGCACGTAGCAATGTCCGGGGGATTGCTCGAGCCATTGACTAAGGAATTTGGAATTGATGACCCTTACCTTTAGGTCTGAAGGTTTGGAAACCGATAGACTTAATCAAGTCTAAATGCATTAGTGAGCCCAACCTCATGCATCCATGTAGAATAATCTAGGATAGAGTCAGTTTTATCCTACTAGGTACACCAGGCACGAGATGAGGGAACCAACCTCCTTTACTTTCCTTGTTATGCCATTTATTGTTATTTATATGTATTATTTATTTTTGCCAATGTGTTATGTGTTATTTGAATAAACTAACGCAATTTCTTTTCTTTTTGATTGCATTCACAACCCTAAAATAAAGAGTCCTGGCATGGTGCTCTTGTGGGAAGCCAACCCTCTTTTGGCATGTTTAAATTTCGTTCTTATAATTAATTTTCTCGAGAAAGATAGAAATGAGATTAACGAAATTTTTTTTTGCAAATTGTGTTTAGTTGTGAACAAAATACCCAAGGGTCAAATCGTTGTAAATTTTGTAAACGTCCCGAAAATCTATTTTTTTAATTTGTACATTTTTTAAATAAGAGGTGTAATTTCAAATCTTTTTCAAAGTTCACTCATTCTTGTTGTACTTGTCAGTTTTATCCGAACTAAATTTTTTTAGAGTCAATAAATGCACCTAAATGGTCGAATTTTTGTACAGTTCGCATTTATCTTTTTTCAAAGAAATAAATGCGTCATTTTTGCCGTATCCCTTACCCACCCGTCTCACATTATACAAAAAGTGATTCTAACACAAATTTCATTCTACTTTAATAAATTAACTTTTTTTACTTGTAGGTTCCTATATAAAGTCATGATTTTTTATTTTTCTTTTAATGTTGTGTCCCGTAACCTTCTAGAGACTCAATTTTTCAATCAAAAATTTTTAGAGTCAATACTCTCTTTTATACAGTTTGTGGTCTATCTTTCTCGAAAAAATGTTGCATCATTATTAGATCAAAGATCTTTAGGACATTTCTCAAATTTGGCATGTTTGTATATTTTAACTCGTTTTAATAAACTGGTATCATGCATAAACTCTAGAGGGAATGCCATGCTGGGAATCCTATAATAAGAAAGCTGCCTTTTGGTCTTGGGTATATAACCCTAAAAAAGACATGCACGTTTATATTTCAGTACCATCCTGGTGGGTGAGACCCTAGGTAAGGTAGTACGAGCAAAACAGAAGCATTTTATTCTCGATGAATTTGGCGTGTTTTTCATTAAAAAAGGGAGTCTCACACTAAAGGATTGCATTTCATGCTAGGCCTACCCTTCGCACAATAAGGGCACTCTCTAGGACATGCATCCGAATTGTTTATACATTTACTAACTCTAATCTTTTTCTTTTTCTTTCTCAGAATAAAAATTTAATAGTGTTACGCAAGATAAACACCTGAATCATGTTCTTTCGATTCCCATCTTTCAGGTACCTTAAATCATAGGTTTTTTTACTAAAACCCCATTTACACATGGTCTATTGCCAAACTACTGCATATAAACATGAGTAACCATCCGGATTCTTCCGAAGTGCAAGCAGGGAATCAGGCATCTGAACTAACTGCACTAAAGGCGCAAATGAATGAATGTTAACTAAGATGAATGACATGACTCACGAGGAGTCCTCACATTGCCAAATCATTGCCCATTTCATAAGCAATATAAACAATAATAGCTCTACCTCGAACGCACCACCCACTCGAAAAACCTTACAACAGCCCAATGCAAGTAGAGGCACTCCGAGTACAAACAATAATGACCCAATGGTCCAAATACAATCTTTATTTCTGAATAATCAAAACACTCAGGTTCCACCCCTACCTACTTAATATCTTCAAGTGTCTGTTCATATTCCATCTAACCCTAGAAATACCCAGAATACTCCGAACCAACCTTATTACCCCCAACAAGCAACTCAATTCATTCAAAACACTCAGCCACTACTAGCTCTTAACTCAAGTCAGTTTGTGCTTGATACTAGGTATCAGGGGAGAGCAGAGATGGAAGTTTTGTTAGAGAAGAGAATTCTTTTATGACTAATAAGACATTGTTGAAGAGACTGGACAGATTTAATGATTTTATCAAAGAAAGTCAGGGGTTTGACAGATATAGTGGATTGGATTACGAGAATTTCTACACATTTCTAAATACCCAATTGCTGGCCAAATTCAAAATTCTAGAGTTTTTCTAAGTATAACAGCAGTTGGGAACCTGTGGTGCATCTCAAAATGTTCTGCAACAAACTTGAAAGACCAACTGGAGATGACAAGTTGATAATAAGACTTTTTGGAGAGAGTTTGGAGAAAGATGCATTAGAGTGGTATCTGAAATTAGACTTCTTAAAGATTCGAAACTAGACTGACCTTTCACGAGCTTTTATCAAGCAGTATGAATTCAATTGAGATCTGGTACCTGACAGATTTGCTTTAGTAGAGTTAAAGAAGAAACTCTCATAAAGCTATGTAACTTATGGTCAAAGGTGGTGAAGTATTGCTGCTAAAGTGCATCCACCCATCGATGAGAACAAAATGGTTAAACTATTCATAGACGCCCAAGATCCACCATATTTCGAAGCCATTGTGGGCTCTATTGAAAAAACTTTCGCTCAGGTCATCGAATAGGTAGAAGCTATTGAGAGAGGAGTGAAGAAAGGAAAAGTAGTAGACATGGCTGCCATGAAACTATAAGTGAAAAATTTACAGAACAACAACTATTTGAAGAAAGCAGCTGGAAAGAAAGCCGAACCGAAGGAAGGGGAATCAGTTTTTGTGCTAAATCAAAGCCCTAAACTCAAACTCAGATTCCAAACCAACACGAACTATCACGCCAATTATCTGCAGTACTCTCCATCAACACATGCTTTTCCTACTTTTTCATCATATTCTCAACTAATTTTTCACACCCAAGCCCAATCGATGAATACGTTGCCATTTCTTCCAAATGCTCGACCTACCTTTCAAAAATTTCAACTCATACCACCAACTAACCTTCGTCCCCTGTTTTAGCACCGTCCAAGACCTATTTACCCTAACATCTATGTTCCACCTATCCAACATCAAGCAGTTGTTGGTCAAGCCAACCAATTGCGAAAATGCTACAGAGACTTCATTCATCTTGGTTGCCCTGTTGATCAAATATATAAGCAGTTGAAAGCGATAGGCAAGATTGGCACCATACTAGAGAAAACTTTCCCCAATGGGCTACCCCGTGGTTATGACCCTCAAGCTATTCGTGATTATCATTCAGGAAGTCCAAGGCATACTACAGCCAACTATTGGGACTTGAAGCACAAGATCCAAGACATGATTGGTGATGGAGAAATGGTGTTGAGAAGAGGGGGAAGACAGAGTCCTAATGTCGACAACAATCCTTTGCCTCAACACGAGCTTACTGTTTGAATAATAGCGCTAGATGAGAAATTAATGGTGAGAGAAACATCTGATACTGTTGGTTTCAAGGTCATCAAAGAATGAGTGCTGAAAAATTAGACAACTGATTACTCTCTTGTGCTGAGGAAGTGACGGTAAATTTAGAATTGCCTTTATTTTAAAATAAAATTCATTTCCAGATAGAGTCCTGGAATGAATTTCTTTCTTCAAGTAGTTTTGGTTTTGTTTTCATTTAAAAATAGTTGTGAGTCTTTATTTATTTTTGAAAAACTATTTTTTGACTTGGAATGTGTTTACCGCTTTCCCAAAGGCCGATGTTAGTTATGTGTCTATTTGAGTATGAGTTTGAATTCAATGAAATGAAAGTTTTTCTCTTTGTAAATTTATGCAGTTATTTTCATTTTTTTTACTCATTTCGTTAAACGATGAAAATAAATGCTATGGTTTTTTGTTGTAACCTTATTTGAAATGGATGATTGCCACTTCAATATCTCTCTGGATTTCAAAATAATACAAGCTGTTAATGAGGAGCTAGAGTGACACCGAAAAGACATTTGAATTTGAGTCAAGGAATCTGAATGATACAAAAAGGGATCCAAACTTAACCTGAAAGATAAAAAAACTACAAATATTGGCACCAAGAAATGGGTTAAGGAGCTAGGGCAAGAGGTACTTTTATTCTAGAGACCTTGAAAATGTTGAACAAGCTTCACAACGCATGTTTGGAGGATTCAAGCACGATAAAAGGAATAAACATGCAGAGGATATGACATCAATCATTGCACAAGGGGAGTATTATTGTTTCATATCCACAGTTTCTTATTCACCTTCGAAACGTGCTATATAGGTTGTTGTAACATTAGAATAAAGTGTGTCACATGCTTGTGAGTTATTGCTAGTAAACGTGATTTTTGTCTAATTCCCCTACTGATTGAAGTTACATTATGTGCTTTGGCAAATGCTTTCTTCAAGTACTAAAAAATAATTATTATGTGGTTTGGACTTTTATTCTCATAGAAAGTATATCTTGTAAAGTGGTTGGAATTATGTTTAAATTTTGTATGTTTGATGAAAATTTCCCTTCTTTACTCAATTTCACATGTTAAATGCTGATTATGATTAATTAGTGCACTCATGTAATCTGTGATGTAACATCTATTATGAGGGATAAAACAACAAAAAAATGGAAAGAAAAGGAAAAAGAGAAAAATGAAAAGAGAAGAAAAGAAAAAGAAGAATAATGTAGCTTTTTTTTTTCTACTCCAATAGTTCTTATGTTTAGTAACTGGGAGTCTTCATCTACAAATGTCGACTTTCGTGTCAAACAATATTTGAATTATGAGTAATGCATTGCAAATTTGTACAAATAAATTGTTGAGTAACTAGGGATCTTCATCCAATCAATGTCAATTCTTGCGTAAAAAGGCGATTTTACTTCTCAAATACAGTTTTTGTTACTTGGTTAAGGGTTGAGGTGTTGAGTAACTAGGAACCTTCATAACCAATGTCGATTTTCGCGTCAAAAGGCATTCTCGTATTTTGAGTGATTAGCTTAATATTACAAATATCTCTCAAGTAAAAAATTGAAATTGATCATAAACATATAATGTTCTCTGATTGATCGTTTGATTCGTTTACTTGTGAAATTTAGTAAGGCGAAGAAATTAAATTGAACTTGCTTAATTGTGATATAATTCCTTCTCCTTTTCTTGATATTATGAGTATTAAAGATAAGATGATAAATTGCTGTCGTGCCCCATTTTTCGAAGGAAGTCGAAAAAAGGAAATTAATAATGTTGTTTGTTTGTGTGGAAAAAAAGAGTATGGGTTTTTGTAAAATGATTTTTTAGAAAATAATTTACAAAAAATGGTTTGACAAAAGATGTAATTTTTAGAAAATGCTTTATTTTGAAAACACAAAAGAAAAAGGGCCTAAAATGGGACTTTAGAAATGCGACGATTTTTAGGCCCGAAAATAGAGTCTAAAAAGGGTTTTTAGTGAAAAATGGAGTCGCCACTTGGTATTGAGTTTTGGTGTACCAAGTCACCAGAAAATGTTTTATAAAAGATAAGAAAATCAGAGAATGATTTATTTAAAAATGATTTTGAGAAAAATGTAAGAAAACAATAAAAACCCTTTTAGACAACTCCAGGTCTTTGAAAATAAGAGAAAAAGGTTCGGGAGTCACAGTTGAAGAAAGGGAAGGCAAAGGCTCGCGCCTAAGGCACCCTTTCAACCTAGCCGAAACTAGTTGCGAGGATTTAGTCTAAATTTTCCTAATATAACCCTAAGATTTTATCACATTTGGATGCAACTATATGAATGCAAATCTAAGTCCTAAAAATAGGATATCGTTAAGGGACAAAATATTCCATTGAGATTTGGTCGGAATTATCGCATTAATTGCGAAACCCGAGTATAGACCTCGATGGAGTCACGAGTATAGATGCAAAATGAAATGCAAAAGAAAAGGAAAATAGTAATATAGATAGTAAGTGAACAAAGAAAGTGGGGATGCAACATAATGGGTACGGGGGACTAATAGACTCGTGACTAGATATTTCTACTCACGGAGGGGGGAACGGCATGTACGCCACCGCTTCCCACGTGAGTAGATGACTATTTCTTAGTCAAAAATCACACAAATGACCTAAGATTCTATGTGTAGTGAAGTCTAAATGTTATGCACTAAATAGATGTTAAAATAGATAATAAGTTATAAAGTATATATAAAAATCATAGAAAATGGAAAAATGCCTAAAAAGAGAAAATGTGTGTGAAATGTTCATGAAATGCATACAAGAAATGATTCTAATACTAGAATGACCTAAAGGCCTAGCATTGGACTAGCCTATTTTCTAGAAATTCTCCGCTAGCGTTGGACTAGCGAAGAAAACGAATTAACCACAACTAGCGTTGGACTAGTGTGAGCGACGATACACATATATAATTATAAAGCAAGTAAATAAATAAAGCATAGTATTAAAGCAATAATCACATAGAAGCAAATAATAGCACATAGGAGCACATAGCACATAAGCATGATATTCTAGATGCAAAGTCCTAGGGAAAGCAGATAAAACACATAAGCACATAGCACACATAGCACACAAAGCCCTAACTATTACACCGGAGAATAACCTAATTACAATCTAAAAATGGAAAAAGAATAAAGATATCCTATCTAACCTATCTATTACACTTTCTATCTAAAATACATAGGATTTTGATTAAATAGATAAAACATAAACTATCTATTACATTAACTATCTAAGTACAAAAAATTTACTGAATAGAATATTACCTATCTATTACATTTCTTTGAATAATTAAAATTAAATTCAAGTAAATAATATGACATAAATAAATGTTCACACATGTATAAAAATTATAAGCACAAAGAGATATATATAAAAAACATATAGAAAACACATAGGGGCACGTAGGAGCACTTAAAGAGAAATAAAAAGGGTAATCGAGGTACCTCCCATTCGTAAACTCGGTACAAATTGCTATTAAAATGAACAAACATGTCAAAAATACCACTATTTAAATAAATAAACTACTAATTAAATGATCGCATACCTATAACTATAAACATGCCACGATAATTCAAACAATTATAGCAATAATAAACAAAATTAAATTAAAAATAATAGTTGAATATTTAGGAAGGAAAATGGAAATTGTTTAAGTAAAAATACATAAACAAATAAATAAAGTAAAATAGGGAAAATAAAATAATAAAAGATAAACTACCATAATACATACTTACACTTTTAGCACTGAAATAAGAATCATCAAAATAACTAAAAGAGAAATACATAAACTAATTTGAACATTAATTAGATAAAAAACTAAATTTTGGGATATTAAAATAAAATAAGAGATGAAATGAAAAATAGTTTGTGAAAAGAAATAATTAAAAGCTTGAGGAATTAATTAAATTCTTTTCTTTTTGACAAGAAATAAATATTCCAAGGTTTTGGCTTAAAATGAAAATTTAGGCAACATTTTAAGAGTAAAAATGTAATTTACAACAAACAAAAGGGTGAAAATTACAATTTAAACCCTAGTTAAGATAATAACATGATTTGCAACAAATTTAAAGGGCTAAAACATAAATTCCAGCAAGTATAATGCCAAAAATAAAAATTTCCAGCAATATTTAAGGCCAAGAATATAATTTCAGCAAATTCATTAAATAACTACATAATTTACAGCAAACATTTAAAGGCAAAAATTCAAGTTCTAGCTATTTGGGGAGCAAAAATACAAATTCCAGCAATATTGGAGGGCAATAAAGTAATTCCAGCAAAATATGAATGGCAAAAATGAAATTCCAGCAAGGTTTGGGGGCAAAATGCAAGTTTCCAGCAACAAGAAGGGCCAAATTTATAATTTTCAGCAACACCCAAGGGCTAAAATACAATTCCAACAAACTTGGGGAGTAAAAATGAAATTTCCAGAAATATTGGAGGGTAAAAAGGTAATTTCAGAAAAGTATAGGGGTCAAAATATAATTACTGAAAAATAAAGGGGTCAAAAATGGACATTAAAAACGTAGGGGTCAAAATTATAATTATATAAAAGTCGGGGGACCTAAATGCAATTAATTGGGACCTAATTGAAAAGAAAATAAAATTATGAGGGTCAATCTACAAAAACAAAAATCTAAACGCACAAATCATAAATGCTCAGGGCCACAGTGACATTAATAAAAGTATAAGGACTATAAAATAAATACTTATTATTAATTAAAATCAAATTAGAAAACTAAACCATCAAAACGATGTAATTTTGAGTAAAACTACGTCAAAACGACGTAGTTTCACTAAAACTTTTTTTTTTTACCCGGTTTCATTTCTTTTTTTTCTTTTCTTTTTCCTTTCTTTCTTTCTCTCTTTCTTTTTTCTTCTTTCTTTCTTTCCAGATTTCTCTCCTTCCTTTTTTTTTCTTTCTCCTACCTTCCTCGATTCTATTCTCTCCCCCCCTCCCTCTCTGTTCTCTCTGATTCGTTCTTCTCCTCTCTCTCTCAGCCCATCTCTATTCCTTTCTCTCTCTCTCTCGGTCTCTCTCTCGATCCATCTGTCTCCTTCAAATTACCTCCCCAAAAATTCTTCTTCTCTCCAAAATCCCTCAATTAAAACCTTAGAATCTTCTACAAATTAAACCTCATCTATGAATAACTAATTAATTCAAGGTGATAGCCATAAGTAATTGAAGGAGAGGGTGAGAATTTTCACCTGAGATTGGTCAAGAGAGAATTCGGTGGTGGCGAGTTGACTTCGGCGATGAGTTGGTTGCGGTGGATGGCGGTGGGATCACCGGAGTTACTAGTGGTGGTGGAGCTTTGGCCGGTTGTTGTTGTTGTTATTGTTGTTGTTGTTTTTTTTTTTTTTGATGATTCTGTGCAGGTTCGATTATGCGTTTATGCAGGTGTGTGTGGTGTGTGAATATATAGTGTGATGTCTGCGTATGATGTGTGTCTGTGTTTGTGTGTGAGTGATGCGTGTGTTGTGTTTGTTTTGTGCTGATGAAAGGTGAGGTGAGGTTGTGAGTGTAATGTGTGTCTGTGAGTGCAAGTGAGTGTTGCAGGTGTGTGTAGTGTGTGTTAGCTAGGTGTGCTTGGTATGTGTTTCTAGTGTGATGTATGCCTGGTGCGTGTGTTGGTGTTGTGAGGGAGATGCAGAAAGATGTTGAGAGTGAATTGGTGATGTTGTGTCAGGTGTGTGTTTGAATGTTGTGAGGTGTGTGCTTGTGTGAATGGTATGCCTGTGTGCCGTATGTTTCTGTGTGTTTGCAGGGGTGTGTTTTTGTGTTGTGGCTGTGTAGTTTGTTCTATGTGTATGCAGGTGTGTGTAATGTGTGTTTGTTGTGTGTTCTGTGTGTGTGTGTGTTTGATGAACGTGAGGAGAGGAAAGAATGGTGAGTGTGTGTCTGTGAGTTGTGTCTGTGTGCAGTGGAAGGGGAGGCAGAGAGAGTGAGGGAGACCGAGAGGGAGAAATGAGAGTGCAGGTGTGTGTTTTTGTGAGTGAGTGAGTGAAGTCTGTCAGAGAGGGCAAATGTGAGAGTGAATTGTGTGCTAGTGTGGTGTCTATGAGTGAAGAGAAGGAGAGAATGGTGAGTGGGTGGGGAAGAAAATCAATCTCCCCAAAATTCCCTCAAATCTGCTGAATTGCAAGGGGAGTTGGGAGAGTTGTAATGATAGGCAGTAGGGCTGCTCTGATGGTAGCAGCCATGCTGCTACAGGTAGCAGGCTGCAAAACGCAGCCTGCTCTACTTCTTTTTTTTTTCTAAGGAAAATAAAGATAAACAAATGAGATAAAATAAAATAAAAGATACTTAGGATCCCTAAAATCAAATAAGAAAAATACTAAAATTTAGAGTTATAAAAATGAGTCAATAAAATTTACCGCAAAAATTTAAAAATTAACATAACATTAAAAATGTGTGATTAATAAAAAATATAATAATAATAACAAATAATAATAATAATAATAATAATAATAATAATAATAAAGTATTAAAATAAATACTAAACGATTTCTAAAAATCATGAAATTTATACAGAAAAATTCATGAACATATGAAACATGCATAACAAAATTTTTTCACTTAGAAAAATTCTCATAAAAAAATGCATTGGGAAACGTGCCATTAAGTAAAAAATATTAAAATTTTAAATAAATACTAAATGACTCCCAAAAATCATTAAAATCATTAATAATGATAAAAAATAGTAAAATTATGTATTTAGGAAATAAAACAAAATAGAATAATATTTAAGTGGTGAAATTACCATTTTGCCCCTGACGTGGCGAATTAGTCATAAATTGCATGAAAACTGTAATTGACCCCTAAAAAATGAAAAATATCCCCCCTAAAATAAAGTAACACACATATTTTATAAAAAGGTGTGTCAAAATTTGGTGTCTACAATTGCATAATGGTTTTTTACTCAATTTTGAAGAAATACATTTAGAACGCACATGTGTGATTTTAATACTTGAATCATTAATTGATCTCATATTTTCCAAACAATTTGAGGACAAGTGATAATTCAAGTGTGGGGGAATTAATAAGTGTCAAAATGATGCACTCTACCACATTGACAGATGATGTTAATGTATCTATCCCAAATCAACAAGGGAAGATTGCCTTACTAATGTCAAATATTCTTCGAGTACTAATTTGTTTTAATGGAAAAAGAAAAGATCATCTCAATTTCGGACATTTTATTTTTTTTCCTAAAGTCAGTAATCCGGAAGGATCCTATGATTAGGAGAATGTGACAGTTGAAGGCTCGCGGATGAGAAAATCAGTGTGCCGACATGGGATTCATTGGGAAGTTGATGACAATAGTTGATCAAGATTTCTCATCTGCATTGATCAGTTTTGGCATGTTAGAATTCAAATAGAAGTGACATCCAAAGATCAAAAAGCATCTTTTAAGCCATTATTTCAAAATTGATTTTTTTGAATTTTTTTATTTAATTGTATTTCATTTAATCTTAAACGGATCTTCAATATACTATTTCAGTTAAGAAGGGAGAGAAGGGTTTTTTCTCTCTAGGATCTTCTTCCTACTTTCTCGGCCATTTTAAATTTTGAATTTCTAATGCTTTGTAGGAGGCCATGGCTGCCATGTAGTCATCGTCTTCTGTCTCTCCCATATCCAAAAAATCATTTCTCAATTATTTTCCGAGGTTGCGCCATCTCCTGTTGAGATCAAAACTCCATCTACGTATAGAGGGAAAGCTGCAGTCTTTTTCTCTAAAGATGACATCAATAAGGTGGCAATTCCATTCAGATTGTCTCTTGTAGGAAAATTCTCATATGGGAGGCCGAAGCTGGAGGAGATTAGAAAATTTTTCGCTTCATTGGATTTGAAGGGTACAATTCAAGTTGGGCATTTGGATCACAGGCATGTGTTGCTGCGTTGTTTGGCTGAAGCGGACTTCTTGAGAATCTGGACAAAGGGTTCTTGGATGGTCAATAAGTTCCTCATGCGAACATTTCGTTGGACCACTGATTTTCACGTTAATAAGGAGTCACCTATGGTCCCAGTATGGTTTTCACTCCCCTCTCTTCCAATCCACTTGTTTGATAAGCATTGTCTCTTCTCTATTGCAAGAACTATTGGGAATCCATTGTTTATAGATACGGCTACTGCATCCCTGACTAGATCTAGTGTTGCTCGCATCTGTATTGAAGTTGATCTTCAGAAGCCTCTTGCTGAATCTATTTGGATCGGCGTAGAAGGAGAGAATAATGGTTTCTGGCAACCCATTGAGCCAGAGAATTTGCCAGGCTATTGTACGGCTTGCTGGAAGGTAGGACACTCCAATATGGATTGTCGTAAGTTGTCTGGTGGTGCAACTGTTTCTGATGAGGCAAAGAAAGGGAACCAGATGAAGCTGCAGGGAAAGCAGGCCTTTGTTCCTATTCAAAAAGAGGCTGTGGCAACGGTTCCAGACCAGTATTTCGGATAAAGGAATTGCACCAGCTGAGAACAGTCCTGAGGTACCTGCAGTTGAGGGTAATACTTTCAATGCAGATGGTAAAGAGTCACTGGAGAAGCCACCTGAAGGTGCTCTTACTGAGGGTAACACAGTGGGTAAGAAGAATACTGACGAGATCGCTGGCTCATTGCAAGGGAATTTGAGTGAGCTTGTGGTTCAGAAGATTGGCTTCTCTGAAGATGAGGTGGTACAAACAGGCTTGCAGGCTGTGTCACAGGTTGATATTGCGTGTAGTACTCACCAAAACCAGCATGTGTTGCAGTCGGAATTTCAAGCTGAGTTGCAGGTTGTGGATGATATGCAGCCTTTTGTGCAACAGAAAAGTGTTTCATGCCCAGCTTCAGATGCAGAACAAGAGGAGGTGCTGGCTGTTCATCAAAGGGCTAATAGTGAGGCTGGAATTCTTGAATCTTCTCTAGGGAAATTTCAGCTGGTTCAGAAGGGTAGTAAGGCTTTATGTGCCAAATTTTCATCGGATAGGGAGTTGCGTTCTAAGGCTAAGCCTCTCCATAACTCTTTCTAACTACTTCAAGATGATTAATTTCTTATTCTAGAATATCAGAGGTTTGTCTAAGCCTTCTCACTTTAGACGTTTAAAAAGTTTAGTCATTTATCATAAGATTGAGTTGTTATGTGTTTGTGAAGTAAAGGTGGATTTGTCAAGAGCAGAATTTTTTCGAATGAAACTTAAATTTGATCATGTGTGTGCTAATCAAGCTGATTCAGTTTGTATTTTTTATAATGATATTTTGTCTTGCTCACATGTGGGGGAGAGTAATCAACATTTGTTCCTTGAGTTTAGACATAATGCGTTGGCTCGTTCTGTGGTTTTTTCTTTTGTTCATGCTGCCTGTACCATGGAGGATAGGAGGGTTTTATGGACAAGCTTGATGTCCGAGAAGCGTCCTCATTTTCCATGGGGTATTGTTGGTGATTTCAACTTGGCTTTAGATGCTTAAGAGAAAAAAGGTGGTCGTCATTTTCAGTACTCAGAGGCGTTGGAACTGAGAGAGTTTATGGCGGAGGCGGAGCTTTTTGATGCTGGTTTTTCGGGTGCAAGCTTCTCTTGGTGCAATAATCGGTTGGGTAGAGGCCGAATTTGGAAGCGGTTGGATAGGCTTTTGGTGAATCAAGATTGTTCAAATGCTGGACTTTCTCTTTTGGTTTTCCACCTGCCCAGGGATCCCTCTGATCATGCTCCCTTACTTATTACTGGTAAATTGAAAATGGTTGACAAGCCTCGTCCGTTTCGATTTATCAATGCTTGGGTTGGCAGTTCTAGTTTTTTGGATGTAGTGGAAGAGTCCTAGAATCAAGGTTGCTGTGCTTCTCCAATTCAAAAAGTGTGTATCAAATTGAGAAGATTAAAGAAATGCTTGAGAGAATGGAACAAGAATCATTTTGGCAATATTCACACGGCAGTTCAGACTGCTGAAGGAGAATGTCGTTTAGTTGAAGACCAATTTCAAACTAATTTGTCTGATGAGAACTACCAACGGTTGTGTGCTGCTCAAGCAAAGTTGCGAAATGCCTTGCTAGTTGAGAAGAAGTTCTGGAAACAAAAAGCACGGGTTAAATGGCTTGATGTTGGGGACAAGAATTCTAAATTCTTCCATGCGGTGGTGAGGCAAAGGCGCACAAAGGCTTATATTCATAGAATACAGGATCGTAATAGTACGTGGCTATCATCAGAGCAAGATATTGCAAGTGAGGCTGTCCATTTTTTTTCAAGTCTTTTTTCAGCGAGCCAGGAGAATGTAGACTTGACTTTGTTAGGGGATATTATTCCACAGATTATTTCACCACAAGAGAATGAGAGGTTAGAGGAGATTCAATCTATGGAGGAAGTAAAAAAAAATATATTTGAGATGGATGGAGAGAGCGCAGCTGGTCCAGATGGGTTTACTGGTTTATTTTTTACTGCTACTTGGGAGATTATTGGGGAGGATATATATCAAGCTGTGGTGAGTTTTTTCTGTGGTGAGGAATTACCAAAGGCGGTGACAGCAACTTCTATTGTTTTGTTGCCTAAAGAAGGTAGTCCCTCAAATTTCTCTTAGTATCGTCCCATCAGCTTATGTAATTTTCTCAACAAAATTTTCTCTCGTATTCTAGCTGATAGATTGGGAGTCATTTTACCAAATATCATTTCCCCTAATCAGAGTGGATTTGTTCGTGGCAGATTGATCTCTGATAATTATTTGTTGGCACAGGAAATTTTGCAGGGTATTAAAAAGCCAAATAGGGGTGGTAATGTGGCTCTTAAGCTTGACATGATGAAAGCTTATGATAGGGTCAACTGGATTTTTTTGATAACGGTTTTAAGGAGATTTGGATTTGGTGAGCTTTGGATAGATGTGATCCGGAGATTGATCTGAAATCCATGGTTTTCTATTTTGATTAATGGGACCCCGTGTGGCTTTTTTAAAGGATATAAAGGACTTCGATAGGGTGACCCTCTTTCTCCTGCTTTGTTTATTATTGGTGTTGAGGTTTTTTCTAGAATGCTTAATCAACTGTATATGTAGCCAAATTTTAAGGGATTTGCTTTACCAAGGGGATGCCCTAAAGTGAATCATTTGAGCTATGCTGATGATGTGATGGTTTTTTCGAGTGCTTCTGTGGGGTCTTTGCGGCTTGTAATGGGGACTATTAAGAAATATGAGTCTCTATCAGGGCAAAAAATTAATGTTTCAAAAAGTTGTTTTATGGTGGATTCGAAGCTTTCTCAAGGAAAGAAGAATAAGATTAAGCAAGTTACAGGTTTTGCTCTTAAAAATTTTCCCGTGAGGTACCTTGGTTTTCCTTTGTTTGTGGGAAGGAGGAAAAAAGAGTTTTTTTCTCATATTTGTAATGTGGTGGTGAGTAGAATTCTGTCTTGGAAGAATCGCATGCTATCCATAGGGGGAAAAATAGTGTTAATTAAATCAGTTTTGTCCTCTATTCCCATATATTTGATGACAGCAGCCTCTCCTCCGAAGTCGATTTTTCGGGCACTAGAGAGTATTTTTGCTAATTTTTTTTGGGGAGCTACTGAGAGTGTCAAAAAGTTCCATTGGATAAAATGGAAGGATTTGTGTGCTACCAAGGAGGAAGGGGGTGTAGGTTTTCAGCTTTTGGAGGATGTTTTCGTAGCTTTCTCTATAAAACTTTGGTGGAGATTCCGTTAGGGGGATTCTTTATGGGCTCAGTTTATTAAGGCTAAATATTGTTAGAATGCTCACCCTTGCATGGTTGATCTCATACCTCAGTCTTCTTATACTTGGAGACGTATTATGGATGTGCAAAGTTTGGCAGAGAGTCACATTGCATAGGTTGTGAAGAATGGTAACGCGAATTTTTGGTTCGATAATTGGTTGGGGTTAGGGTCTTTGGCTTCTAAGTTAACTGATAGGTAATAAATTTACTTATATTATAATATGTACTATTATATATTTTAGATGGTATTTTAATGATAATTATAGTATTTTTGTTTCAAATGACTCATTTTTTAATAAGTTATGAGAATTAAGGTTTTTGAGGCGAAAGCTTTATTTGAGCAAATTAATGCACAATTCTTGTGTATAATCGCATGTTCATCGTACTTAAACTCATTTTGGATCAATTGGGGTCAAGAAAGATCAAATTCAATGGAATTTAAAGAGTTAAAGTTGAATGAACAACTTGAAGGAAAAATTGTGCAAAAATCATGGAAAAATCCAATTCTCCACCAACATGCTCCAAAACACATGGAAAATGTTTTTACACATCAGGTCCAACTCAACAAAAATCAGAACTCAAGTGGGGACCACAAGAATGCGATACGCGGCTGCAGATACGCGGATGACAGACGCGTATCGCCAGCCGCAGATCGCAATACGGCTGGACTTTCTAGGGCATCAACTAGCATCCTCTTCCAGCTGGTTTTTGCAGACATTTTCATATGAAGATAGGTTTCTGCAAGTGGGAGAAAACATTGGAAGCATAAATGAAGACTTTTGTGCCCATTTGGAATCCCTAAGCAAATCTTCATCATTTCCATACATTAATGATTCATGCAAGTTGGAAAATGACTTGAGGAACATTTGTCTATAAATAGAAGTCATTTGTGAGGTATTTGTAACAAGTTTGAGGAGTAGAAAGTAGATATAGTCTTTAAGTATCTACTTAGCTTGAGAAGAAATTAGTAGAATTCTCTCAATCCTTCAATAGAGTAGTGAGGAATATTGTAAGAGACTTTTGTAGTGCAACCCTTTTGACGGTGAATAAATTTGGTGTGAATGTAGTTTCAAAATGCTTTTGTTGCTCTAATGCGAGTGAAGAGCATGTAGAGCATATTTTTTGCAGGGGTGAAACTGCTTCTTGGGTATGGGATTTTTTTGGTTGTAGTGCTGAGATGATTCCTCATGGTAATTCAGTGAGATTACAGATTTTAGAATGGTGGTTTATTAAATGGAAAAATAAATTTTTACAATTTGTTCACCATATTACTCCTTTATTGATCTGTTGGCATTTATGGAAGGCAAGGAATCAAGCTTTTTTTGAGGGTTTAAAGATGTCCCGGGAGGAAGTTTGTAACAGGATTTTTGCAGATATACAAGATCTATTTAATTTAAAATTTCCTCATAACTCTCTTGTGGTGAATTCTTGGGGGGTTTTTTATCAGAAGGTGGCATCCATGAAGAAGATTAGTAGATATAAATTGGTTAAATAGGTTAAGCCAAGGATGGATATTGTAAAACTGAATACGGATGGTTGTTCAAAAGGGAATCCAGGAAGAGCTGGTGGAGGAGGGATATTACGTGATCATCATGGGAATGTGATTTTTACATTTTCAGCATCCTTCGACACGGCTACAAGCATGCAAGCTGAAGCTAAGGTATTATTGGTGGGTATCAATTTGTGTATTGAGCGTGGATTTAATTCTTTGCAATTGGAGTGCGACTCTTTGGTTGTAGTTCAGATTATCCAGCATTTGTGTCAATACCCTTGGTCTATTGCAAATGAGATTCATCAATTGTTTGCTTTAGAGCATTATTTTGTTGATGTTCGGCATTGTTATAGGGAGGCTAATCAGGTTGCGGATCACCTTGCTAATGTTGTGACTTCTCACCTTGGTGTTACCATTTATCAACATTGGTCTGAATTGCCTAAGATTGTTAGAGGTGCTCAAAGGCTAGATAAATTAGGTGTGGTTTCCTTTAGGAAGTGTTAAATGTAAAGGGAGTAGTACTTCTTGTTTCCTTTTGTTAATTTTTCCACATGTATTCTCTGAGGTAAGGTTTATGTCCCCCTCATTTGTTTCATTTCTTTTATTAGTTTTTAATAAAATTTGAGGGTGGCGCCTCCTCCCGCGTACGGGGTTTTTGCCAAAAAAAAAAAAAGTATTTCATTTAATCTTTGCCTGTTGTTAACTGTACATAATTTCTTTTACATTACTGCATGTGAAGCATTTTTTCTAACCAATTTATGTTTTGAAAATTTTGACATTTGTTTATTTTTGAATTTGAATAAAATCAAAAGCAATCCTAAATTTATCAGGAGCCAGAATCATACAAGAATTGCAAGACTATTTTAAGAAATTTGGTCTGCGTTGCGAATCAGAGTTCACTAAATTGGAAAACTTGTAGAAGATAAGGCAAGAGATTGATCAGAGACTCGGAATGGCAATACTCATGTTTATATGTGCTAGTGGAGTCAAATGACCGTCGAGTGGTGGCATCACTTTTGTAATTTTCGTTGTTTTTCACTTTTTGTAGGTGTGATCACATTGTCATTAATTGAGTCTTTTGTCAAGAATAAAAACTAGGGAAATTTTTTTAAAATTAGTGATGGTTTAATTAAGGCCACAACTCAATTCAAAAATTGATTTCAAAATGAACACTGGGGTAAATTTTTTGAGAAAAATTTGATTTTAAGATTGATTTTCAAATTGATTTATACTAAGACAAGTTTTTTGCAAATGTTGAATTTAAATGGATTTTGATACCGAATCTCAAAAAGAGTGATTTTGGGTTAATTTGATGCTGTACAATGGGGCAAAAAATTTTTTTGAAAATTTTATTTTTGGGATAATTTTGATGTAATGTTTGATAATTGTTTCAATTTTTTATATATCTCAAATTTCTTTATGCATTTTTTTTAGCAGTCTGGATCTCATGTTGTTCATTCTAGTCTGGTGCATTTTGTTCATCAGCTTAGGATCATGCATTCATGTTGTCTAGCAGCCTGTGCTATATCATCTTCTCTTATTTTTTCAAACCGACATTTGTTCATTATTTGTTTAGCATGTTGCATGTTATTTTGATTTTGTCCAGCATTACGCATATTTTGCTTTTCTATTTAAGTCCTAACTCGTCCGTTGGGTATCAATTTGTGTCAGGCAACTCAAATTCTGTATTTTTATTCATGCATTTACGCATTCATTTGACAACCCGAACCCCATTAACATGTTTTACTTTTCTATTTTTGTATTCATTTAGCAATTGTCTTATATTTGTCCAGCATACTGCACAGTGTTTTAATGTGTTTAGTAATTCACATATTGTGTTCACACTTTTTCGTCTTTCATTTTCAAGTTTTCAATAGGCTCAATCACTGCATTGGGTACCGATTGTCATTTTCAATTTGTAGTAGGCTCAATCATCAGCATTGGGTATCATATTTATTTTCAGTTCTCGGTAGGCTCAATCTTAGCATTGGGTACCGATTTTCATTTATAGTTCGCGATAGGCTCAATCATCAGCATTGGGTATCGTCTTTATTTTCAGTTCTCGGTAGGCTCAATCTTAGCATTGGGTACCGATTTTCATTTTTGTTCGCGGTAGGCTCAATCGTCAACATTGGATACCATCTTTAATTTTAGTTCTCGATAGGCTCAATCTTAGCATTGGGTATCGATTTTCATTTCAGTTCGCAGTAGGCTCAATCGTCAACATTGGGTACCGTCTTTATTTTCAGTTCTCGGTAGGCTCAATTTTTGCATTGGGAACCTGTGATAGCTCCACCTTACCCTGAGGCGCACCAAAGAGCTTAGCGGACTGCCTACCTGGCTCTCGCCAGGGCTCAAATCACGCACTCACTCAAATCATGCAAACATATATAACTCATCAATACTTTCATATAATTCAACTTAAAAGCACAAGTACCACTAAGAGGCTTTACATCCCAAAATATACATAATATTTACAATAATAGCCTAAACAATTTGGTTATCAAAATATTAAAAAAAAACATATAATATCCAAAAATCAGTTTTTCCAGCTTTAGCAGTACGGGAAACCTAGTTAAAGAAAACAAATAAAAGGAATGAGCTATAATAGCCCAGTGAGTGTTCCAATCAAGCAGCCTACCATTATACTAATAAAACATAGAATGATAATAATTAACAAATTTAATAAACAATGGATAAGCAAGGTGAAGTGTTATATAATCAAGGTCGGATACAAGCTCACTACGGGAGCAAGTTCAACCGCAGGAGTATCATTCACTGAAATATATATCATTGGTATTGGGACCGAGATAATAGCTCAGGTTCAAGATACTTAAAAAAATTTAATCCAGAGTTATCCTCTTTGAGGAATTTAACTCAAATAAAAAAGAATAACACTCGCCTATAACCCCAGCACCTTATATCACCCCGAACACACCAAGTTTGACTAACCGTGAACTAATGGTGAAGTTAGTCACAGAAGTCTAAATTTATTCATAAAGTTCAATCCTGAGTTAGCCTCTTTAAGAACTTTACTCAGATTTGAAATTAACACTCGCCTATAACACCCGGCACCTTATATCACCTCGAACACACTAAATTTGACTAACTGTGGAATAACGGTGAGGTTAACCACGGAAGTCGCATGCACAAACAATCACATTAAAGCAATAAAGCATATAACATTTAGCGGAAGAGGTGCGATAAAGTACACCCCCTTCCTCAATTAGCACATGTCATTGAATAACATTTACCGACAAAATATATCATTTTATGCAACATGCACACGTAGAACCACTCATCTGAAATGCTTAGGAAAATATTTCGTAAAAAAGTCGGGATTCGCTTTCGGATACTGAAATACAAAAGAAATAGCCTTATAAAAACCTGATTAAAATCTAAGTAATTCAATAAGAAAATTCGAGAAATACCCCAATTCTTTCTAGGGTTTAATTTCTAGGGTTTTAGAGTTTAGGGTTTTACTATAAGGTTTAGGGTTTTTAGAATTAGGGTTTTTGAAATTTTAGGGTTTTGCCCGGAAAATTCGATTCACTAATAGTTCACTTTTTGAAATTTTCTGTACATTCAAGTCACTAAATTACAACCTAATATACCTTTAAATCATAGCCTATTCACTTTTTACTTCTTAGGTTTTACCGAAATTTCGGCAGCATTTTCCCTCAAATCGAACTAACCCAAAATTTTTACCTGCAAAGAAATCAACCAACCAATCCAATTTCCAACAAGTAGTATGATGTCTATATCTAAATTAACCATCAAATCACTCAAAATTCCAATCAATTCAAGATTTCAACCCCAAGATTCTTCAACAACTCAACATATAATACATATCATTTCAAGGTTTAAATGCTATCTACTAGTCCATCTAACCAAGAAAAAACTTTATTAACAAGCAAAGCTTCATAATCATGGCCTAATTATTCATGCTTAACAACAAGAACTTGATTAAAACTTACACAACTAAAACTTATAAACTTGGAAAAATAGCAAAAGTTCATGGTAAATACCTCAAGTAAGTCTAGATCTTTGCTTAGTGAGAAGACAAGCTCACTTTCAATGGAATGAGATGACCAAAATGGAGAGAAAAGTTTCAAGAAAATGAAAGCAAAAGAGAGAAGAAAGAGAGAAAAGAGGGCCGGCCAAAGTGAAGGAAAAAAGAAAGAAATAGGCCAAGAAAAAGGAAAAGAAATAAAGAGAGAATTGGGAAAAATAACAACCAATCATAGTAAGACATAAGTTGGCATAGGATTTTGACTTTTTGGCACAATAGTTACTAACTTGGCTAAACATAATTAGAGGAGATTTTTAACATTTATCTTCCTATTAGTTTGCAAGATTTCTATGGTACAATCCTTAAAAGAAAATGTACAACATGCTATAACATAAAAGAAATCATACTATGGTTTATTCTTCTAAATAATTTTTGGTTTTTCTCTTTTTTTTCTACTAATGGACATAACGTGAATTAAATGGTTTTGTATGAATTTCTAGGGTGTTACAGTACCGATTTTCATTTCAGTTCGTGGTAGGTTCAATCGTTAGTATTGGGTACCGTCTTTATTTTCAGTTCTCGGTAAGCTCAATCTTTGCATTGGGTATCGATTTTCATTTTCAGTTTGCGGTAGGCTTAATCGTCAGCATTAAGTAACGTCTTTATTTTTCGTTCTCGGTAGGTTCAATCTTTGCATTGGGTGTCGATTTTTCATTTTCAATTCACGGTAGACTCAATCGTCAGCATTGGGCACCGTCTTTATTTTCAGTTCTCGGTAGGCTCAATCTTTACATTGGGTGCCGATTTTTCATTTTCAGTTTGCGGTAGGCTCAATCGTCAGCATTGGGTCCCGTCTTTATTTTCAGTTCTGGTAGGCTCAATCCTTGCATTGGGTATTGATTTTCATTTAGTTTGCAATAGGCTTAATCATTAACATTGGGTATCGATTTTTATTTTCAGTTTGCGGTAGGCTCAATTGTCAGCATTGGGTACCGTCTTTATTTTTAATTCTCGGTAGGCTCAATCTTTGTATTGGGTGCTGATTTTTCATTTTTAGTTGCGGTAAGCTCAATCATTAGCATTGGGTACTGTCTTGATTTTCAATTTTCATTAATTATGTTTTGCAACATTAGATATCATATTACTCCGATTGCATGTTCAGTCATCTTACTTCAACATTCTGTTTTTTCTTGTGTCATCATGCATTAGCCATGGTATTAGTCCATTTCTTTTTTATATTTTCTCAAAAAAAAAAAGAGAAAAAGAGAAGAAGAAAACTTTTGATTTTGAATTGAATTGCATTTTAGGCTCGACACTTGTTTTTTCTCTATCTTAAAATCTTTATTGTGTTTATTTTGTCCAACAACATAGACTTGTATTTTTCATTTACATTTTTTAGTCTAGCAGTCTAGACATTGCGGTTGCATTCTATGATTCGTGATAGTCCAGAATCATTCATTTATATTTTTCAAATTTGACAGCCCAGACTTCGCATTCCATGATTCCTGACAGTTCAGGATCATGCATTTGTCATTTATTTTTTCTAGTCGGGCAGCCCAAACTTTTTTACTTTCATTATTAGAACTACTTTTGACTTAATTCCTTTCACTAGGATTCATAGGCAGCTCATAGAGAGTTTGGTTACATTTTTGTACATATTCACTTGTTTGTCTTTCATTTAGATGTTTGCCTTAATCTGCATTTGCATTTATTTTCGCATTGAGGTGAGTCAAAATTTGGTATTGTCTACGTCTTTGTCTGACATCTCTGCAAGATTCCTAACAAAGAAGGGCAAACTGTAGACGCCAGATTTTGACACACCATTTATTTTCAAACATTGGGGTGCATATTTGCATTTTTGGGTCAAATTTTTATTTTTTTAATAATCGTGAGGGCAAAATAGTAATTTTATCTGTAAATATTTTTCTATCAGCTTTTGGGGGTTTTAAATTCATATTTTTACTTTCATGTATATTTATTAATTTGTTATGATTTTTTTGGATTTAATTGGCATTCTTTTATATTTTTACTAGCACAAGAGCAAAATGGCAATTTCGCCTCGCGAACACCATTTTAGCTCATTTTAGGTTCCAAATTTATTTTTCTAATTCTTTAAGCATGTTTTCAAATTTTTTTGATTTTTTTCGGAGACGATTGCTATTTCTTCTGTAAATACTGCATTCAAGGGCAAAATCGTTATTTTACAGTTTAAATTCATTTTTCATCAATTTTTGAGTCATAAATGCATTTCTTAGGGTTTTAAGCTTATTTTTAATTTTTAAAAATTTTTCGAGGTCAATAGCTTTTTTTGTGAATTTTCATTGTCCAAGGGCAAAATCGTTATTTTATAGTTTAAATTCATTTTTTGTTAATTTTTGAGTCATAAATGTATTTTTTCGGGTTTTAAGCTTATTTTTAATTTTTGATTAGTTTTTGAGGCCAATAGCTATTTTTTATGTATTTTCGTCCTCCAGGAACAAAATCGTCATTTCACATCCCGAGCGCGTTTTTGATCAATTTTAAGCTCTAACCTTTAATTTGAAATCTACTTTCAATTTTTTGGCAAATTTTAGAATTTAATGTCATTTATTTGTATTAATTCTTGATTTTTTTTATTTAAAATATTTTTTAAATAAAATTAGAATTTTTATTACTGGTGGCGTTTTTGTTATTTTGTAGTATTCTTGGTGAACAAGACAACTAGCCCTATAAATACCTCCCTTAAATTAGAAAAGAAAAGGAGAAAAAAATTAGAAACCCTAAAAACACCTTTTGATTTTATCCAAAAGATCAAACACACACACACAAAAACACCACAAAACACACACTGTAGGTTGTTCTTCATCAAAAGGCTACTGTTCATCCTTCTTCAAGCTTAAAAGGTGAGTTCTTTTTTTGATTTGGTTCACTTTTCTTCTATTCTTAAATAGATCTCATCAATTGTATGTGTTTATTTGGAGATTTTGGTTGAATCTTTTGCATTTTCTTTTCTTTTTTCTTTTTGGTTCTATTTTTATTTTTGGATTTTGGTTCATTTTTTCTGGGTTTATATCCTTCTTCTTCTCTGCCGTTTCCATTCTTTCCCTGCTCTACCAACTATACCACCAACAGTCCAGAAACCATCAGCCCACCACTGTCAAAATTCCTACCCAACCCCAGAACTTTTCGTTGCCACTACCCCAAGCCCAAACAAACGCCCACAACCTGCAACTAACAACCATCAATGACCACAAGCCCACAGAACCTCCACTAAATTCCCATAAGTCCAGCCCTCAAAACCTCAACCTAGAAACAACCTGCAAAAAACAAAATAAGAAAATAAAACCATCACCCAAACCAAATTCCAACAGCCAACTATCCCAATCCCATTACCAGCACCAGGCATCAAAAACTATCACAAACACAACCATTACACCCACGGTTATCAGCTCCACCACTGAAATTCCAACACCACCAGGAATCATCTCATTGCCACCATAATTGACAGGCACACCTCAACTGTCGTAGTCCTCCACTCACAGCCATCACCATACACGCCACTGCCAAAGCCTCTATCCGAAGCTTCCAATCAGTTACCAAACCAACACAGCAAGTAGATAATCACAAAACCACCCAAAAAAAAAAATCACCCAAATTCCCCAAATCAAACAACCAATTACAACTAAAATGCAGCAATTTACAGCTACCTCACAACCCCAGCTATGGTTCCACCTCTGAGGCATAATTCGCTACCAAGACCCACAATCCCACCTGCGAAAAAGCAAGGGCCAAAAGGACTGAATTTCGACGAATCTGAAATTTGATTTTGGGGACTCCAGTAGAGGGAAAGAGAGAAAGATAAGAAGGAAGAAGTGATTAAAAGAGAAGGAAGAAGAGAAAGTGAAAAACCAGGGAGAAGAGAATCAGATAGACGAGAAATTAAAAGAGAAGAAAGAAGAAAAGAGAAAACAGAGAGAATTAAGAGCTAGAGAAGAAGAAAGATAATATGAAATTTATAGGTGTGCAGGGGCGTTTCGTTGATGTGGGGTTGAAGAAGATATTTGGGGGGGGGACATTTTAACTTTTTTGGTCATTTAATATTGTCTTCTATCTGAAATGGTCATGGGATAGGTCCACTTAGACATTTGGTCCTATCTTGCATTAGTTTAATAATTTCTTGGATTAGAAACAATTTGGGTTTGAAGAAATTGAGGTCGCGTAGTTGGGGGAAACAAATGATTGAACGAATTTTAGATTTCGAAGTCCAGTCGTTCTCGGTTTTGAGGGACCAAATTGGAGTTTTGGGTTGTTGTTAATAGTTAACTTTCTTATCTATTTTAGCTTTCTCTTTATATCATTTAGTTAATTATGTTTGACTGGTATATGTTTTGTCTTTAATATAGTTTTAGTTTAGTAATTAATTGAGTTAGTTTAGGTAATTTAGTAACCATTCTAGTTTAAATTCAATATAGTATTTTTATTTTTTGTTTTTAATTATGTAAAATATAAATTCATTTTTTTTAGACCCTAGGATTCGGATTAGTGTTATTATGCCTTTAAAGAATTTTTTTAAAATTTTTGTAATTAAGTCTCTGGAAATTGCTCATTGACCCCTTGGTTTATTTTCTGCCAATGATGCCCTAAGTTAGTTGCAATTAGCACATTGACATTCCTGGAATTTACATTTTTGTTCCCCAATTTACTTTAATTTTGCAGTTCTACCTCTTCGACTTATGTGATTTTGTAATTTTACCCCTTAAGTTTTATACAATTTTATTTTGGCCCTCCTTAGTTGCTAGAATTTATTTTTCATCTCAATTTGTCAATACTTATGTATTATAGGTTTTGTTTGTTTATACCGAGGTACCTTGACTTGTTTGTTCATTTTGATTAGTATTTATATCGGGTTTCGAGAGATATCCTAATTCCTCATTAATTTCTCTTTTATGTGCTCCAACATGATTTTTATGCATTTCTATTCATATATTGCCTATTTTGCATGCTCTTTGTATATTTATTTCTTTTATGCTATTTAATTTTAAATTTTATTATTTCTTTATTATTTTTCTATTTTTATTTTGGCAAAAAGTGTAATGTTTTTTGTGTTTAGCTAGTCAATGTAATAGTTAGTCTATATTTCTTAAATTTTAGCAAAATTGTGTATTTAGATAACAAGTGTAATAGATAGGTCATTCTTACTTTTTCCCCTTCAAAATTGTAACTTAAATCCCTCGGTGCAATAGTTAGGGCTTGCGTGCTTTTGCGTGTTTATGTGCTTATTTCTTTTATCACTTTCCTTAGCATTTGCATCTAGAATATCATGTCCACATGATACTTTCTCCTGCTTGACTTTATATGTCTTTATATGTTTAATTTACTTTTAATTCATGTCTTACTATTTAATTCATGTTTTATGTTATTCCATTACCACACTAGTCCAATACTAATTGTGGCTTTCTCGTCTCCCAGCTAGTGCAACGCTAGTAGGGAATTCCTATAAAAGGGCTAGTCCACGCTAGACCCTTAGGGCATTTTAGTGCTAAGTGCACTCGTGTGCATTTCATCATCTCACACACTAATTTTTTTAGAAAATTTTCATTTTTGCATGATTTGTATATATTTTTATTTTATTATTATCTTGTTATCTATTATTTATTTTTAAAAAATACTCAGTGCATGACATTTAGGTTGCATTTCACTTAGAAATCAATTCATTTGTGTGATCCGACTAAAAATAGTCACCTACTCACGTGGAAAATGGTGGCGTATATGCCTTTCCTCCCTCCGTGAGTAGGAATATTCAGTCACGAGTTATTAGTCTCCCGTACCCGTCATGTTGCATACAACTTTCTTCGACCACTTATTATCTATATTATTATTTTCTTTTCTTTATGTATTTCATTTTGCATTCACACTCGTGACTCCCTTGAGGTTTTGACTCGAGTTTCGCAATTAATGTCATAATCCCGATCAAGCCTCGACAGAACATTCCGACCCTCTCGATTCCCACAAATAAACTTAGGATTTGCATTCATTTAGATACATCCGAATGCGATAGAATCTATGGTTAATTTAAGAAATTTTGATTAAGCCTCGCAACTAGCCTCGACTAGGTTGAAAGGGTGCTTTAAGTGCAAGGCTTTGCCTTCCCTTTTTTCAAATATGACTCTCGGGCCTTTTTCTCTCATTTTTCATAGACCGGAGTCAGAAATGGGTTTTTAACTATTTTTCCTAAAAATTTTACTTTGGTTTTGTTAAACGATTTTTCAGGTGACTTAGTACACCCTAACTCTATACCAAGTGGTGACTTTATTTTTTTAAAAATAAAACCTTTTTTCAAATTAGTTGGCCAAAACTTGTCGCATTTTTTAGTCCTGGCCTTCTTTTATTTTTTTAAATACCATTTTCCTAAAAAACCATGTTTTGACTAAAAATTTGATTTTTCTCACACACGCACAGTTTTTCCAAAAACTTTATTTTTGAAATGAGTAGTCGGACCGGACTGTCTCTTCGGGACACGACAGTCAACGACCCCACCGTGTGTCATTTCGGGGCGCAACACCCACTTATATAGAAATTTAACATTTCAAAGCTTTATCATTATCAAAGTGCATTTCAAAAGCAAAGAGAATCAAATACTATTTACCTCAATCCAAAGACTAATTTAGGTAGTCTGAGTAGGGATAATCACCTTCGTCGCCTATAATACAAAATAAACACCCAAATCATACTCTAATTCTATTAAAGAAACAAAATCAAATTCAATCCTATACTCAAAATACAGAAGAAACCATTCCCTGCAGAACCTAGCTGATCTGCGGGTGGGATCCCCTGATCCGCTCCCGCGGATCACTAATCATCTGCCTGCTGATCACTGGCCAGAGGCCGATCCGCAGGCCTCCTTTTGCCAGCCGTGGCTGTGGCTAGCTCAAGCTCTGCCCACGACTCGGTGGGCAGAGACTTGACGCGACCAAAGCTCTCCGAGCCGCGGTCGCGACTTGGGAGCACTCACCCACGGCTCAATTCCAGAGAGTTGACGTTACTGAAGGCTCCATGAGCCTTGGCCACGGCTGGGTTCATCCTACCTGCAGCTCACCTACGATTTTCTGCAAAAAATGACCTTCACTCAACCATTTCTCAACTCCAACACAACCCAATTGAAAACAAAGCTAACAATGGCTCAAAGCAGCAAGGATAATGCATATAAATCTCCAATTGCTCAATAATCAAGGCATTAGCAATTATCACCCAAAACCCCTCAAATCCCTAACTCAACCACATCATACACTTATCATAATTTACATACACTTGCGCTACCACAACAAATCATCTAGTCCGATGAACAAAATAGTCTAAGGGTATCTAACCAAGCCATAACTTCAACTACCCAATCTACTACTACACCACATAACAAATTCTAAGAAAAATAAACTTAAATTTGAGAAAGAGAGATACCTTGGTTGAAAGAATCAAAGGCGCCTTTGCTTGCTTCCTTTGGGAGGTGGTGCCCTTCAATGTCCTCTTCAAAGGGAAAGGGAGGAGAAAATCTTTAGAGAGTGTGAGGAAGAAAGCTTGGGAGACAAAGAAGAGAAATAGGAAGAAAACTTAAGTCTTTGGAGATAAAATCAAATTCATAGGAATTGCTAACTAGTCCTTCAACTTTCACAATTTACAAAACCTCACAAATGAGCTATTGACCAAAAGGTCCTTGGTATTACACAAACAATATGCTATTAATATCTTTCGGTAGCATCTTACCATCCTTAACTTTGCTAGCATTTTTTCTTTTTGCCTGATATAGTTCAATGCCATCATGAGCTGGAGTCTTTTGTGACCCTTAATACTCCTCTCTTCCAATGCTATCAATCTTTGCATGGACTTCGGGAGCTTTAGTGTGTCACCAGTTACGCATATCATACTCAATTTACGTATCATTAAATCACAAACCTGATCTTATATTTTGCTGCAAAACTTGTGCATTTTTCTTCTTCAAATCCTTAAGCACTAGCAAATAACTAAATATTCTATCCTCTTTATCAGTCACACTTTAAAGCTGTATTTTTCAGCTGTTTTTTTTTTATTTTCTTGATAAGTGCATATTTTTTTGATAGATGATATTTTTTTTGGCATAAATGGAATGACAATTTTTTCATGAATTGGTATTTGGGACAAATTAAAAACTAATGTAAAAGTTGAAGTCCTCAATAGGCAGAATTAGAAGTTTGGGGACTAAATTGATATTCATAAAAAGTTCGAGAATGACTAAAGGAAACCTTAAAATCTATATTTTTGTAATATTAATGCCTACATTAATTATACTAGTGTCATGGCAAAATTGCTTCATTGAACAACTTTTTCTACTTTAAAATCTAAACAATCAGCCCTTTTCTATAAAAGTGGCCCAAGATATTCGGCTGCATAAGCAGAATCACTGTAAAAGGTTATTGCAAGACACGGAACTAATTCCACCAAGCAAAGTCACCATCTTTACTTATCTTTCAGTTCTTAATATGTATACATACAGACATATGTGTGTGTATATATATATTGAAAATATAAAAATGTTGGTTACAATATTTCCAAATTTTCTTTATCTCTCATCGTTGGTCTTTCTGTTTCTTTAAAGCCCTTGATAGCAGCCCATTTTGGGCTTGACCCATACACTTAAATTGGCATGTCCAAAATAAGCGTTTTTTTTCCTTTACATTTAAGCCCATTTGATAATAGCCGATTGAAAATGGATCAGTATCTAAGTGGTGTGTGTTACTGATTTAACTGAAGTGCCCTGCATTCTTTATAATTTTTTTTTTTTTTTTGTGTGTGTTTGCTATGTATCATTTGTGTACCTAAGAGAAATTTTAGCATTTTAATTTTATAATAATTGATGTTCTTATTATAGATAATCCAATTGCATTAATTATTTAATTTTACAATATAATTAAATATTTTAAAATTTTTATATTTTTAACAATGTAATTAACAATGTAGAAAAAATTTTGTAATAAGAAAACAAACATATTCTCTAGATATTGTGTTTTCATTTGTGTATTATTGGACAGACAATTTATGCACTCCAATTCAACTAAGTAGTTTAGTATACAGCAATTGCAAAAGATTAATCTCTTCATTAAGCTTTTTTTTTTTTGTTTTATTTACAAAGATGGGCACTGGTAGACTGTTGGCCGACATAAATGGTGCTTAAAGTGGGTCATTATTCTTTATTTAATAGAGAAGTATTAGCAAAAAGAATAAAAAGAAACGATCGACTTTAGACGAGAAACCTATGGGTGGGTGGGATAAATTTGATATCCTATAATTTTTTATTTTCAGGATGAAGTACTAAAAGACTTTCCCTTGGTTTTATTGGAGAATGATGTTTCCAAGAAAAAGGTAGAATGACGATTCTAGAGGCAAGGACTTTCCAGTATATAAGATTCATACGAAATATGAGAATGAAATAAGCAAGTTGGAAAAACTATTCTATTTCAGTTCACTCCTATGTACATAATGCGGGGAAAAGGAAACCATTAAATGAGCTCTTTTTTTTTTATTTTTTATTTTGAAATAAGGAGTACTATTAGTAGTTATTACAGCTTGACAAAACGGACAGTTTTTTTTTTTAGGTCATGTTTCAACATACTAGTTTACTCCTAATCTATTCTAAGGGATGATTCAACTGGACCTAAGGGAGCTAATGAAAACTAAACCACCATTAGACCAAAAAAGTACTATGATGCTCTTTTAGATTTTTTAAACCAACTAATTGTTGCAGGTGGGGCTTTAGTAGACTAGACTTTAGTTGGAGGGTAGTTCTTCGCCAGTCTAAAGTCTAATGTTGGAGCAGTAATAGACAAGACGTATAACCATAAAGTGTATATTTATCAAAAAAAAAAAAAGAAAAGTCTACAAAGTCTATAGTCTATAGTCTAGTCAACTGCCATTTTTGTCAAGTCAGAAGGGCCACTAACACGAGTTTTTGTTCAGTGGGATCCAACATGTTTCTTGCGGAAAAAATGAAGCCATTACGAGTCTTTTTTCCACAAAAAAAATCTGGTTGCTTAATTTATTCCATTCTTGTCAAGACTTGAAGTTCAGCCAATGGACGCAAGAAGAAAATAAAGTGTTGGAGATAACATGTACAAATTTCATTTAGCATGGGCTCTTACATAAGTAAAATGACAATGCTAAGTTTCTCTTCTTGAAGAAGTCCGATCCTTTTTACGTAAAGACGACGCAGTGAAATCTATAGCCTCGAAACATGCAAGTCCTATGATACAAAAGAATGGACAAGAACAAGTACTCGAGGGCCGGGGCAATGCTGATTTACTCAACCCCCCCGCCCCCCCCCCCCCCGGGGGGCCCCCCAGCCACACACACACAAACACACACACACAAAACCAAAAAAAAAAACAAAAAATAAAATAAAATAAAGGGTTCAGAATTAACAAGATAGATGACATTATTTTTTCAGTTGAATAAAATCTGCTTTAAAATCATGTAATAGTATATGTACTGGAAGTAGCATGTGCATCTGCAACTTAATTGGTAAAATTCCTTAATTTTTAAAATTTATTAAATAAATTAATTACAACTAAAAATTGATGTAAGATATGTTCCTTAAATTGTAATTCAATTTTTTTTAAAATATGTATATTCAACAATTCCATAGTAAAATTCAACATGCTTACAGGAAAGTTTCTAACTTTGGTTTTTTAGTCCATGAGAGCCATGAAGCTAGTTTTGAATTTTATTTGGACAAATTAAATATTTTTGAGGATGCATGAATTTATAACATAAACTAATATTATATGTCATTGTAATGTGAAAGATTGGTGAACATTGAGCCATTATTTTGTTCATTTTTCTTGTAAAAGGGATATGAATTTAATACATGTTCAATAATTTGTTATCCTTCCTTAATTATCAAGAATTTTGCTATTTTGTACTCTAAGACGCGTGATAAAAAAAACCAAAAAAAGAAAAGTAGACCAAAAAAGTGACACTGGGCACGTTTACAATATTATTCCCTAATAATACGGAATGAATAATCCCGCAGATTTATATGAGCCCATCAGATTTTGTGTATTTACTAGTCAGTAACGAACAGAATTTGTGATCATCTTTCCTTTCATTTCCTTCTTTTGTGTTAGTAGTTAAATTCTGAGGACTGACTCTCAAATTTTGAACATGCTTCAATCATGAACAAAGGCTTTCTGGCAGTTGAAGGTGATCTTCTATAAATAACGAGATTAATGAACTTGTGAAAACAATCAACATTCTTAATTAAAGCAGTTGAAGATGATCTTCCAATTGGAACGAGAATAATAAACATGAATAACATTCAGGGTTTTCTTAATTGAAAAAAGTGACGATTTGATGGAAATTAATTATAGCAAGCACATGTAAAAAAATACAAGTGTTGTGAAATCTAAGCAAACAGTATTGGAAGCTATTATTCCCTCTTGACAGAATGGCAGTTGACTAGACTAAGTTGGAGTATATTCATCTCTAGTGATACTTAGTCACGGACTCGTGACTTCATTCTTTTCCACAGGAAACATGTGGGAAACCACTGGAAAAGGAGTTGGTATTAGTGGTGGTTTAACTTGACAAAATGGCTTCATTCTTTTCCACAGGAAACATGTGGGAAACCACTGGAAAAGGAGTTGGTTTTAGTGGTGGTTTAACTTGACAAAATGGCTGTTGATTATAGACTTCTCGTCATATATCTTCTCAAGTGATAACTACTCATATGATCATGGTTTCATTTTTTCCACAATAATGGCTTCTTTTCTTTCCACGAGAAATCTGGATGCTTAACTTCATCAATCTCTACTTAAGATTTGAAGTTCAGCCAATGGATGCAAGAAGAAAATAAAGTCTTGGAGATAACGTGTACAAATTTCATTTAATATGGGCTCCAACACGAAAGTAGTATGACAATGATAGCTTTTTGCCTTTTTATTCTTGAAAAAGTCGAATCCCTTTTGCGTAAAGACGACGCGTTGAAATTTTGAGCCTATGATGATCCAAAAGATTGGCGAACAAGTACTCAAAGCGATGCTGATTTACCCAAAAAACTGCTCAAAATTAAAAAGGTATATAGCGTTATTTTTTCAGTTGAATAAAATCCGTTCTAAAAAAAACCAAAAAAAGAAAAGTAGACCAAAAAAGTGACACTGGGCACGTTTACAATATTATTCCCTAATAATACGGAATGAATAATCCCGCAGATTTATATGAGCCCATCAGATTTTGTGTATTTACTAGTCAGTAACGAACAGAATTTGTGATCATCTTTCCTTTCATTTCCTTCTTTTGTGTTAGTAGTTAAATTCTGAGGACTGACTCTCAAATTTTGAACATGCTTCAATCATGAACAAAGGCTTTCTGGCAGTTGAAGGTGATCTTCTATAAATAACGAGATTAATGAACTTGTGAAAACAATCAACATTCTTAATTAAAGCAGTTGAAGATGATCTTCCAATTGGAACGAGAATAATAAACATGAATAACATTCAGGGTTTTCTTAATTGAAAAAAGTGACGATTTGATGGAAATTAATTATAGCAAGCACATGTAAAAAAATACAAGTGTTGTGAAATCTAAGCAAACAGTATTGGAAGCTATTATTCCCTCTTGACAGAATGGCAGTTGACTAGACTAAGTTGGAGTATATTCATCTCTAGTGATACTTAGTCACGGACTCGTGACTTCATTCTTTTCCACAGGAAACATGTGGGAAACCACTGGAAAAGGAGTTGGTATTAGTGGTGGTTTAACTTGACAAAATGGCTTCATTCTTTTCCACAGGAAACATGTGGGAAACCACTGGAAAAGGAGTTGGTTTTAGTGGTGGTTTAACTTGACAAAATGGCTGTTGATTATAGACTTCTCGTCATATATCTTCTCAAGTGATAACTACTCATATGATCATGGTTTCATTTTTTCCACAATAATGGCTTCTTTTCTTTCCACGAGAAATCTGGATGCTTAACTTCATCAATCTCTACTTAAGATTTGAAGTTCAGCCAATGGATGCAAGAAGAAAATAAAGTCTTGGAGATAACGTGTACAAATTTCATTTAATATGGGCTCCAACACGAAAGTAGTATGACAATGATAGCTTTTTGCCTTTTTATTCTTGAAAAAGTCGAATCCCTTTTGCGTAAAGACGACGCGTTGAAATTTTGAGCCTATGATGATCCAAAAGATTGGCGAACAAGTACTCAAAGCGATGCTGATTTACCCAAAAAACTGCTCAAAATTAAAAAGGTATATAGCGTTATTTTTTCAGTTGAATAAAATCCGTTCTAAACTCACGTATTGGTATATGTACTGGAAAGGAGCATGTGCATCCGTAAGTTATTAAGCAAAATTCTTTTTTATTTTTTAAATTTATTTAATAAACTTAATAATAATTAAAAATTGGTATAAGACTTGTTCCTTGATTTGTAGTTCAATTTTTTTAATAATATATACTTAACAATTCCAGATTAAATTCTAATATGCTCACAATATATATATATATATATATATATATATTCAGCAATTTTACTCTATATATATATATTCAGCAATTCTAGAGTAAAATTTAATATGCTTACGGCAAAGTTTTTTAGTCTTGTTTTGGTCCGTGAGAGCCGTGAAGCTAGCTTCGAATTTTATTTTGGACAAGTTAAAACTTTTGAGCATGCATTTAAGTTGTAACATAAACGAATATTACATGCGATTTTTATGTGAAAGATTAGTGAATCTACAACCTTTGTTTTGTTCATTTTTTTTCCTTGTAAAATAGACATATGATTTAGTACGTGTTCAATAATTAGTTGTCCTTCCTTAATTGTCAAATAGTTTTTTTTTGTCACAAACAGAAAAACTCTTGATAATTGAGGAAGGATAAAATTTGTCCACCATATTTTTTCATTATTTTTTTGGGAAGACCAAAAAAACCATGCTTCAAGGAATTGCAGTTACTTTTAAACTGAAAAGGATGAGACAAAGAAGCATCAAGACAAAGATTTTATACCATATATAAAGATTGCATGTGAAGAATGCAATCTTGTTTGACAGATGTAATGACCTCTCCCAAAGAACAAGACACCAAAAGCATCACTTTTGTGGAATGATTTTAAAAAAGAAAATAATTTTAGAATTTTTTCATCAATTACCCTTCTACAAAAGAAAACTAAAGAACCCAAAATGTTAATATTTTAAAAAAGCGAGGTTAATATTAAAAGAGTGATAAAAAATGAAGCAGACAGTAAATAGTAATTTGCTCATTTACAGGCTAAGGTGTGTCTTAGAACATTTAAATCAAAACAGCAAAATGACAAATTCTAATGAGCCCTTAGTCTTGTAGTGAAATAACTAAAACTGAGACAGCAAGAGTATGAGGTAATGGGTTTAAGTCTCTCGATTATGAGTGTAGTCTGACACTATGCTCGTATTTATTCCCATATTTGTGAATTAGTTGTACTAAAACAATGACTTCATATTTATCATACTATAATGAATTAGTTGTAGCTGCATATATATATATATGTATGTATGTATGTATGTATGTATGTATGTATGTATGTATATGTGTGCATGTATGTATGTATATGATATTTGCCACTATACATGCATATAAAAACAAAATATAGTAAACTATTCTTATCCCATCATGTATTGATACCCTTGAACGACTATCAACGACAACAATTTTCTTCTTCGTATCTTAATTTGGTCACGACTCACAATTTACTACATGCATTTCTGTTCTTCACTTGCTAGGATTTACCTTGCGACCGATTCACATTTCAAGTTAGACATCGTCGCACATGGGCTCTTTCCAAAATCCTATCATTTAGAAGTCACATAAATTGAAAGAAAGGAAAAGAAAATAAATAGGAAAAGCTATTAGTGGGGAGAAATTTGAAACTAGAAGAAATTAGTTGGATTTTTGTAATTATCTCCATATAAGTGTTAAGATGCATGACTTATCATACTTAATATATAATACCTACATTCATATTTATTGCTTCCCTTATAGTTAGTACACTTTTTCAATTTAACATTATTTTTTCAAAGTAATGAGTGCTCTAGAGTGTCTAAGAGACATTCTTCAGGTCAAACCCCATTTTTTGTTTTAAATCTTGTACGATTAAGATAATAAGGAAAAAGAAAGGAAAGTCAAATATGTTGTTTGGTAAGAGAATAGAAAGGAAGAATAAGAAAAAAATTTAAAATCTCTTTATAAGATTAAGTATCTAAGTTAATTCAGTAAAAAAAAATCATTAAAAGGGGTAAAAAAATGAAACTAAGTAAAATGACTTTTCTTATCGTCTCGTAAAGTTAAATGTGTTGCTTGGCAAGAGAATAGAAAGGAAGAAAGGGAAGAAAATAAAATCTGAAAATAAAATCTCTTTATAATATTAAGTAATTTGGCAAGTTTACAAAAATATTAAAAGGTGTCGAAAATGCAACCAACTAAAATAATTTATCTTACCCTCTCGCTTCCTTAATTAAATTTTTTTTTTTGGGTCCCACTTCAAAAATCGAACCAAATACAACTTAATCCTCTATTTCTTTCTTTTGCTTTGTCAGTTGTTCCTTCAAAATAAACGATGCGGAGAATTCTAAACAGCTTGACCAAAGACTTGTTGTGTTGTTCGAGAAAATGTTTGCCATCTTGACGAAGACCTGATATTAAGCATGCTGGATACTCGTGCAAATATATTTCCATGGGGGTCCAATGTCTTAAGCTCACATTTCTCTCTTCTTTCCGTCCAAACCAAGGGGAAGAACAGTCAAGAGAAAATAATACCTAAATCATATTTGCTTATTGGCACACGTAGATAAATAATTTGAACATATACCTATCAACTTGCCTAACTAATAGTTAGTGAACTATGAGAAAATGTGGTGGTAATGGGAAATAAGTTGATTGAATCATAAATTTTCTCAAAAAGCTAGTAAAACTTCTTATTAATTTACTTCTTGTTTTAGAAATTAAATTTTTTTTGCATCGTTACCTAATTTCATGTTAACGTATTACATTCCGAAAACATAGAAAATGCAGTAGCGATATACAGTTAAGTAACATGGCATAAGTTTAATAAAAAAAATAGTAAAATTAATTGATAATTTACCAATTGCTTGAAAAAATTTACTATATTTTTGCCGCATGATCATGGGACATACTTCTAAGTTATCCCATCTCTCTAGTTTCTTCCTTTTTATACAAATATAATCCCGTAGAACTTAAGTCAAACCCTCATCATTTCAAGGTACCTCCCCCACCCACCACCAAAAATAAAAAATAAAAAATAAATAAATAACCCAATAAAATAAAAGAAATTTATGTACTCGAGTCTTTATATATTACTGATGGGGGCAATATTCCTTGTTATGCAATTACCTAATCCATATTCTAAAATTTGAATTGACGATGGAGAAATGTTATTTCCTTTTCCTTGCAACCTTGGTTGCGTGCTTTGCCCCAACACTCACAACTGCCATCAGTAGTAGTGTTATTTTCAATAACAACAATACTCGTGACCTGGATGCTCTGCTTGCCGTCAAGGCCACCATTGTCGAACCCCAAAATATCCTTTCAAACAACTGGTCCACTTCTACCTCTGTTTGTAACTGGATTGGAATCACTTGTAACTCTCGCCATCAAAGAGTCGCAGCTATAGACCTTCCTAAAATGGACTTAGCTGGAACAATACGTCCGGAATTGGGAAATCTTTCTTTCTTAGTAAGGCTGAATCTCTCAAACAATAGTTTCCATGGAAATCTTCCCAATGAGCTGGCTCAATTGCGTAGACTCAAGTACATCAACTTGGCATACAACAGTTTTGATGGTGAGTTTCCCTCATGGTTGGGAGCTTTATCTCAACTTCGTTACCTATCATTTTATCATAACAGATTTTCAGGCTTATTGTCACCTGCGGTCTTTAATTCAACTAAGTTGGAGACCTTCATATTGGGAGAGAACGAACTTGGAGGCCCTCTGCCTCCGTCTTTGTTCAACCTCTCATCATTGCAGCACTTAAGTTTAACAAATAATAGCTTATCTGGTTACCTTCCGGCACGCATCTGCGATCATTTGCCACTACTCTATGGGATTTATTTGTCACTCAACCAGTTTGAAGGCAAAATTTCATCTGGTATTGGAGATTGTTCGAGACTTCAAGTCTTGTCCTTGTCATACAACCATCTTGGAGGAAATATACCGAGAGAAATTGGGAATCTAACCACGCTTAGGGAGATATATCTTGGTCTAAACAATCTTCAAGGTATGTTAATTAGATCCTTGCTTTTGTGTTACTTCACTTTCATCCTAACCAATCGGTTGAATGGAAACCCACCATCAGGCCAGTTTGGAACTGGTTCATCCGGTTTTTCATTTTCATATTATTTTATATTAGGAAACATATCCTTTCTATTTTCCACCATGTCCAAAATATAAGGTCCGACAATAATTCTTAATTTCTAAAGCTTTTTTCAAAACTATGAGCCAGACAGCATTGATTTCACAGATCATATAGGCTTTTATTATAATTTCACAACATGCACCCAAGCTAATCCAATGAAAGTCCTTTTCAATGCATGTTTTCTACAAATATTTGAGTATCAAATCTTTATCTTTCAAGCTCACACTATCAAATCCACTTTTTTTTTTTTTTTTTTTTATGTTTGCAAATATTTTTTTGGCTCACCTTGGCTCTAATATGTATACAATCTATACCAGTCAATAGAAAAGCAAAATATATATATTTTTGAGCTTCCTCATAATTGTTTTTGGAATCATAAAAATGCTACTCCATTGCAACTGCAAGCTGACTGGTATAGATTTAACAAAATGCAGTCTTCCACTATGCAGTAGAACCTTTAAAAACAAACTCAAAATCTTTTTTGGAACTTTATCGACAAGCACTTTGCAATCAAAGATGGTCAGCCTAGTGCTAATTAGTGGGATACAAAGATATCTAATAGGTAGTTGTCCTGATTTTATGCTATGTTTTCTGCACTCGTTTACTAGCTCCTAAATGTCATATTTCATTCTTTTTAGACTTGATCTCAAATTTGGCAATTCTAAAAACTCACCGAGAACAACATTCAACACTCGAACAAATCTGTTAGTGGTAAATGATAGATTAAACAAATCTTCGACAAACAAACATTACTAATTTCTAAATCTTTATATTTTGGATGGTAGTCAATTCGTAGTTCTTGAATTCTATTATCTAGTAGGCAAGAGAAGCACTACAGCTAAGAGGAAAATGTAAAGAGATATGGGATCTCCCATATCTAAGTCCTATTTCACTATTAAAGAAAGCTACTAAAGTACTATTTAAATTTAAAGAAAATTGCACAGAAGATGCCCCACTTTAATCTTAATTATAAATTCTAGAGGGAAATTGATTTTCCTCGTAGTAGTACGCAAAAACTCCTACTTCATAGTGTCACAAGCTTTTATCAAATAAACTTTTATGGCGCACTGTAATATCCTCTTTGGAGCTCATGCAAACCATAATATCATCAAACATCAAACTCTTTTTCAAAAAATGCAACCTACTCTGTACTTACAAATTTAGGCATAATTCAATTAATCTTTTAGTTAAGACCTTGGATTAGACTTTTGCATCTTATGAATGAGAGTAATGATAGTACTATTCGAAAAGAAACACATAATCCTTGGAGAAATAGTATTTCACAGCTTGCATTACATTGTCTTTAACAGTTTATCAAATCTCAGTAAAAATTCAATAGAAAAACTATCAGGACTAGGACTCTTACCTTCTTTCATAGAGAAGAACACTTGCATAATTGCTGTATCAGTTGCCTCTTGTTGCAGCAATATGAATGCACATCAAAGACCTGTTTTGGAGGGAGTTGTTGCAGTATATTCTCAAGTTTTGATGTAAAGTTTCGATGCTCACTGAATGATGTTTTCCAGAATTAGACAGTAGCATCCATCACCTCCTCATAGTCATCCAATCTTCATCCATCATCTGTAGTTAAAGTCATCAATCTATTTCTTGATTGATAAGCCTTAATAATTCTATAAAAGAATTTAATACTTCTGTTCCATAAAGTAAGCCAACAGAATCTAGATTTAAATTTATAAAATTACCTTTACTTTCAACGGTTCAGCATATATCAAAACTCTCTCTTTCTTAGTACTTTGTAAAGTCATATCGATAGGACAAATCTTTCTTTGCTAATATTTCCATACTATGTTTTATTTAGCTCTTCTAGTGCATCTTTCAGCACCTTACGCTTTAGACACACTCTTGGCTTGGGATTTCGAGAAACTTCTGCACACAAACCAATATTGAGAAGTCCTTAAAATTGAGTTTTCCCCATCAAAACATGTAAAATTAAAAAGGGTTAGCTCCAAAATTAAAATTATCCTTAGTGCTAGCAAACCTAGATTATGATCTAAGCGGTAAAAGAAATTTAGTTTTAACATTTGGCGATTCATTATACATAATATATGTGCATGTGTGTGTGCCTAATGTTGAGCCAGCAAAAAAGCACATCCTCTGAAATTATTTCCTTAAAAAATGTAATCAATAAAGAAAAATATTTGGTAGATAAAATATAGCTCTTAATTGATTGTGCCAACCCATAATTGAGAGATATCAATCTGGAAAAATAAGAGGAAAAGAGAATAATGGGAGGAAGAATAATAATAAATAATTTATGTACATAACTAAAGGTGCTAATAATTCTATATTTATCGTACTAAAAGTATGAAAATAAACATTAAATAAAAAACTCCAAATGGCATTAAAGAGGGAACTGTCCAGATTAGTGCAACATAGGTGTGATTTTAAATATAGTTGTTATCTACATGATATCTTATCGTTTCCTTTATTTATATCTAAAATACTAAGCTTTTTAAAATTGATTTGATAATGTCATTACTTAATTTTATTGAGTAGGCCATCAAACAATAAAAGTCAAATCTGTTTGAGAATGTTTTACCATTTACTTTGCACAAAATAATCAGATGGTGAAAAGTGATGAGAAAATCAGAGTGATTAATCAAATAGCAAAATTTAGTAAATTTAGTTTTAAAGTTGTGCATAAAGAAAATAAGTAATGATGTATATTACGAACGTTTTAGATTCTAAAATGCAATTTTAAAGTCATATTATTAGGTTTTTTTTTTTTCATTTCAATAAAATGAAGCTAGTCCATCCATCTTATACACTCCCAACACATCAAATGTAAGTCAACATTGTGATGGCCAACTAACCAGAAAAAGTAAATATTCTAGAGAGATGAACAGGTAGCTAACATGTACAAACTACAATCGCATTTTTATGAGACTAAAACTGAAAATTTCAAATTTCTTCATAGCGATAAAGAATAAAATGTAACACCAATTAGTTATTGATGGTTATTAAATATGAGAACATAATTGTTCGAATCACAAATATTAAACAGTTTAGCAAAATAGCTATTGAAAATAACTATAGGGAACAAATTTGAACCATTTTTCTTTTACAAAATATTTTAGATATTACTTGGTAGCTTAAAATATATTCCTTGAAACAATTATAAATATATCATTGTCTACTGTGCAGGTGAAATTCCGGGAGTTATTGGCAATCTTACTAATTTGCAAAACTTACAGATAGAGTATGCAAATCTAACAGGTAAAAATTTTATATCTATCTATGTTTATTTATACTACCACATGTTGTTAAACTATTGCTCGGCACATCCTCGTCTAGAGTTTAAATTGTGACACTTTCCTCTTTGGCAAAATTAGGGCTGCACGCGACTCAAGCTGCTCGCGAGCAGCTCGGTCAATAGCTCGAATCGAGTTTGAGTTGATCGAACTCGAGCTTGATCTCGAGCTGTTTGCGAATCATATGAATCGAGCTCAAGTATATTAGTATTTGACTCGAAAAAATTGTCGATCTTTTCGAGCTCATAATATATATATATAATGTGTGTGTTAATTTACCAAAATACTTATATACTTTGGAAGAATTACAATTTTAACTTCTTAATCTTTAAATAGTTTCTGGACATTTTGCATTTTCACTTTGTATTTTTTTTTTAAATAAAAGGCAAAATTTTCAAATTCCTAGTCTCGTCCACATCCATCATCTTTTTTTACCTCCTTCTTACCGTTGCTCTCCTTCTTCTCCTTCTTTTTCTCAACAGACGAGCCATGCTGTGCTGTTTCTGTTGAGAAAAACTTGGACCATCTCAAATGCCTTTTTGAATGTTCTCAATCATGAGTACAACCAGTTAATAGAAGCTTCCAGTGTTTCAGATATTGAAAAAGGAATTGGGAGTTCATGGGAAATCTTCATCTTAGGAAGCTTTACGGATCATTTTCTTTTCACGAAGCCAATTATTCTAACTTGTTCAGATTTTCTAAATGTTGTGGGTATTATTATTTTGTTTTCTTTTCACGAATTGATAGGATCTCCTTGGTTTTGGCTAGTTGGAATAGGGAAGAGTTGCCACTTTAGTCTCTATCGATTGGCTCCGATCCACCATTTTTTTGGTCCTATTTTTCACTCCCCTATGATGCATAAACTACGGGGATTCGATTGGTGTAAAAATCTATGCGTTTTGGTAATGATTTGAGGTCGATTAGTGATGATAGTATTATAGTTATTTGATTAGATTTGTTAAGTTTTAGCAATTTTCTCGTGAATCTAAATTTAGATCCATAATTTATGGAAAAAATAAGCCCAATGATGCTATTTTGTAACGAAACACCATTTCGGTGAGATTCCGGCGGTAGTGGTAGGCAGCGTGCGGGAGCTGCTGGCTGTGCCACCCGTTTCAGACTAAGTGCCTTCTTTGTGAATCAGATATAGTTTAGGGATTTAAATGTAATTCTATTTGGATGATAACTTCCTATTCTTTACATTTGTACGTCTATAAGGTTTTAATTATTTATAGATTTAACCTTAAAATTTAAAATTTAATTAATATTAGTTTACGAGAATTAATATTAATATTATTTAAACATAATAAAAATAAAATAAAGTAATACTCGAGCGAGCTCGGATCGAGCTCGAATACGTTGAATACGTATCAAACTTGAGTTCGACCTCTTAATTTGCATACTCGACAAGCTCGAGCTCGAGTTTGAGTGTAGATATTCTAGGCTTGAGTCGAGCTCAAATATAGTGGTATTCGGGTTCGACTTGGCTCGATTACACCCTTAGGAAAAATACATTGGATCCCAATTTTACCATATTCACAATAAATTTCATGAAGTAGGGGAAAAAAGATAAATGCCATATTTGAATACGTAGACGGAGCTTAGATGACACTTAATTCAGTTGTAATGTTGCTTCATGAAATAATCTTGCTAGAAGAAGCAAAACAATATATTTGATGTAGGTTCAACTATACGATTAGGAACTTATATACAGGCTTAAGTAACATTGGCAATGAGTCCCAATACCCATTGGGATCCTATGCCTATATTTAATTTGGGTGGGATGGGTATCAATAATATGGAATTGGGCCTATTTGAGATTACAGCTAGTAATACCCGTTTAAATATGGTTATGGTTTGGAATTACTTGGGATTCCCATATCCAAATATAATTAAATTTTGAAAGAATTTGTATTAGCCAATACAACATTGAAAGATGCACTACAAATTAGTCTTCATATTTTGGTTTTATGTAAGTTTGTAATATCCACGAACGAGTAAGATGTTGATTTATTTTAATTTTTAATTTGCTTCATTACTTTCGTGATGAATTTTTTTGTATTAGGTCTTTTAATAAAATAATATCCAAATTAATTTTGTTATAAGTAGATAAATTAGATCTTTGCACATTCTCAATCTGTCCTTTGTACATGTAATCATTAGAAAACTATAGTTTATAATTGAAAGGTTAAAAAGCATTAATAAATGAGATTTAAAAAGGAACAATACATAAACAAAAAAAGTTAGAAATTTATTGAGGTTAATAAAATAAAAAAATAAATGATATAAAAAAGGAAATATTAAAGTTAAACTAAAAAAACTAAATGACATTTGAAAAATGACAATTCATTAATAAGGAAATATAATTTAAAAAAATAAAATGGGATTTATTGGGCATTTGGGCGGTATCAAAATGAGACTAGTCCATTTTAGTCCTGCCCACATGAATCCCATGACAAATATGGGACTCTTTGGGTATGACCCATATTTTGCAGTCTCAATTAAGTCTTGCTCAAATTCCACCCATTCCCCTATTTGAAATCTCTAGGCTTGAGTCCATCCTTTAACCTAAATGCTTGAGTATACGTATACTTTAAGAGAAATCCATATATTTTTTGGTTGCTTCGTATTGAGATTATTATTGCAATCTCTCTATTGGTGATAAAAATTGCCACTATCACGGCCGTTGAAATTACCCTTGCCTGTTCTAGCAAATTTTTGAATTTGCTGATTCAATGTGTCTCCTTTTAGACTTGTATATCTGTACTTGCAATGCCTTCTCCACCATGTCCTTCTCTACTTCATCATCCAATTTCCCAATAATTCTCTATTTGTCAAGAATTAATGATGCCTACAAATCCTCAAGGGTCAAGGTTCTTTTGTCTCTTGAATTACTATTGTGACGCCCCAATAAGGTCCCACGCCAGAATCCTAATCAGGATGCTTGCTTGGCTTGCACCAGGACCCAAGTACAAGCGTCATATGGTCAAAATATAATCAAATGCTAAAAGTTATGTATACCTTCAAAAACTAATTACAATGTTTGAGCCACTTAGGCCATCTCAATTTACATCCATCCTATGGCTAATGCCATCCAAGAGAAAACTTCTCTTCGTTCCTTTATCTTTTTCCTGTGGTTAAACACATGAAAAGAAAAGAAAATGAAACGTGAAATGAGGTTTACGCCTAGTGAGGTCCATTTTAAAAAACTATTAGAAAAGTTCACTATATTCATTTATTTTAATTGAGAAAACAATCAAAATATATACACACGTCAATTCACGACATACATCCCAAGTTTACGAATCTTTTGTAAAAGCAAGGGATACCAAGTAAATAAGCCAATAAACGTCACACATCCCCAAGCCTAGAATCTCCCATCAAAAGCAAGGAGTACCAAGTAAACAAATCAATACTCATCATATATCCCCAAGCCTACGAATCTCCCGTCAAAAGCAAGGAGTTCCAAGTAAACAAGCCAATACACGCCATACATCTCCAAGCCTATGAATCTCCTGTCAAAAGCAAGAGGTACCAAGTAAATGAAATATTATTCATCATACATACCTAAGCCTCCGAATCTCCTGTCAAAAGCAAGAGGTACCAAGTAAACAAGTCATTACACATCATGTGTCCCCAAGCCTACAAATCTCTCGTCAAAAGCATGGGTATTAAGTAACAAATCACATGATTACAAGACCGTAACTTGTAAGTAGAAATAAATTTAAGGATGCTTGCTCAACAATAACAATAACAATTCTCATGTAGCTATAAATAAATGCAGTATCAACAAACAGTAGTCACATATCCCTGTAAAGCACTGGTAGTTCATACTACATCATATAATTTTCAAAATATCATTCACTCTCAAACACCAACATTAAACCATATACTCTTGTAAAACAATAGCTTGTAAATAAGAATGAAGTTTAGGACACTCACAATAAGTCCTGAAATTTTCAAAATATCATTTAATTTCAAGTACCAGTAACAAATCACATAATTTAATAAAAGAGTAGTTCGCAAGTAAAAATGAGGTTCGGACTCTCACAGGTATATCAAGGTTTATAGGTTCTTCAAATGCTTGCTACTAGGATCACTCGAATCACCTATCAATTGAAGGCAATATAGTTACCTATCAAATCAAGGTGAATGAATAAATTACAAAAATTAGGGATTTTTCATTTGAGAAGTCTAACTAAATTTCTACTTAACCAACTTTCCCAAATTTAGTAATCATGCAAACTATACTTAATTTGGAGTGTTTTTCATGAAGACAAAAAGCTCCAGTTCCAATTACAAAGTGGTTCATTTACTATTAATATTTTGTTTTCGTTATCCCAAGTATGTAAATTCAATTGAGCATAACTTTCTGTATAAAACTTCCTTTGCTTCAAGATCTACATGGTTAGAAACTAGGTTTCAAGAACTATAAATTTTGTGAAGAAACCAAATTCGAATTCTAACAAGAACTGAATCAAACTTGGGTCAAAACCTAGCACATTGTCAAACCTGTTCTATATGCATTCCAGTCCATTTTCATCAAATTCTAGATTCAACCTGTGACAGCCCCACCTTACCCAGAGGCGCACCAAAGGGCTTAGCGGACTGCCTGCCTAGCTCTCGCCAAGTCTCGATTCACGCACTCACGCAAACGTCCGAGCGTACTTAACTTAAAATAAAATAAACTAAAATAAAATGGAATAAAATAAAATACACTCTTATTATTTAACTGAAAGGTACAAGTCATATCGCAAGTTTACAAGTCATAATATACATGATTTTCACAAAAATAGCCTAATACAGTTCGGCTATTACAATAGCTACAACATCTATAATAATCGAAAACCAGTGGGTCCAGCTTTAATTTTTCAAGTAACCTGAGTAAAGGAAAACAAATAAAATGGAATGAGCTATAATAGCTCAGTGAGTGCTCAAGTCATGCGATCATACCAGTGAAATGTGATTTTTTTTTTTCGATAAAATATTTAACGAGTAAATAAACAATTTGTGAACAAATTAATTAACAAATAGTCAGTGGCGGATACGGGCTCACTACGGGAAACAAGTTCAACCGCAGGAGTATCAATCACGATCAAGATAACAATGATATCGAGACCGAGGTAAAATCTCAGGTCCGAGATACTTGAAAATTCAATCCAGAGTTACCCTCTTAGAGGAATGAAACTCATATAGGAAAGATTATCATGCACCTATAACCCCAACACCTTATATCACCCCAAACGCTCCCGGATGACTAACCGAGGAGTAACGGTGAAGTTAGCCCCGGAAGTCCAAGATCAAGAATAAAATTCAATCATGAGTCAGCCTTTTCCAGGACTTTACTCAGATATAAAACTAACACGCACCGAATAACGCCCAACACCTTATATCTCTCCCATACGCTCCCAGTCTGATCAACCGTAGAAAATAGTAAAATCGACCATGGGAGTCACAAGCACAATTAACACATTAGATAGTAAAAGCATGTAACACATTACGGAATAGATGCGATAAAGTACACATCTTTCCTCAAATAACACATTTTATTATATAATCATGTCAAGTGTAATCATACCATTTCATGCATGGAAATAATAATAACTAGTATGACATGGCATTTCATGCATCATGCACAGAGAAGAACACTCACCTGATGCCTAAGAAAATATTTCGTAGTAGGGTCGGGAATCACTTCCGGATCCTGAAATTCACGAGAAAGAATCGTGTAAAAACTTGACTAAAATCTAAGAAATTTCATAAGGAAATTCAAGAAATACCCGAAGTCTTTCTAGGGTTAAGTTTCTAGGGTTTTGGAGCTTAGGGTTTTACCCTAGGGTTTAGGGTTTTCAAAATTAGGGTTTCCTAACCTTCTAGGGTTTTGGCTCGGAAAGGTTTAATTCACTAATAGCTAGTCTACAAAAATTTCTGCACGCTTAAATCACTAAATTACAGCTTATAAAGACTTAAATCGTAACCTAATCACTTTTATTTCTTAGGTTTTACCGAAATTTCGGCAGCATTTTCCCTATAACCGGACTAACCCAAAAATTTAAAACCTGCAAGAAAATCAACCATCCAATCCAATTCAACAAGTTCTACAACTTCTAGGTTCAATTTAAACTCAAATTCAATCAAGATTCCACTCAAATTCAAAATCCCTACTCCAAGAATCATCACCCAATTTGCACAGGGTTGGTTTTCAGCCAACTTCGTGCCATTTCTGGGGTCAATCCATTAAGAACTAAGGAATTCTGATTACATGTTTTTAAAGTATGTTTATAGGGCTACAACTTTCGTGAAGATCATCAATCCAAATTCCAACTAGAACCAGTTCAAAATCAGCCCTCAAGTTGGCTCATCATCAAAACTGTTTCACGCAGAATCAAATTTTCAGCCAACTTTGCAAGCTTTCTGCGGTTAGTACAAAATGAACCACCATGCAAGCCCTATACCGTTTGAAAGCCCTATGAATCTAGTTTCTAAAACAACAAGAATCATTCGAATCCAAGCTATCTACACCAAGTTATGAAGGTTTTACTAAAACTGGTCCAGCATGACTGTTTTAAGTGTTTTTGAGTTCCAACTTAAATCCTCAACTAAACCACATATAAAACATAAATTTCCAAAGTTTAAAGGCCATATACTAGTCTATCTAACCACAAGAACACTTTATATAGCAAGTATATATCAATTTCTAACTAATTTCTTCAAGTAGTATTAACAAGACACTTGGTATTAAACTTGCATAAAAACTAATTAGAACATGAAATTAATAAGGTAAGTTCATAGTAAATACCTTAGATATGCCTAGAACTTTGCTTAGAAAAGATAGAAGTCCACTTCCTATGGTTGATTTGTGTCAACTTGAGAGATGAAAGTCCAAGAAGTTGAGAGCAAAAAAATGAGGGAAGAAGAGGGAAAGATGAGGGCCGGCCAATGTGAGGAGAAAAGAGAAAGAAATAGTCTAGGAAAAATGAAAAAGAAATGAAGAAAAGGTGGGAAAAATGGTTGGCCAATTAAAATCTCACAAGAGTAAAGTAGAATGAGGTAGTCTTTAATGCAAGAGAGCTAACTTGGGTTAATTTGATTGGTGAAGCTCATTAACCTCTTATCACTTAACACTAGCAATAATTAAGACACAAATTATTAAAACAAAAAGAGAGTGAAATAGAGGGAAGAGACAATCCGGCCATAAGGAAGAAAGAAAAGAAAGAATTTTCGGCCAAAAGAAAAAGAAAAGAAAGAGAAAAATTTCAGCTAAGGGAAAAGAAAATAAAGCTAAGAAAATAAGTGAAATTTTTGAGTAAAATTGAGCTAAAATTCAAGTAGTCAAAAGACTAGAAAATAGTAAAGTAATTAATCAAAGTTTAAACACTAATATAAATTAAATGGTCAAGTAAAATTATTCTAACTTTAGTACTTAAGTGTTCTTGCTTATATAAATGAAAATCTTAGCTAATTAACCTAATTAACTCAAGAAATCTTCCAACTAATAAATCAAGGATTAACACTTAACCCTAAATAAGAAAGAAAAATGTCTCTTATATGTGCATTTTCTAGGGTGTTACATCCTCCCCCCCTTAAAAGAATTTCGTCCTCGAAATTCTATCTAAATTATCGAATAGCTTGGCTAGACCGTAGAAAGCAAGAGTCGTACCTTCAATGCCTTCTGATGATTCCTGGAGTATCACGCTTCTCTAGGGCATAGACTCGAGCCGGTACCCTTTGCTTGTTTCCACTTTCTTTGGCTTTGTCAAGATCCTTATTTCCCTGCTGAGCCATATACTGCCCACTGGTCGCCTGTCTTGGGCAGTATCTCATTTGATGATCGGCACTACCGCAAAGAAAACACTTACGGCTTTTCCTCCAGTAATTTTCTTCGGTATGATTACCTTTACCACAATATCCGCAAGTAACTTGAACCACAGGAGATTGAGTTTCCTTCAAAGTGTTTTCCTGACGTGCATTTCCTAGTGGAACTCTGCCCCTCGGAACCTCTCTTATCCTTTCAGATTGGGCACCTTGCCCAATTCTTACTCCTCCATCTCCTTTTCCCATCTTAAAAGCTGGAGCACCTTCGGTTGACGGGCGCGAATCACTAGCATTTCCACGTTTTCGTGCTTGAAAGGTCCGAACCATAGATTTAGTTTCCTCCACCTGCTGTGCTTTTTCCACCGCAGCTACGTACGTTTCAATGGTGGCAGCGGCGAGGGCGTCTTGGATCTCCAAATTCAACCCTTGGATAAATCTCCTCATCCTTCGTCGTTCGGTGGCTACAAGTTCTGGGGCATATCGAGAGAGTTTAGTAAACTGAGCCTCATACTCAGCTACATTCAGCAATCCTTGTCTCAATTTCAAAAATTCATCTTCTCGCTTTTCTTGTACTCGCACGGGGATATATTTCTCTTTGAATTCTTTAGTGAAGTTGATCCACGTCCTTGGAGTCTGATGTCTTTCCCACTTGGCGTTAACCAAATTCCACCAAGGGGTGGCAGCACCCTTCCAACTGGAAACACGGCGAAGGTCACTTGTCTTTCATCGGTATATCTTAAGGCGGCGAAAAATTTTCTCGATGTCTTCCAACCATTTCTCAGCGATTCTCTGGTTTGGACTGCCATTAAACTTAGGGAGGGTTAAATTTTTGGAATCGTCTCTAAGGCGACATCATCTCCCTACTACTGGATTTCCTATGCGGGTTGCCCAACTTCCACTTCCTGGGTTTTGCCGATTTCCCAACTGGGTTAGAACATCGGTCATTCGATTTAAGACTGCAATCATGGGATCAGCTCCCGAAGGTGGGTTTATGCTAGAGGTAACGTCTTTCATCCCGGTCTTGGCGACGGGGACGTCCTCTCCCGCGACCACGTCCACTCATAATTTAATATACTATAATAACATGATTAATTGTATTTTAATATCTATATAATGAATGTCAAGATATAATGTAAAATGCACAAATTCGAAATTAACAAGAAATCAAGTTCCATGCCAACAAGATTCACACATATTTATACAAGTAGTTTAATTTACACAGTTCAAAAGTTATATACAAACATGTCATACATATAAAACATAACAAAACTAGCATAAGTTTTGGTACATAATTCCATCTAAGGATCTAATCTAAGATCTAGTCTAACTGGACCGATTCCGGCTGAGCTCACATCCATGTCCTGCTCAACCCCAAGAGCACCCACGACTCCAGGAGGTGGAGGTGCTGCCTGATGACTGTGATGCCTCACTCCGACTACTCTCTGACATACCTACAGGTTTAATTAATAAACTAATTAGGTCTATCCCATTAATGCTCAATAATAATTAAGGCTTATCTATTACACTCAAATATCAAACTTAAAGTAACCTAAACTCATTCTCAAGCATATACACAATAGTGCCCAGGTGCGGAAATTCGGATCTTATCTCTCACACTCAGGTTGATCAGGCCCAAGCGCAACCGACTCAATCCAAATTTCCTACCCGACACCCCAAACAAGACTAGCACTAAGGACAGAATTCAAGCCTAAGCTCTGATACCACCTGTGACAGCCCACCTTACCCAGAGGCGCACCAAAGGGCTTAGGCGGACTGCCTGCCTAGCTCTCGCCAGGTCTCGATTCACGCACTCACGCAAACGTCCGAGCGTACTTAACTTAAAATAAAATAAACTAAAATAAAATGGAATAAAATAAAATACACTCTTATTATTTAACTGAAAGGTACAAGTCATATCGCAAGTTTACAAGTCATAATATACATGATTTTCACAAAAATAGCCTAATACAGTTCGGCTATTACAATAGCTACAACATCTATAATAATCGAAAACCAGTGGGTCCAGCTTTAATTTTTCAAGTAACCTGAGTAAAGGAAAACAAATAAAATGGAATGAGCTATAATAGCTCAGTGAGTGCTCAAGTCATGCGATCATACCAGTGAAATGTGATTTTTTTTTTTCGATAAAATATTTAACGAGTAAATAAACAATTTGTGAACAAATTAATTAACAATAGTCAGTGGCGGATACGGGCTCACTACGGGAAACAAGTTCAACCGCAGGAGTATCAATCACGATCAAGATAACAATGATATCGAGACCGAGGTAAAATCTCAGGTCCGAGATACTTGAAAATTCAATCCAGAGTTACCCTCTTAGAGGAATGAAACTCATATAGGAAAGATTATCATGCACCTATAACCCCAACACCTTATATCACCCCAAACGCTCCCGGATGACTAACCGAGGAGTAACGGTGAAGTTAGCCCCGGAAGTCCAAGATCAAGAATAAAATTCAATCATGAGTCAGCCTTTTCCAGGACTTTACTCAGATATAAAACTAACACGCACCGAATAACGCCCAACACCTTATATCTCTCCCATACGCTCCCAGTCTGATCAACCGTAGAAAATAGTAAAATCGACCATGGGAGTCACAAGCACAATTAACACATTAGATAGTAAAAGCATGTAACACATTACGGAATAGATGCGATAAAGTACACATCTTTCCTCAAATAACACATTTTATTATATAATCATGTCAAGTGTAATCATACCATTTCATGCATGGAAATAATAATAACTAGTATGACATGGCATTTCATGCATCATGCACAGAGAAGAACACCACCTGATGCCTAAGAAAATATTTCGTAGTAGGGTCGGGAATCACTTCCGGATCCTGAAATTCACGAGAAAGAATCGTGTAAAAACTTGACTAAAATCTAAGAAATTTCATAAGGAAATTCAAGAAATACCCGAAGTCTTTCTAGGTGTTAAGTTTCTAGGGTTTTGGAGCTTAGGGTTTTACCCTAGGGTTTAGGGTTTTCAAAATTAGGGTTTCCTAACCTTCTAGGGTTTTGGCTCGGAAAGGTTTAATTCACTAATAGCTAGTCTACAAAAATTTCTGCACGCTTAAATCACTAAATTTATTTCTTAGGTTTTACCGAAATTTCGGCAGCATTTTCCCTATAACCGGACTAACCCAAAAATTTAAAACCTGCAAGAAAATCAACCATCCAATCCAATTCAACAAGTTCTACAACTTCTAGGTTCAATTTAAACTCAAATTCAATCAAGATTCCACTCAAATTCAAAATCCCTACTCCAAGAATCATCACCCAATTTTGCACAGGGTTGGTTTTCAGCCAACTTCGTGCCATTTCTGGGGTCAATCCATTAAGAACTAAGGAATTCTGATTACATTTTTTTAAAGTATGTTTATAGGGCTACAACTTTCGTGAAGATCATCAATCCAAATTCCAACTAGAACCAGTTCAAAATCAGCCCTCAAGTTGGCTCATCATCAAAACTGTTTCACGCAGAATCAAATTTTCAGCCAACTTTGCAAGCTTTCTGCGGTTAGTACAAAATGAACCACCATGCAAGCCCTATACCGTTTGAAAGCCCTATGAATCTAGTTTCTAAAACAACAAGAATCATTCGAATCCAAGCTATCTACACCAAGTTATGAAGGTTTTACTAAAACTGGTCCAGCATGACTGTTTTAAGTGTTTTTGAGTTCCAACTTAAATCCTCAACTAAACCACATATAAAACATAAATTTCCAAAGTTTAAAGGCCATATACTAGTCTATCTAACCACAAGAACACTTTATATAGCAAGTATATATCAATTTCTAACTAATTTCTTCAAGTAGTATTAACAAGACACTTGGTATTAAACTTGCATAAAAACTAATTAGAACATGAAATTAATAAGGTAAGTTCATAGTAAATACCTTAGATATGCCTAGAACTTTGCTTAGAAAAGATAGAAGTCCACTTCCTATGGTTGATTTGTGTCAACTTGAGAGATGAAAGTCCAAGAAGTTGAGAGCAAAAAAATGAGGGAAGAAGAGGGAAAGATGAGGGCCGGCCAATGTGAGGAGAAAAGAGAAAGAAATAGTCTAGGAAAAATGAAAAAGAAATGAAGAAAAGATAGGAAAATGGTGGTCCAATTAAAACCTCACAAGAGTAAAGTAATTAGTTAGTCTTTTAATGCAAGAGTAGTTACTTGGATTAATTTGATTGGTTGAAAATTATCAACTCTTATCACTTAATATAATCAATAATTAGACACAAATTATTAAAGCAAAAATGGAGTGAAAATGGGAAAAGAAAATCCGGCCATAAAGAAGAAAGAAAAAGAAAAGAATTTTCGGCCAAGAGAAAAAGAAAAGAAAGAGAAAAATTTCAGCCAAGGGAAAAGAAAATAAGGTAAGAAAATAAGTGAAATTTTTTGAGTAAAATTGAGCTAAAATTCAAGTAGTCAAAAGACTAGAAAATAGTAAAGTAATTTAATCAAAGTTTAAACACTAATATAAATTAAATGGTCAAGTAAAATTATTCTAACTTTAGTACTTAAGTGTTCTTGCTTTATATAAATGAAAATCTTAGCTAATTAACCTAATTAACTCAAGAAATCTCCCAACTAATAAATCAATAATTAACACTTAACCCTAAATAAGAAAAGAAAATGTCTCTTATGTGTGCATTTTTCTAGGGTGCTACATCCTCCCCCCCTTAAAAGAATTTCGCCCTCGAAATTCTATCTAAATTATCGAATGGCTTGGCGAGACCGTAGAAAGCAAGAATCGTACCTTCGAGGCCTTCTGATGATTCCTGGACATCACGTTTATCTAGAGCGTAAACTCGAGCCGGTACCCTTCGCTTGTTTCCACTTTCTTTGGCCTTATCATCATCCTTATTTCCCGGCTGAGTTATACCCTGTCCACTAGCCACCTGTCTTGAGCAATATCTCATTTGATGATCGGCACTACCGCAAATTAGACATTTATGGTTTTTCCTCCAGCAATTTTCTTCAGTATGATTGCTTTTACCACAATATCCGCAAGTAACTCGAACCGCCGGTGATTGAGTTTCTTTCAAAGTATTTTCCTGGCGTGAAACTCTGTCTCTCAGAGTCTCTCTTATCCTTTCAGATTGGGCACCTTGCCCAATTCTTACTCCTCCATCTCCTTTTCCCATCTTAAAAGCTGGAGCACCTTCGGTTGACGGGCGCGAATCACTAGCATTTCCACGTTTTCGTGCTTGAAAGGTCCGAACCATAGATTTAGTTTCCTCCACCTGCTGTGCTTTTTCCACCGCAGCTACGTACGTTTCAATGGTGGCAGCGGCGAGGGCGTCTTGGATCTCCAAATTCAACCCTTGGATAAATCTCCTCATCCTTCGTCGTTCGGTGGCTACAAGTTCTGGGGCATATCGAGAGAGTTTAGTAAACTGAGCCTCATACTCAGCTACATTCAGCAATCCTTGTCTCAATTTCAAAAATTCATCTTCTCGCTTTTCTTGTACTCGCACGGGGATATATTTCTCTTTGAATTCTTTAGTGAAGTTGATCCACGTCCTTGGAGTCTGATGTCTTTCCCACTTGGCGTTAACCAAATTCCACCAAGGGGTGGCAGCACCCTCCAACTGGAACACGGCGAAGGTCACTTGTCTTTCATCGGTATATCTTAAGGCGGCGAAAATTTTCTCGATGTCTTCCAACCATTTCTCAGCGATCTCTGGGTTTGGACTGCCATTAAACTTGGGAGGGTTAAATTTTTGGAATCTCTCTAAGGCGACATCATCTCCTACTATTGGATTCCTATGCGGGTTGCCAACTTCCATTCCTGGGTTTTGCCGATTTCCCAACTGGGTTAGAACATCGGTCATTCGATTTAAGACGGCAATCATGGGATCAGCTCCCGAAGGTGGGTTTATGCTAGAGGTAACGTTTTCATCCCGGTCTTGGCGACGGGGACGTCCTCTCCCGCGACCACGTCCACTCATAATTTAATATACTATAATAACATGATTAATTGTATTTTAATAACTATATGATGAATGTCAAGATATAATGTAAAATGCACAAATTCGAAATTAACAAGAAAGCCAAGTTCCATGCCAAAAGATCACACATATTTATACAAGTAGTTCAATTTACACATCTCAAAAGTCATATTCAAAACATGTCAAGCATATAAAACATAACAAAACTAGCATAAGTTTTAGTACATAACTCCATCTAAAGATCTAATCTAAGACCTAACCCAACCGAACCGATCCAGCCGAGCTCACATCCATGTCCTGCTCAACCCCAAGAGCACCCACGACTCCAGGAGGTGGAGGTGCTGCCTGATGACTGTGATGCCTCACTCCGACTACTCTCTGACATACCTACAGGTTTAATTAATAAACTAATTAGGTCTATCCCATTAATGCTCAATAATAATTAAGGCTTATCTATTACACTCAAATATCAAACTTAAAAGTAACCTAAACTCATTCTCAAGCATATACACAATAGTGCCCAGGTGCGGAAATTCGGATCTTATCTCTCACACTCAGGTTGATCAGGCCCAAGCGCAACCGACTCAATCCAAATTTCCTACCCGACACCCCAAACAAGACTAGCACTAAGGACAGAATTCAAGCCTAAGCTCTGATACCACCTGTGACAGCCCCACCTTACCCAGAGGCGCACCAAAGGGCTTAGCGGACTGCCTGCCTAGCTCTCGCCAGGTCTCGATTCACGCACTCACGCAAACGTCCGAGCGTACTTAACTTAAAATAAAATAAACTAAAATAAAATGGAATAAAATAAAATACACTCTTATTATTTAACTGAAAGGTACAAGTCATATCGCAAGTTTACAAGTCATAATATACATGATTTTCACAAAAATAGCCTAATACAGTTCGGCTATTACAATAGCTACAACATCTATAATAATCGAAAACCAGTGGGTCCAGCTTTAATTTTTCAAGTAACCTGAGTAAAGGAAAACAAATAAAATGGAATGAGCTATAATAGCTCAGTGAGTGCTCAAGTCATGCGATCATACCAGTGAAATGTGATTTTTTTTTTTTCGATAAAATATTTAACGAGTAAATAAACAATTTGTGAACAAATTAATTAACAAATAGTCAGTGGCGGATACGGGCTCACTACGGGAAACAAGTTCAACCGCAGGAGTATCAATCACGATCAAGATAACAATGATATCGAGACCGAGGTAAAATCTCAGGTCCGAGATACTTGAAAATTCAATCCAGAGTTACCCTCTTAGAGGAATGAAACTCATATAGGAAAGATTATCATGCACCTATAACCCCAACACCTTATATCACCCCAAACGCTCCCGGATGACTAACCGAGGAGTAACGGTGAAGTTAGCCCCGGAAGTCCAAGATCAAGAATAAAATTCAATCATGAGTCAGCCTTTTCCAGGACTTTACTCAGATATAAAACTAACACGCACCGAATAACGCCCAACACCTTATATCTCTCCCATACGCTCCCAGTCTGATCAACCGTAGAAAATAGTAAAATCGACCATGGGAGTCACAAGCACAATTAACACATTAGATAGTAAAAGCATGTAACACATTACGGAATAGATGCGATAAAGTACACATCTTTCCTCAAATAACACATTTTATTATATAATCATGTCAAGTGTAATCATACCATTTCATGCATGGAAATAATAATAACTAGTATGACATGGCATTTCATGCATCATGCACAGAGAAGAACACTCACCTGATGCCTAAGAAAATATTTCGTAGTAGGGTCGGGAATCACTTCCGGATCCTGAAATTCACGAGAAAGAATCGTGTAAAAACTTGACTAAAATCTAAGAAATTTCATAAGGAAATTCAAGAAATACCCGAAGTCTTTCTAGGGTTAAGTTTCTAGGGTTTTGGAGCTTAGGGTTTTACCCTAGGGTTTAGGGTTTTCAAAATTAGGGTTTCCTAACCTTCTAGGGTTTTGGCTCGGAAAGGTTTAATTCACTAATAGCTAGTCTACAAAAATTTCTGCACGCTTAAATCACTAAATTACAGCTTATAAAGACTTAAATCGTAACCTAATCACTTTTATTTCTTAGGTTTTACCGAAATTTCGGCAGCATTTTCCCTATAACCGGACTAACCCAAAAATTTAAAACCTGCAAGAAAATCAACCATCCAATCCAATTCAACAAGTTCTACAACTTCTAGGTTCAATTTAAACTCAAATTCAATCAAGATTCCACTCAAATTCAAAATCCCTACTCCAAGAATCATCACCCATTTGCACAGGGTTGGTTTTCAGCCAACTTCGTGCCATTTCTGGGGTCAATCCATTAAGAACTAAGGAATTCTGATTACATGGTTTTAAAGTATGTTTATAGGGCTACAACTTTCGTGAAGATCATCAATCCAAATTCCAACTAGAACCAGTTCAAAATCAGCCCTCAAGTTGGCTCATCATCAAAACTGTTTCACGCAGAATCAAATTTTCAGCCAACTTTGCAAGCTTTCTGCGGTTAGTATAAAATGAACCACCATGCAAGCCCTATACCGTTTGAAAGCTCTATGAATCTAGTTTCTAAAAAACAAGAATCATTCGAATCCAAGCTATCTACACCAAGTTATGAAGGTTTTACTAAAACTGGTCCAGCATGACTGTTTTAAGTGTTTTTGAGTTCCAACTTAAATCCTCAACTAAACCACATATAAAACATAAATTTCCAAAGTTTAAAGGCCATATACTAGTCTATCTAACCACAAGAACACTTTATATAGCAAGTATATATCAATTTCTAACTAATTTCTTCAAGTAGTATTAACAAGACACTTGGTATTAAACTTGCATAAAAACTAATTAGAACATGAAATTAATAAGGTAAGTTCATAGTAAATACCTTAGATATGCCTAGAACTTTGCTTAGAAAAGATAGAAGTCCACTTCCTATGGTTGATTTGTGTCAACTTGAGAGATGAAAGTCCAAGAAGTTGAGAGCAAAAAAATGAGGGAAGAAGAGGGAAAGATGAGGGCCGGCCAATGTGAGGAGAAAAGAGAAAGAAATAGTCTAGGAAAAATGAAAAAGAAATGAAGAAAAGATAGGAAAATGGTGGTCCAATTAAAACCTCACAAGAGTAAAGTAATTAGTTAGTCTTTTAATGCAAGAGTAGTTACTTGGATTAATTTGATTGGTTGAAAATTATCAACTCTTATCACTTAATATAATCAATAATTAGACACAAATTATTAAAGCAAAAATGGAGTGAAAATGGGAAAAGAAAATCCGGCCATAAAGAAGAAAGAAAAAGAAAAGAATTTTCGGCCAAGAGAAAAAGAAAAGAAAGAGAAAAATTTCAGCCAAGGGAAAAGAAAATAAGGTAAGAAAATAAGTGAAATTTTTGAGTAAAATTGAGCTAAAATTCAAGTAGTCAAAAGACTAGAAAATAGTAAAGTAATTTAATCAAAGTTTAAACACTAATATAAATTAAATGGTCAAGTAAAATTATTCTAACTTTAGTACTTAAGTGTTCTTGCTTTATATAAATGAAAATCTTAGCTAATTAACCTAATTAACTCAAGAAATCTCCCAACTAATAAATCAATAATTAACACTTAACCCTAAATAAGAAAAGAAAATGTCTCTTATGTGTGCATTTTTCTAGGGTGCTACACAACCTACCAAGAATCAAGAGTTAAGGCTTGCCTGTTGAAAACTAAATTTGAAGAGCTACAACTTTTGTGAGAACTACCAACTTCAATTCTAACAAATACGCGTTCAAAGTCTCGTCTAAACTTAGCTCTTCACCCAGCCTGGTTATGCAGAATTGAATTTTTAGCCCAATTTGCATAATTTCTGTGATTAATTGACAGAGAACTATAGTGCATACCTTTACTATTTTAAATTCCTATGAATTTAGTTTCTAAATCATCAAGAATCATTCAAATCTTCTGTGCCAAGTTATGAGTAATTTTCCACAACTAGTCCAACAGGACTGCTATTCGGGTTCTTCAACAACTGTTTATTCAATTCAACATATCTCATGTTGTACTTGACAAGAAATCATAAAACTTACACCATTTTAAACTATATTCAATGCACAACAAGCCACTTTGAACACTATAATATCCCCATCCTATGTGAAGCTGATTTTTTAGTCAACTTTGAAAATGACCTGAGGTTTATGTACCTAATTTGAAGTATCCTACACCAAGTTATGCTTATTTTTCTAAAGCTAATTTAGTATGCCGGTTTATATGATTTCATAAAATTTCATATTTCTTGCCAACTCTTTCTTCTTTCTAGGTTTATTCCCATATTCTAATTAGCAAATCTAGAGTGTGAGGTTTGATAATACAAATAAGAACCTAAAGAAACATAATACTTTTACCTATCAACCTTATGAAATTAGGCTTCCTTCTACCTCTACTTAATCCCCAACTATATTAGCTTTTAACTTGTGCTCCCTGCTTTCTTTTCCTTCCGTCGTCCCCCACACTTTGTTGCTCTCTCAATTGATTTCTTCTGGCTTTCACCACCTAGCCTTAGTTAAATGTTGAATAATCTAAATTGGTTTCTTTTAGGATAGCTTGCATTCTCTCCCAAAGCCACCTCCTACTTGTTTGATAATATTTGCTTCCTTGACCAGCCGGAGTAGTCCATCTCACCCGATTTATTTGTTTGCGTATTACATTACTGATCATTAGGAATTAATCATGTGCTAATAAAATCCATGAAATTAACATAAACACATGTGCTAATAAAATCCATGAAATTAACATAAACATAGTTTGCACTTCTAATCCGATAACTAAGAAATGGTACACTTGTGTCTGTTAACGTTGGAAACTTAAATGCACTAACCCTAGTGAGTTAATTTCTACTAATCCAATTACTAATACCATCTATCCAAATTAATCTTGATACTATTTTTACACACAGATACTCAAATAATTAGACGGTTAAATTTAAGTGTCAATATATGTGACCGAGGCCTTGGTAAATTACTCATACCATCAATATTAAGTGCTAACTTTTCAAGTATGTCAAATCTAACCACTAAGTTTGCGTAATTAAACACTAAGGCTACAATGTATTTTAACTCTAGTAGTTATATAAACAATTTATCTAAATGATTAAATAATAAAATCACTAGTATTTAATAAATTATTAACAAGCCTTCACAACTATAACCATGTGGTCAAATTTCTTGTGTAGATTATTAACAACTTTTTTCAACAAACCCCTCATCATTGAGATCATGACCATTAAAACTCCTCTCATTTTTTATGTCTGTCAACTTGATAAAATATTCAACTATCTTTGATATTTTCAAGGTGATAAGCTCGAACTTTCTTTTCAATATCAACATATAATTTTTCTATACTACATCAACTCCTAAATATGTTTTTACCAAAATATCCAAATGTTTGATTTACTATATTTCTAAAATAAAAAATAGTTTAGTAACTTCCGGTAAATTTGCAAGTTACAGAAGGGCTACATATTTATTTGTGACTTGCATATATCAGATACAAGTAATAAAAATTGTAATTTGAAGTCACAAATTACAATATGACATTCATTTACAAGTCAATTGACTTTGTGACTTTCTATATAGTGACTATTATTTGAAACTCACAAATAAATTGTAAATAGCATTTTATTTTTGCTGACCCTATTTATTAGTCATAAAACCTTTTTTTCTTGTAGTATTTTTTTTGCCATTTAGTTTTGTTCACAAAATAATTACTGATGAAAAACATAATTTTTGTTTTGTAAGCCAACAATCAGTAGTGGCTTTACAAGTGCTGATCAGTCTTTTCATTACTTGGTGTGATTTAGTGTTGTCAAACTTAGAAAAAAAAAAGAAAAATCTAAGAAGTTTCACCTCTCTTCTCACCACATTAATTTCTTAAGCAAGAGAAATTTTCACATTCAGCCAAAAATTATATTGTTTTGGGTAACACCTAAATTGGTTGGTGATCTATAACTATTTACAATTTACAACTTTGCAAGTTACACTTGCATGGGCATTTTTATTAAGCATGGATCAGAATGACCTGTTCCACTAGCAACCAATTGCTTTTCTGGCCCACTAATGCAATTTCATGTTTTATTGGTTTTTCTTAAACCAATTAATATCATTTTACCATCTACACTGTAAAAATTGAAATCTTCACATTTTTAATTGTGAAATCATTTTCTATATTCTAGTTCTAACCATATTTATATAATTGGCAATTAATTACTAGAATACATTTGTATTCTTGAGAACTAGGTTAAATCTAGTTAATGATAGATGATGATATTAATTAAATAATAATTCTAGTCTTATCAATTTTCAAGAAGAAATCTTCAGACAACGATTTCAATTTCAAAATTATCATTCGGCTATTAATCGATTGAAATCAGTTAAAAAAATGATAGTCTAGATGTTGAAATTGTTACCCAAAAAAGTTCAAATATTGCAACTCCAATATTTCTATGGGGAAAGGTAAATATAGCATAAAACTAGATTACTTTATACATGTACGTAAATATGATAATTACATAATTAATTGTATATTAACAATCCTAATTGATTTGGTCAAACAATATATCCCGACATAGATAATTCTATATATTCCCTGTTATTGTTTTGTTGATTCTCCATTTATTATACACCTATAAATATAAGCTTCTTATACCTTTGTAATATAGTATCATTTTATTAATATTCACCATTATTTTCCTAAATCTTGTTCATCATTCTAGCAAGATATCATTCCTCAGAGCTTTTGATCCTTTGATGAGTTTTAAAACCCTTTCATGGATGTTCTTTTCTGTAGATGATGTTTCTCCTTTAGACCCTTTTCATGGGTTGTCCTTTCATTTAATGGTATTTCCTGTTTCGATAATATTTCTATTTATTGTTGAAATTTGTCTTGTTTATTTTGTCTCTTCATTTGTTTCTATCTTCCCTTTTCTTTCGCAAAGTTATGTTGGGTTTTATTTTTTGTCTTTTAGAAGTAGGGAGCAAAATAAATGTGGAGGTCATAAAACTTCTATAATCTAATGGTATAAAACAAAAAATTTTACAAACTTAGTGTGGGCAATTGGCCTTAGTAGCTTCGCAAAACAGCATTGACTTCTCTCAAGCCCACAATCATATTTGCCATCCCTTTCGTTCCTGATGTTCTAGTGTTGTTTGAGTAAAATAATTGAAAACATACAATCCTTGAGGGTTCGTTTGGTTCACAGATAGGATAAGATAGGATGACTCATCTTAGGATTAATAATTTTAGGGTAAGTCATCATAGGATTCACAATCCCACCTGTCCCGTATTTGATTGGTAATGAATTTGGTAGATTGAATCTTGGGATAGTCATCTGATATTTGGTTGAATATTGAATTATCATTTTATTGTCTAAAGTGCCACTAAATTTGTGTAATTATATTTATTTGGTAATTCAAAATATATTTTAATAATATTTAAGAATTAAAATATTCTAAAATATAATATGAAATTAGATAATTTACTATTTTTATTTGGTAATTCAACAGATAATATTCAAATAGTATTATAAGAATTATCATATCAATAGTATAAATGCAATAACTACAATAGCATAGCAATAAAAAATAGTATTTTAAATAAATCAAATAGAATAGGAATAACAAAATAATATTTTAAATAAATTAAAGTCTGTAGTAAAGATTTATTAGGCAGATTAGTTTTAGAGAAAATTTGAAAAGGAGACAAATTAGTTTTGGTTATGAGATAAGGGTAAGCTTAAAATTGTCTAATTTTTTTTGTCCTATGTATGTTTCATCCCAGGATAATTAATCCCAACACCCCATGGGATTATTTTATCCTATGAATGAGGGATTATGTTAGTTAGGTATGATGATTAATGCTACCTAAAAAACCTAACCAAACATGGGATTACGTGGGATTAGTTATCCAATCCCATGTCATCCCATGAACCAAACATACCCTAAGGGTACAATAGCGCATGTAGGTATTGGGAGCGGTCTAAGTAATTGTATTGGACGTTAATATTTTAGTAAAGGGGCTATTGTACAAACCTCCTCAAAAGTCTCTGGCAATTGCCTCTGTATTTGAAAAATTATACTTGGTTCTCCTATTCCACATGTTTATGTAACAATAAAATAAAAAACATGATGCCAGCAGTAAAAAGTCAACCAAGCACGATAAGAGAAATGACAAATCTATTTTTGTGAAAATAATATTTCCAAAAGGTAAACAACATTTAACTAATTTTCATCTCATATCATATCAATATTTTGACTAATTTGCCAAAATGCATGCCTAAACACATCGCCACCATCTATTACAAGAGAAAATCAGCCATCCTAACAAAAAGAAAAACATCCCCCAGCAAACTCCCAAAATGCCTATTAAAAAAAATTATGAATTAGAAAACTCAAATTCCATAGCCTTAAACAAAAAGAACAACAAAAATTCAACAAAAGTTCAACTTCCATAACAACCAAAAATAAAAGTAAATTTGCAATTCAAAGATCAAAGCCCCCATATGTTGGCATTGTCTTCACCAAACTCCAAACCTGAACAAGACAGACATTGAAACACATGCCAAACCACACTATTTGAGAATGTATTTTCGAAGTGTTAAAGACATGAAGAGATTTTAGAAAGAGGAAAAATGCATGTCGGGTTAAAAGGATGGCTTAAAAAATAGATCATAAGAAATGAGAGGGGAAAAAGTGAGCTAATGTGGTGGCAAGAGAGAAAAGGTCAAAAGGGAGAGGGAGGAAAGATAAAGTTGTCATAGGAGAGAGAAAAAAAGGTAAGAGATGAGGTGGCAAAAATTAGGAGGCTGCTAGTGGGCTAATTAATTTGTTGAGCTTTTCTAATTCTTTTTATTTTTCTTTTATAAGTTGGTTCCAGATGTGAAATAACTAATGAGAAAAGTTGAGTGTAGCCAACTTAATTATTCAAACCTAGGGAATTTTTGTGTAATTGTTGGATAACTTAGAGGAGATTTAACTTAGAGGAGATTTGTGTAATTATCCCTTTAGACAAGGGATGACAAAGATATTCATTTAGAGCCCAAGATGGCATTTGATAAAACTGAAGTTTGAAATCTATAATCTAAAATTTAAGTGCTGAAAGTATTAAGTTGTTGAATCGGTAAACTTATACCTGTTTGATAATTAACTGAATTTAAGCACTGAATTTAAATATTTATTTTTTAAAAGTTGAAATAATTGATAATGTGCATGACAAAGAAAGATGCTATTTGTTTGTAAGAAGTATAAGGTAAGTGTATTTGTGTGTAAGAGAAAGTCTATATATATATATAAATGATTGTATGAAAATATGTGCAACTATGTGAGACAAGAAATTTAAAATATGTGTGCGTGTATATGAGAGAGAAAATGTGTATGTAGAAATGATAAAAAGATAATTCTTATGTATCTATGTATATATGTGACGGTATTTGTGAGAAAATATGTAGATATGTGTGAGAGAAATTACATATGGGGGAAAAGCCGGGGAGGGGGGGAGGGGAGAAAGGAGAAAGAATGTGCGTGTGTATGTTTATGTATGTGTGGGAGGGAGAGAATGCTAAAAGTTTTAACATATGTTACTAGAATGCTAAGCACTACATTTGTTAACAGCTTCTCCAATGGTCAGTGCATCGCGTTAAGGCCTCATCAAAAGTGCAATAAACTCTCTATCTAATATTAGGGGTTTTTGTTTAAGCTTGTCTCAAAATTATAAGTATAGCTAATATGCATTTTGTTTATATGTTAGTGTAGCCCCGACATGCAAAAAGCTATAAAACAAGCATGAGATTATAAATAGAGAAGATTCTAGAAAATCAAAACCAATTGAACTTTAGCAAAGGAAAATATAAAGCTCTTTATATGTAACATGTATAATATAATTATCATACAATATATACTTACAATTACTATAGCGGTGTCCTCATCGATAGTGATTCCTTTTTCACGACTTCGACTGTCAATCTATATATCTAAGAGGCCAACATTCTTCCCTCGCAACTTCATCTAAACAATCATATGATATAAGATAGTATGAAAAAGAAAATTAAAGCATTATATAGAAAATAAATTTACCTACTCCTTGACAATACCAAAAGAAGTTCTTCCAGTTTTGTGAAGGGATTGTTAGAGTGGTTTGTTGTCTTTGTTCTTATTAGCTATTGCCTATAACATATGTTACTAATTAGAGTAGATAAACAACATATGTTAGTCATTGCATAATAAATGTAGTCAAACATTAATCTAACTAAAATACTAAATGTAGTCTAAACCCACCAGAGATATAAACTATATCTTAACACTAAAAAACTTCAACTGAAACAGTCATAAAAAAAAACTAAAAAGAGAAATACAAATGATAAAGGAATCCATATTCATTTAGAAGAACCTTTATATAGGACATCATAAGACATGAGCTTAAAAGTGTACTTTATGACTTTGATGAAATGCAAATGTAAAAACGAGCGAAACGTCCATTGATAGGTACCTGATTCTAGATTGCTCACCTGCATAAAAATAGGGAAAAGAGCAAATTAGGAGGAATTTCAAAAAATTTTCTATTTATTAAAGTATTTACAAGAACATCTTACTTAAACTTAGCTAAACAAAATTTAGAACCTTGTAAAAAATTAATGGACAAGTAAAAAACACTAAGAGGTTGATTTAAAAGAACATAAAAATAGCATATTAGCATTTCAAACCAAATACTTGATAACGTGTTCAAATGAAGTTTGACAACTAAAATATATTTGTTGTATAAAGCAACTAGTAGACTTGTAGAGAAAGTATAGATTTAGATATTGATTATCATTATTATCATCATCATCATTGTTGTTGTTATTGTTGTTATTATTATACCATGTGTTGCAAATTTTGTCTGTCAGGAGAACTACCTCGTGAGATTGGTTACCTTTACAAATTGGAGGTAATAGCAATAAATTCAAACAGACTCAAAGGCCCCATTCCAGAGGAACTTTTCAACATTTCAACGCTAAGGATAATATCTCTCGGTGTTAATGGTCTCTCAGGCAGGATTCCATTGACATTTGGTCTTTCGTTACCCAATCTCGAAGAAGTATATCTGGGGGGGAACCAACTCAGTGGAGCTATATTGACATCTATCTCAAATGCTTCTAGACTAAAAGTCGTGGGCCTTACTAGTAACAGTTTTAATGGTACAATTCCTCATTCTCTTGGTGATTTAAGAGTCCTAGAATTCTTATCTCTTGGCGTCAATAAATTTTATTATGAATCTTCTTCCGGGGAATTGAGCTTTTTAGTTTCCCTAACAAATTGCAAGCGGTTAAGAAGGTTGCAAATATCCTACAATCCTTTAAATGGTTTCCTTCCAATTTCTGTCGGGAATCTTTCTGACTCTCTTAAATTGTTTGATGCAAGTAACTCTGGAATTCATGGCCAAATTCCAAGTTCGATAGGCAACTTAAGCAATTTGATTCTATTAGATTTTAGTGACAATAGCTTGGAAGGAATAATCCCGTCAATGATCAAACAATTATTGAAGCTTCAGGGGATGGATTTCGGAACCAACAAAATTCATGGACTCATTCCAAGTGAACTTTGCCACTTGTGGAACTTAGTCCGATTAGATTTGAGTGGCAACAGATTCTATGGCCCCTTACCGAGTTGTCTGAGTAATATAACTTCATTGAGATATCTTGTCCTTAGTTCCAACAATTTGACATCAAGCCTACCTTCAAGCTTATGGATGCTTAAGGATATCTTATGGCTTGACTTCTCTGTGAATTCTTTTACTGGTCCTTTACCTTCTAAAATTGGAAACTTGAAAGCATTGATCTATATGAACTTGTCAATGAATCAATTCTTTGGTGAAATTCCCAGCATGATTGGAGATCTACAGGAAATACAAAATTTCTCATTAGCACATAACAAATTACAAGGATTAATTCCAGAAACCATGAAAAACATGTTGAGTTTAGAGGCATTAGATCTATCATTCAATAATTTGGATGGTCTAATTCCCAATTCACTTGAGGTACTCTCGAATCTTCAGTATTTTAACGTATCTTACAACAGACTAAGAGGACCTATTCCTCATGGAGGACCTTTTATCAACTTCAAGAATCTTTCTTTTCTCTCCAATGAAGCCTTGTGCGGTGCACCATTGCTGCAATCTTGTCCAACATTTGAACATCGATTGAGGAGATTAAATATTCTTTTCTATGTGTTGTTACCAACAGGATTTATAATGCTAGCATTGGTTATTTCGTACCTACTAATAAGGAAGTTGAGAAGAAAAATCATTCCTCCAACTCATTTAATATTGCCGCGAATAGTGCATGAGAGGGTATCCTTCTTTGAACTTCAACAAATAACAAATAGATTCAATGAGAGTAATTTACTAGGCTCTGGGACCTTTGGCTCAGTTTACAAAGGAATTCGTGCAAATGGAATGACTTGGGCCATAAAGGTTTTTAATTTGGAGCTAGAATTTTCCTTTAAAAGCTTTGACAGAGAAAGTGAAATATTGAGCAATATTCGGCATCGAAATTTGACTAAAGTAATTAGTGCTTGCTCTAATCCATACTTTAAAGCTTTGGTCCTTGAATATATGCCTAATGGAAGCCTTGAGAAATGGCTTTACTCAGATCATCGCATATTGAACATCATGCAAAGATTGGACATCATGATAGATGTGGCTTGTGGTTTGGAATATCTCCACTATGGCTATTTAACTCCAGTGGCTCACTGTGATTTGAAACCCAGTAATATTCTACTAGATCAAGACATGGTTGGCCATATTTGTGATTTTGGAATCGCAAAGTTGTTGGGTGATGGAGAAAATATGGTACAAACAGAAACACTTGCAACAGTTGGATATACTGCCCCAGGTGCATTTTCTTGACTCCAATTTCTTATTTTTTTTATTACAGTCAAATTAATGTTTCAACTTTCAAGTTGTGAACTAATATCGTATTATAATTTATTAATGAATTTCAAACTTTGATGCTAGAGTATGGACTGCAAGGATTGGTTTCGACAATGTGTGATGTTTATAGCTTTGGCATCACGTTGATGGAAACATTTACGAAAAAAAGGCCTAAAGATGAGATGTTCACTGAAGAGTTAAGCCTCAGGCATTGGGTGCAAAATTCCTTGTCAGATTCTATAATTCAAGTTGTAGATATTGACTTAATTCATCGAGAAAATGAAGTCGGCAAGAATAAAATAGAATGCATGTCATCCATATTGCAACTAGCTTTAAGTTGTACAATAGATGCTCCTTGGGAGAGAATAAACATGAAAGATGTCCTAAGAGCACTCCAGAAGATTAAAATCAGTTTTCTAAAAAACCCAAATCTTGAAACAGGTATATTATCTTTTATATATAAGAAAATTCACTTGCAAATTTATTCTTTGAAATCAGCAAGTATCAAAAAAAATATTATTTTAGAACAAATTATTCAATCATGTACTGCCTAAATTTTTTCCTTTTTGATATATAGCAGGGCTCGAAAGTGTAAATGGACTTGGTGCGCCTACAAATGAGAAAAATCCAAGGCAGGATTGAGACATATTTTGTTCCTCAAAAGAGATGGTATTTTAGGGTTTCCTGATCCAACTTGCTGAATTATTAATTCTTAAATTTAACCAATTATTAGCAGTATGTTTATTCAGCCAGTACTTTGTTATATGTCGCTATATCTTATTCATAATATAAACATTTATTTTTTTTTCATTTCAAATTTCTCACATATTGAATTTTCCTTAAATTTCTTTTTGATGGAATTTTATTGTTTTAAGAGAACTTGAAAATTGATCTCTTTGACCAACATTAAATATGTTTTTTGAAAACTTTGTTTGTTTTGTTTTGGTTTTTTAAAACATGTTTTTTAAAAATTTTAAAAATGTTTTTGAATGAACTTTTAATTAACATACACATTTAGCAAAACCATTTTTTAAAATTACTACAATAATGTTTTTAAAAAATCCAAAAAAAAAAAACTATCCAAACAGAAGCTTGCTTTATTTGTTTCAACTTGTTTTTTAAGAACATATTTCTAGAATACTTAAAATACATTTTCTAACTTCCTTTTTATCTCCCATACATATCTACCAAAAAGAATATCTAAAATTGCTCTAGAAATGTTTTTGAAAACACCTCAAAATAAGAGTAAAGTGTTGACTGTGATAGTTGTTTACATCTTTTCAATTATACTGTCAGAATTCAAAATTTGCATAGCATCCAATATATCATTTATAAAAAAGCGTCCTTATAAATGTGTCAAATAGGCATGTAGTATTCAATTACAATATCGGTTGAGATCCTCAATGGGAAAAATTCTATTATCAATTCAGTGTCAATAACAACAAAGTGCACATCGTGTGCACACCTAACAAATCTCAAATATATTCCTAACCTTTATGATAAATCTTAAAATGTGAATGTGAAATCACAGGTTTTGGTGATTGGCACTAAATTGGCACTGGAATCTTTGGTACTAAGGATCCTGACTATTACAACGCACACCCTAAAAAGTCCTCTTAAACTTAAGATGGCTGTGATAATCTCAAATTAGGTCCTGGAAATTGCATAGGGAAAGAGCTTCTGTAAACGTAGTTGCCAACAAGACAAAAGAGAGAGAGTGAAGACAGGAGGTATTACGAACAAGGTATTAGAGTATAAACAGACAATGGATAAAATAGTATTGTGGAATATGAGTGCAAATGTTGCAATGAAGAACGGTTCACAAGTGAATATGTAATTCTCGAAAAAATTATTTAACACGACAAAGGAGGTAATATGGTGTAGAGGCATACTTTTAATTCCTCTACCATTGTAAGTGTAGTTCAAAGGCTGATCTTGTCATACCAATTCTCTCTAAACATCATCTTATAAAGTCTCTCTCAATATACAACCAAGGAAGATTTTCGACCACATTCTTTGTACAAGGGTTTCTTTTGATTTGGGTAATTTTTTTTAAATCCATTTTGGACCTTTATCTTCAATTATATAAACACATATAATTGTTAGCACATACTTTTAATACAAACAATTCATTTTAGATGTTTTCAAATAACAAATATGATATTCATTATAAAATAAAAACATACTTGTATGTTGAAATATTAATATATTTGTCATTTGATATTCAAAATATACGTATCTCTTTCACTAAAGCTGAAACTAATATTTTTCTTAAAAAATTTACACTATTTTTTGTCATTACTATTATATATACTCGGTAGACACATTAAGATTTTGGTAACTGTGGATACTAGCAGTCCCCTCTGAAGAAGATCAGTTGTTCATTCTAATGGGGGGAAAAGGTGGGTAAGCTTTAAATATGAGAACTGCCTAGATTATTGTTATGTCTGTGGAGTTACTGGGCATATTGATAAGAATTGTCATAACAGAAGCCAGGAAAGAGATTTAAGGGATGGGAACCAGTTTGGCAATTGGCTTAGAGCTACAAAAGGCAATCATAATCGGAGAACACCTAAATAGAACAGGGATGGCAGTCCTAGTAGAGGTTTAGAGGTTAAGAGTAGAGAATTTGAAGGAATTGATAAGGGAGTTGGTAAGGAGATTGTTTCTGTGGGTGTTGGTGAGAATCAAGAAGGAATTAAAAGTACATTAAAGTTGGATCAAACAGGAGGAACTAGCACTATCATAGGCACTGATGATGAGAGAACCTGTGAAAGAGACGAGAGTAAGAATAGTGGATGGAGTGGAGAATAAGACAAATCAAGGCAAGACACAGGAGGTAGTGGAAATGTGTGTTTCTAGGATGGAAGGCATGGACTGGGAAGGTATTAGAAAAGAGCAAAATCAAGAGTGCACTGTTCAACTGAGCAGAAAATTCAAGAGACTACCAAATTCTTTAAGGCCCTCTCTTGAGAAGGTAAATGGGATGACAAGCAGATTGAAAGTGCAAGGAAAAAGGAAAGTTGGTGATGATGAAGAGAAGGATGGTATGCAAACTGATGATGATGGGGAGAATAAGAGGTACAAATTAGGGAATAGGAGTAAGGCATTGAAGGAGCATATTAGGGCGACGAAGACCTGCCCCATTTGGTCTCTCAAATATTCATGAGAGTGGTGGTATGGAACTGTTGAGGTGTGGGGGGCTCCTTGAAAGTTCCCCAGCTCAAAGAAGTTATTAAACTCCACTCCTCAGATGAAATAATTCTCTTTGAAACTAAAAAATAGGTCGGGTGTTATGGATAGAATAAAGAGAAGATTAGGTTTTGACTATATGGTGGCAATAGATGCAGTGGTTAGGGCTGGTGGCATGGTTGTGTACTGGAAAGACACAAGATGGTAATGGATGTGATCCCAATAGCGTTTACCTTGGGAATTAAACTATGGAATCCAGAAGGTAATTTTGTGTGGTGAGTACTGAGGCTAGCATTAGGCAAAAGTAGTGAGAAGTCTTAAAGAGAAAAAAAGAATTATGGGGTGATAAATGGATCATCATTGGAGACTTCAATGACATTGTGTCAAATGAGGAGAAATGGGGTGGAAAGGTTAGAGAAGACTGGACTTTTAGGGATTTTAAGGGGTTCATCAGTGAGAACAATCTAATTGATATTGGTTCTGAAGGTGAGCCATAGACTTGGTACAACCAATGGGAAGTGGAGGGGGAGATTAAACAAAGGCTAGATAGAGGTTTAAGCAGTGTAACTTGGGCTGATGAATTTAATCAGGCTAAAGTCAGGCACATAGCACTTGAGGCTTCGGACCATAGCCTACTACTGCTCAACACAGCACCTAGTAGAGTATGGAAAAAGCAAAGGTTCATCTTTAATAGAAAATGGCTAGAATATGATGAGGTGCACATGACAATAAAAGAGGCTTGGAGTATTGAGATTCAAGGTTATAGAATGTTCCAGGTTATGGCTAAAATCAAGAATGTGAGCGAAGCATAAGAAGGTGGAACAGGAATATTCATGTGAATGAGAAGAAAAGAATTAAGCTGTGCAAAGAGAAAATTAAGAGACTGAAAGAGACAACCGATGCAGAGAAGGGGAATGAAATCAGAGAGTGGAAAAATCAGCTAAGGGATGCGTATAAGAAAGAAGACATTTATCGGAGCCAGAAAGCCAGGAACTAATGGCTCAAGAAAGGAGGCAAAAACACAACTTTTTTCCATGCTTGTGTAAACATCAAGGGGAAGAAGAATAGTATGAGTAGGGTTCAAAAGGAGCGTGGAAAGTGGTGTAGATCTGATAAGGAAATTAGTGAGGAGATTGAAAAGCATTATCAGAGACTTTTCTCCACCATGAACCCCAGCAATTATAAACAAATTTTAGAAGAGATTCCTCTATCAATAACGCAACAAATGAATTTAGCAATTACCCCACCTTTCTCTGCAAAAGAAACTAAAGGTGCCTTCTTCTCAATGCATCCTCATAAGGCCCCAGGCCCTGATGGAATGCCTCTAATCTTTTTTCAAAAATTTTGGTATATCATCAAGGAAGATGTAATCAAAGCCATCCAAAACTTCTTCTGCCATAGCCACCTATTAAAATCTGTCAATGAAACCTTAATCATACTCATATCCAAATCTGAGAACCCCACAGAGCTATCTTATTGCAAACCAATAAGTCTGTGTAATGTGATGGCCATAACCAAACTACCTGTTCTTAGGATGAAATCAGTCCTTAAAATTTGCATTAGCCTAAATCAATCTGCTTCTGTTCCGGGAAGGCAAATTCTTGACAACATCATTGTAGCCCATGAATTCATCCATTTCCTAAACAATAAAGGAGAAGGTAAAATTGGCAACATTGCCACTAAGCTTGATATGGCCAATGCTTACTACAAAGTGGAGTGAAATTTTCTTTCGGCTATAATGAGCAAACTTGGATTTTCAGAAAAGTGGATTGGGTGGATTATGGCTTGTGTTACTACTGTTACTTACTCTTTTAATGTGAATGGGCAAAAAATAGGTTAAGTGACACCACAAAGAGGCATAAGGCAGGGGGACCCTCTCTCTCCTTATCTATTCATAATTTGTTTGGAGAGTCAAAGCAATCTACTGATGTAGGCTAGACAAAAAGAAACAGTTGCAGGTTTGAATATCAGTAGGAAAGGGCCTGTTGTTACCCATCTTTTTGATGTGTGCACGGTTGCGTTGCTAAGAAAGTCTTAGATTTGAGGTATGCAACTCGTTAAACTCAAGACCTCGTTTGATTAGTGAACCAAGGAACCCTTGACGTGGAGTTGTTTTGCCTTGAATCTCCCTTGAGAAGATGAAACACGCCTAAGAACAACTAGACTAGACCAAGTTGAGCGAGTTCAATCGTTTAACCTAAGTTACCTAAGACTTGATAAAAAAACACAAGAAAAACTCTAAGCAAAGTTGGTGGTCGCCACAAGCAAGCTTGATAAGACCAAGAGTAGTTCTTAATCGATAAAGAACTAAGAAAATTCTCACAATAGAGAAAACACACAATTTTTCTAAATAATTCTTGTTAAAATTCGTAATTAATAAGAGGCCTATAAATAGGCTTACAAAGAACTTTCTAGAATTGAAGAATTAAGTAACTACTAAGTCTATACCTAAGCTAACAATAATACTTAATTGAAAACACAATTGTAGAATAATTCTAAACTAACTAAAAACATAAAACTATAAAAATTCGTCCAAAAATATTTATGGGCTGGACATCCTTCATTAAGCTCCATTGGGCCTCCATTTAGCAATTTCAAGGGCCCTCCAAGCAAGTCCAAGTAACCAGCCCCTTATGAGATTGTTTTTGGACAACTTAGCAATTTCTTTTGGGCCTTCTTTGTAGATGAATTTGATCCACAACCAATACTTCACTCCTTGGCCCAATGTGCTCGTATAAACAAAGTGAATTTCAAGCTTGCAAATAAGCTCAAACTCATGTAACTTGACAATCCAGCCACCATGTTCAAATGTTCCATCCTTGATTATCACATGCATAAGCTCTTCTTGATCCATATAAATGGCCTCTTCAAGTCCACCAAGTATAAGTCCAAGTCCAACAAATGTATGCGCTCCTTGGATCACATCAATCCCTCCTTCCTTGAAAAGATTCATCCTCGAATCTTCTACATCATATAAAAGATCATAAGTAACTAGAGGAATGATAAATAAGCAAGTATAACCATCAAGAATATTAAGCACACAAAAATCGGATGGCATATTGGAAGAATAAACACAACTAGATAAAGACTCATTACTCTTGCAATATGAAATAAAATAAAACTCAAAAACACACACAAAAGATGCAAAGATAAATTGAAGTTTAAGAGCAACAAACATGTCTAGATGAATATTATCCTTAAAAACATGCAAAAGAATGAACACATGAAGGCTATTAACAAGAAAAACATGAGGTTCAGCACCTATATATCTAAGAATATAGTCAAAATAACACTCACTAACAAGATAAAAATCATGGTCAAATAAAGATGTATGACAAGAATCTAAGTAGAAACTACTAACTACAAGTAAGTGTAGAAAACGTGAATCATGTAGATAACATGCAATAATTCTGAATGAACTATGCAAAATAAACCCTAGAACATGGAAAATATTATCATTCAACTCACTAGAATAATTCAAACGATGTAACAAAAACACATGTATATTGTCACAAACTACAACACTAGAACATTTAAAATGAACTAACTTATGACAAAAACGAATTTTAGAGGTAAAACACTTAAGATAAACACATTGAAAATCATTTATATGACTCCCTATAATTCGTGTATAAGGACAACACAAAACATAAACATTACCACTAACTAGAACAACAAAATGACTTACATGATGCAATATAGACTCAAGAATCTGAAAATTATCAAAAACTAAATCACCAAAACGTATAGGGCAGCATGTATAAACAAATACAAGATCCCTAATACAAGTATTATGGCATGGAAAATCACATAAAACATGTTGAAATTCGTCCAAACATTGATGCAAAAACATAGGAGAACTTCTAAGACAGATTGCACTAGATGAAGTAAAACAACTTAGATGCAAAACATAACTACCTACCCTAATAGAATAAACACATAAGATAGAATTAAGATGCAATTTAAAGCTATTAAAATATAAAAAATTATGCCACAAATCAGTTGGATTCATCAAACTATTTGAACTTGCGCTTGAACAATGTTGTAATTCCTTCTCCACGATTTGATGCTTTTTGCTCATTGAAGGAATCTGAACATTAAGACAACAAGTATGTGGCATTTTTCCTTGAGCATTAGCCTGCAATAACACTACAAAAACACTAGGAAAAGAATGGTTAAGAGAGTTAGCAAAATACACTTCTTCTTTGGAGTACATGGACTATAAGAGTTAGAAGCATAACACTCTTGCTCTTTTCTCTCTTCTCACTATCTTGGATGGCTATTGCTTTCTCCTTAGTTATGCCACTTTGCATCCCTTCAAGGTTAGTTTGTGATTTTGCTTCTTCATTGGTGCATACGCCACTTGCTAGTTGGCTTTGTTCCTCCCTTGCTTTGAAGTCTTTTGCAATCCTCACTTGGTTCAGCATGTGCTTTCAGATGGTGCAATAGAACCCAAAGTCACCTTTCGTCCATTCCACATGAAAGAGTACCTATTTTAAAGCCATCATAGGTCACCCATCCTATCGAATTGCCATGGACATCCAAGAAGAATATGACATGCTTACATAGGAACCACATCACACCATACTTCAAGCTTGTACTTGTTGATGGAGAATGGCACCAACACTTGCTTGTTCACCTTCATGTCTCCAGTTTCAGCTAACCAATGCAATGTATCTGGCTTGGGATGTCTCTTTGTTTCCAGCCCTAATTTATCTACAAACAAAGTAGAAGCAACATTAGTACATGAACCACTATCAATAATCATGCTACATATCTTGTTTTGCATGGTACACCTAGTGTGGAAGATATGATCTCTTTGAAATGTTCTCCTCATCCTCCATAGGTGCAACACTTAAGTGCTCTTCTAGTCAATAGAACCTCTCCATGGTCACCTCCCCAAGGAGCTTCCTCATTATTACTTCCTCCCTCCAATGGAGGCATCTCCTCATAGATCTCATCTCTCATAATAGGCATCTTTCCTCTCAAAATCACCAACAATAGCTTTCCTAAGCAATTTAAGATCATTATTCGCCTCTTGTGGAGTCGCCATTATGCCTTAAAAACCTGCAAGAAAAATAGTTAAAAATAACAAAGAAAATAGACAAGAATATGTGAAACACTCCCTTAGTGTTTGGCACTCGATTCCCTCAAGTAGATTGGCTTTTACCCTCAAATGAGCTCACAACTAAGCCTTTTTCCACTCAAAGAATCTTCTTGTAGGCTCTTTGATGAAGAACCAGCTCAATCAATCCCACCAAGGATCTATAGCAACCTCAACTTGTAAAGAGTAAATGTATAGAGGCCAAGAAAAATTAGCTTACAGTGTTTTTGATCAAGAGAATAAATCAAAGAATGGATAAGAATCAAGAATTGACACAAATTAGACACCCTAATGTGTGGTATAAATGTGTAAAAATTCTTGATTTTTAATGTTCTCTTGAAAAATAATAATATTCTTGTGCAAAAAGTAAAACTCCAACAGTCCAATTCACTTTCCAAAATGAATTCTTGAACTAATAGCAACTAAAACCAAGCACAACCAATTTGGAAACAATAAAACACGCCCCAAACACGCCTTCCAAGTCTGAAAACTCAGCCAACAGCCTCCCCTAGTGTGAAAACACTAACAGCAATAAGAAAAGAAAACAAGGAGCCGCCACTTGCCAAGAAGAAAAGGAAACTACCTGTTTTTTGTAGAATAAGTTTCCAAATCCCCTTTGTAACTACTTTCCCTTTCCCAATTGGTTTCCCAAAGCTAAATAACTTCTATATAAACCAAACTAACACCCTTTTAACCCTTTTAAACATCAGAATTTCTGCAAAAATCGCAACAGAAATTCGTCCAAAAATAAAAACGAATTTCAGCAACTAGAATGCAAGAAAACCCTAACAAAACCCTAGTTGATGAACAAAACCCTTTGACCAACACTTCAAGGCTTCAAGAACTTCAAGATTTGACCAGAAAAATTCAAGAAATCAGCCAAACACTTCAAGAAATCAGTCCAGAAAATTCCAGCAACTCACAAACTTCAAGAACTCAACTTACAAACCAAGAAGTGCAAGAAACTTATCAAGAACTTCAAGATACTTATCAAGAACTTCAAGAAAGCTCAAGAACTTGTTCAAGAACCTCAAGAAACTCAAGAACACACTTGGACAGATTTAAAAATTTCAAGAATCACACCAAGTAAGTCCAAGAACTTCAAGAACTTGTATCCAAACACCAAGAAACTTCAAGAAACTTTGAATAAATGTTTGTGCACGGTTTTTACCTTGTTGTGCACTCCTTTTTTATTCTCTTTTTCCTCCTTTTTCCTTGTGCTTTTGGCTCTTTCTTTTTAGCACACAATCTGGCTTTTTTTTCTTTTTTTTTTTAAAACGATTTTTCTGCTTTTTTTTTTTCCTTCAAGAACAATACAAGAATGACTCAAAACTTCAAGAAAGTTGATTTGTGAATGTCTTAAGTTCAAGAATCTTCTTTACTTGAGAGTTTTTAACACAAGAAAATCAAGAAACACCAAAAACAGTCAAGAATCACAAAATACCACACAATACCTAGAATTCTTGATTGAGAAGCAACCAAGAACAACTCTAAAGAACCTAGGGCACGATTTTCACAAGAAAACAACCAGAAAAATATAGCAGAATTTTTTTTTCAAGAAACGAAAGTAACAAGACACAAGAAAACAACTTGCTTGTCCAAGCTCGAAGCTCTTTGACTATGACTCAAAGAAAGAAAAACAAATAAATCACAAGTTGCTTAACCAGGCTCGAAGCTCTTTGATAAAGAACAAAAAAGAAAAAAAAGGGATATATTCGAATTTTTCCAAAGGAAAAATTGGATTGGAAAAACCTGAAAAAAATCCAAGAAGATGGCTCTGATACCACTTGATGTGCGCACGGTTGCGTTGCCAAGAAAGTCTTGGATTTCAGGTATGCAACTCGTTGAACTCAAGACCTCGTTTGATTCGTGAACCAAGGAACCCTTGACGTTGAGTTGTTTTGCCTTGAATCTCCCTTGAGAAGATGAAACAAGCCTAAGAACAACTAGACTAGACCAAGTTGAGTGAGTTCAATTGTTTAACCTAAGTTACCTAAGACTTGATCAAAAACACAAGAAAAACTCTAAGCAAAGTTGGTGGTCGCCACAAGCAAGCTTGATAAGACCAAGAGTAGTTCTTAATCAACAAAAAATCAAGAAAATTCTCACAATAGAGAAAACACACAATTTTTTCTGAATAATTCTTGTTAAAATTCGTAACTAATAAGAGGCTTATAAATAGGCTTACAAAGAACTTTCTAGAATTGAAGAATTAAGTAACTACTAAGTCTATACCTAAGCTAACAATAATACTTAACTGAAAACACAATTGTAGAATAATTCTAACTAACTAAAAAATACATAAAAATTCGTCCAAGATTACATCATGGGCGGGACATCCCTCCATAAGATCCATTGGGCCTCCATTTAGCAATTTCAAGGCCCTCCAAGCAAGTCCAAGTAACCAACCCCTTATGAGATTGTTTTTGGACAACTTAGCAATTTCTTTTGGGCCTTCTTTGTAGATGAATTTGATCCACAACCAATACTTCACTCCTTGGCCCAATGTGCTCGTATAAACAAAGTGAATTTCAAGCTTGCAAATAAGCTCAAACTCATGTAACTTGACAATCCAGCCACCATGTTCAAATGTTCCATCCTTGATTATCACATGCATAAGCTCTTCTTGATCCATATAAATGGCCTCTTCAAGTCCACCAAGTATAAGTCCAAGTCCAACAAATGTATGCGCTCCTTGGATCACATCACTTTTCTTCGCTGATGACTCGCTAATTTTTTGCAAGGCTGAGGAATCACAGGTACAATAATTGAGGAAACTTCTGAAAGCATACGAAGAAGCTTTAAGGAAATTGGTAAATGTTGACAAATCCTCAATCCTTTTCAGTAAAAACACAGCTAAAGAAATGAAAGATAGAATCTGTAGGATATTTGGCAATATCAAAGTGGTGCAGCAAGCAAAGTATTTAGGATTGCCATTAGCAGTTACAAGGTCAAAGCATCACCTATTCAGTTTTATCCGAGATAGATTGCGTAATAACCTGAGGAGTTGGAAGTCAAAGATGCTCAGTCCAGCAGGAAGTGAAGTTCTTTTAAAGGCTGTGGCTATGGCTCTGCGAAATTACGCCATGTCAGTCTTCAGACTTCCTAAATCAATGTGTAAACTAATGTCAACACAGATGGCAAAGTTCTAGTGGAGCAGTGGGGAGCATGAGAACAAAATGCATCTGTTGAGCTGGGGAAAGTTGGCTCAACCTAAATAGTTGGGGGGACTGGGATTCAAGGATTTGTTTTACCACAATACAGCCTTGTTAGCTAAACAACTATGGAAATTCATCACAACTCCAAACCTATTAGTTAGCAAGGTTGTCAAAGGCAAATACTATCCTAGAACCTCTCTTTTTAATGCTAAGGTTCCAACAAACGCATCTTGGTTTTGGAAAAGTGTAACAACTGCCAAAGCAATGTTGGATTTTGGGTTAAGGAAAAGGGTGGGAGATGGAAAAACTATAGAGATTTGGAATGATATGTGGATCCCCAGGAGTAATATTAGTATAATCTCCTCTTCCAAGCCGCAATAGTGTGAAATAGATACAGCAGATCAGCTGATCCATAACTTTAACTGGAATAGGGGATTGATTTTTAGCATATTCAATAAGGAGGATGCACAAAACATATTTAAGTATCCCTATCATTTTTTCAAAAAAGCTTGATAAGGATTATTGTGGTTTATACATAGTCAAATTTGGCTATCTTGCTGCTAAAGAAATGGAAGAGGCACCCAGGCAAAATCAAATGGGGATAGGTAAGTGCAGTAGTAGGCCGCATGGAACAAAATCTTGGAACATTCTCCGGAAATTGGAATTGAAGCATAAAATCAAGCACTTCATGTGGAAATGCTTAAATCATGTGTTACCAATGAATGAATTATTGTTTTGAAGAACCCAAAGAGTGGACCCAGTTTGTTGTAGGTGTGGAGAGGAAGTGGAAACTGTAGAACACATGTTGTTTAATTGCAGGAAAGTTGAGAAGATTTGGCAAATTACTCCTATCAGGTGGGATGAAATAGCAGAACTGAGAATTGATGTATCGAGATGGTGGATTGCACTAATTAGTGCAAAAGAGAGAGAAGATGGACTCCAACATATAAGCCACACGTGCTATTTAATGCGGCAAATCTTGAAAGCAAGAAACCAATGGCAATTCAGTCAAGAAAAAACAAATGGCTTGCAAGTGGTTAAGAGAGCACTGGAGGAATGGAATGAATTTGTGAGTGCTAACCAATGACAAGTGGAATTGAGCAGGGAGGGAACAAGTTGTTCAGAATAGGAGAGCAGGGAATGTCGGGATCCAGAGGTCATCTTCATCAGCTTGGTAGCTTCTGTTAGTAAAACCAAAGGCAAAATTGGGTATGGGCTTATAGCCAAAGACTAGTATGGTTAGGTTAAAGGTGTCTAGGCTTTAAACGATGCCAAAAGTGGGCTGAAACCAACTGCAGAATCTGAGGTCATCAGATATGCCTTAATCAAAGTGAGAACAGAGGGTTGGAACAAAATAAAAGTGCAAATTTGTTGTAAGAGTATTGTTGACAAGATTCATAGGAACGACTGGAATGCTGTTGTAGCTGCAGTTATTTTGGAAGATATTAAAATACTATCTACATTGTTCTGTTCATGCTCATTTAGACTTGTGGACAAAAACTACAATCATAGTAGCATTAGATTAGCTAGGTTTGCTGAGGATATTTTGAATGACATGGAATGGAGGAATCAATTTCCTTCATGGATTAACCAAAATCCATGATGTATTTAGGTAGTTACCCTAATTGTAAATACTTTTGTATACATGGTTTTAATACAAATTGACATCTTTTGATAAAAAAAAAAATACTAACATTACTGTCAACAGCATTATGTACTAACTGTACTAACTGTCTTGAATAAACATTTGTCAGAGACATTATGCTATATTTGCAACTCTAACATTATATCAAACATTTCATAACATTTAAATTTAATTCTACTCTCAACTTTATACCACTTCATGTTTAACGGGATCATTCAATCCCCTAATATCCCTACAAGCTACATACGTTTGGAGACAGTAACAGGAGTTCATTATTTTTATAGATAGATTCTTTCCTAGCGAATAAGGCTTTCTAATCTCCTCCACAGGGAGGGGTATTCGCAGTTTGGGTTAACAGAAAATTCTAAGCAAGCCTAATTCAGATATTGGATATTGATTAATCAGCTATCGTCTAAATCGTTTTAAAACTAATATTAAATATTGAGTAAAAGGATTTGAAATTAGTTTTTACTTTCTAATAACTGAATAACTGACCAAACTTTTTATCGATCAAAGATTATTCTGTTATTGGTTTTAATCAATCGAAGTAGTAGTAGTAATATAGAATATCAACTATTTGACTATGATTTTCTCCTCTAATATTCATCCTTTATTCTCTCTCTCTCTCCCCCCCCCCCCCCCTCAAAAAAAAAAAAACAAAAACAACAACAATCCTCATACGTCTCTATCTTTTCACATTGCTTTACACTAAGAAATTGAAAAAAGTTTAAATTTAATTCTCCCTATTTTATAGCTTGTTCAAAAGAATTTCAATGTTGTTTTGTGATGCTACTTTATGGGATCTCAAAATTTTTTGGATCTTACTTTTTTTTTTAATTATGTGCTTGTAAATTTTGTGAATATTTTCTTGCTTTTTAGGATTTGATGCTATTTTTTAAGCAAAAAAAATATTAAAAATAGCTTAATTGGTTACACTGATATTCAAATTGATAAAATATTTTGGTTAACAAAATTGGCCGAAGTAAACTATGCATTGCAATTAAATATAGATTTTTTTAAACATCAGCCAAAGAAAAATACGATAACCGACAGTTCAAGAATCATCGACAAATAAGAATCTTGAGACTTAATCATTATGTTAATGGCATGCTCCTGTATTTTTGTGTCAAAATCCAAAGCCTCATAACGTGTTCATAAGGCATGAATGTGATTGGATGGTCTTTTGTGATAGTAGGACCTTTTGAATCTCTAAAGCTGCCATTATTCTTCTTCTTCTTCTTCTTCTTCTTCTTTTTTCCCAATCTGAAACTCATTGGCAACCTTCTTCCTTTATAGGGCTAATTGACTCTGATAGGAATTTATTTTCCCCCTTTATCTTTTACATTTTCTACCTTCTTGTTGTTTCCCTTTCCCTTTAGCATTCGACTCCCTTGCTTATTCTCAAGCTTCTCTTCTGATTGCACTAGAATTTGAGAAACAAAAGAAATATGCTACACAATTATCAGTTCTAGTTTGCCCGGCTTCATATCTTGACAAGAATTATGAAGATGTCCAAATTTAACACATAATATGCAACTAGGAGGCATTTAATCTGCCATATGTCTTAATTTAGTGGTTGCTTAAGAATGTCGCTTCATATTTGAGGAATCTCATCCACGCAGTAATGGTAGTACAATCTTCTTGTTTAAAATTAAATTTAGGAGTCCTTGGCTTAACAAACATCATATTATTTGAAAAGGGTCAAAGCAATTGTTTGAAAACTTTGCATTTCAGTCTTCAACCTTAAAATTAAATACACAAATTCCATTTTCCAATTTACGATATCAATATTTTCCATGTCCTTGCATTGATTGTTAACAACTTTTTTTCATAAACGTAAATAGAGCAATATAACCAAGGTAAAGCCAATAACACTGTATATCCTTTTTCTACTCCCTTAACAACATCATCCTAATACACATAAAATGATAATTCATCACCACTTTGAACAAGGAGGAAGTATTGTAAAGATATTCCTCCATGAAAATGCTTATCTCGTCATCATCGGTGCTTAAGAGCGAATTTGATGAAGAACTGGTCATTTGAATGGAAAATAGAGTTTGGCAAAAGCATTTGTCAGACACGTAGCATAAAATTCACTTGATAACAATAGAGAGAAGAGAAAACTAAGTAGCAGACTTGGTCCATTTGAAAAATTGAAATTTGATAAAATAATATTTATTTTGATAATCATCTGAATTTATGTGTTGAATTTAAACATTTCACCTTATAATTATAATAGTTTTATTTTAAAAATATGAAGCAGTTTAAAGATAATATGTGAGAGAGAAAAAGAGCGGTATTTTTTTTAGCAAGAAAAATATTTTTATTCATTTAACATAAAAATAAAGTAGGGGGCATGAACCTTACCTCCCTATTACAGAATCAATAACATTTGTGAAATGAGGGAAATCCTAATCTATCTAATCTAAGTTCACCAATAGCTAAGCGTGGGAGGCTTTGTTGATCATGATAGATAGAATCAACCTTTTCCATGTATCCAACATTAGCCAGCATATCAGCAACTTTGTTTGCTTTTCTGTAATAGTGATTCAGTGAAACAAAAGAAGATGATAGTTTTGATAACTCTTGAATCTCTATAGAGATAGATCATGGGCATGACACTTTTTGTTGTAGCACTAACACAAGTAACTGGGAATCACATTCTGCATAAAACCTTTGAAAGCCAAATTGCATATAGTAGCGAACCCTGCACAATAGAGCTTTTGCCTAGGCACAAATGCTAGTGCCTCCCCGAAGAAACAAAAGAAGGCCAACTTTAACTTGCCTGCCGAGCCCATGAGAATACCTCCTTCACCACTTTGTCTTAGATTGCCTTTGGAACATCTATCAGTATTTAACTTGTAAGCCATTTGGGGAGGTGAAATCCATCTTACTAATTTAAAAAAGAGAAAGCCCTTTGCAGATGATATACATCTTGATAAAAGGAAATCCAGCTCCGACCATTAATCCAGATTTTTTGTATTGACATTTGAACATATCCTGAATATCCATTAAAATGTGAGAAACCAAAGTCCCAAATCTCAACTATTGCCCTTGAAACCAAGCTAAATTCATCCATTTCCACAAATGCCAACAAATGACAATTGGCACAACATGTAGAATGAATGAGTTATATTGATTTCTGGAAGCCTTTAACCACCAAGCTGCAAGAAGGAGTCGAACTCTTACAAATGAACACGGAATCTCACATTCTGCTCCTAAATATTTCCACGTCCTTTTGGCTAGTTTACTTGTACAAAAAACATGATCAATGGAATCCTCTTGGGAAGTTTGACAACAATGACATTTTGAAGGGCCTTGAATGCCAAAACTAAACATTGTAAACTCCATAGGCAGCTTGCTTTGAAGAAGACGAAGCATAGAGAATGAAATTTTAAAGGGGATGGTGGAATTCCAAATTTTCCCAAACATAAAAGAAATGTTTCTGGACATATGTCCCAAATGAAAAGCTGAAGACAAGCTAAATCTTCCTGAAGTAGAAAAACTCCAAATACGGTCATCTGGTCGATCGTGTGCGGAAGGAGACAATTGCATAATTTCGGCTACCTCACTTTATAATAAATATTGTCTCGGTAAATGCATATTCCAAACTCCATTTAGCACGAAATCCCTAACCCAATTATGATGCAACTAAATCCCTTGCGAGGCCAATGAAATGTATCCATCAAACAACCTTAATTTTATAGCATCCTTATTTATTCCATTGTATCCATCAAAACTAATAACAATTAAATCCAAAAAATTTGCTAAATGAGAATAAGCATATTCATTTGGATTTCATGTCTAACTACACAAATGACTTCCAGATCAAATTCATAGTCACTTACACTTGTTTCTTGTTCTTGCCTTTGATTTGTAACATATGACATTGAAACTTCCGGCAAGACCTCTTCCATATGCATATTATTGAAAATGTCCACCAAATGTTCGACGAAATGCTTGAATCAACTTCAAACTTTAAATGCTTTCCTTCACCTAGATTCAACTAGTACCTACAAAAACACAACACAAGAGATATCAAAACAAGAAAAACAAAAATGTCTAGAGTAATAAAGCTTCTATTTGCCTTGATATTGCCAAAGTTTCTATGTTTCTCTAGCAATGATGCCAAAAACTTGACGCGGTGTAGATTAGGTACGAAAATATAGCAAAACACACACAAATCAAGTAATAAACCTAATCTTCCAACTTTACCGCAAGTATATGGGTCATGTGTAGTACGGGGAGTATATAGGTATCGTCTCCCACAAGGAATCAAATAATTGCAAGCAATAAGGCTTTAAGGCTTACTTTATTATCTAAACAACCAAAAATCAAGGTGTGTAGTAAAAAGGAAGTTCAATAGAATAGGAAAATAGTGACAACAACTTGTAAGAATTCAAATATTTAAGATGTCTAGAATATAGAATCCACTAACGAATTTTAAGATGCATGAATGGCTTGCTAAGTATTGTCTTGCTTTGTTGAGAATCCAATTCCATTTAAATCATAACTAGCTCTCACTATGAAATGATTAGATTATAACTATTTTCATGATGAAATCTTATGAAAACATGAATTGCAATTATTCAATTAAACATTCATTATTATCATATGAATAACTTAAGTAATACTTGTTCATTTTCATTGTTAAGAGCATTTTCTCAATGACAAATAACAACTAGATGACTTGTTTATGTTGGCCATGCAAAAACAAGAGTTATAACTTGAACAAGTAAACAAACAAATGCAAGCTTAGCTAGCTTGAAGAATTTAAGTCATGCTATGGATTCATTAGCTTCATCTATATTCTAGATAAAGCTTTTAGTGAATCATGACTAGTGAAACACAAAGAAACTTAACAAGAATACAAGAATTCATGCTTCAATTATGAAAATAAGAGATAGAGTTGAGAAAGGCTTATGAACAAGTCTTCAACTTCTATTTCTTCTTCAAAATGTTGAAGTACAAGTGAGTTTTTATATGAAGAGCACTATTCTATTGAGTTTGAGAGAATTCTATTAATTCTCTTCAAGAATACTAACTTTAATACTAACTATTACTAAAAATTGGATGATAAACTTGTTACAAATGACTCCTATTTATAGACAATTGTTCTACAAGTCATTTTCCAACTTGCAATTACATTTAATGTATTGAAATGATGAAGATTTGCTTTGGGATTCGATAATGGCACAAAAGTCTTCATTTATGTTTTCAATAAAATCTCTAACTTGCAAAACCCTATTTCCATATGAACTGTCTGCAAAATCAGCTAGAAATTGGTGCAAGCTGCAACTTGAGAAAGTTGCTGGCCAACATTGATTCGCAAGTCATCTGTGGGTTAACTGACCTGCAGATCTAACCCATGGATCAAATTTTCTCTTTCTCAAAATATGAAATTTTATCCATTTGAGTTAGCTTTCTAACACCACAAGAATCAGGTCATTTGGAGCTCTGGATACAAAGATGTGAACAAAATACTGAGAGGTGGTCGAGAGAGCTTTATTTTTCAATAATTTGGATTTTTGACTATAAAGATGTGAGAACTGAATTTTGATGTCTAAGAATTTTAGAATGTCCTCTTAGCTTTAAATTTCAAGAAGAATCATCCCAATCTAATATTTGTAGCTCAAGTTATCGTCAAAATACACAAGTGTGTCATTATTGCCTACCCCTAGTTTTCTCCATTTCTTCACTTCCGTTGCTTCTTTGCACTTCTCTTTTGCTTGTCATTGCTCGTATGCCCTTGAGACCTTTTTGTGATGTTGACCTTGTAATTCCATGGTGAATTCGTTGGTGAGAATTTTCTAAAAGTTGAGCAAAACAATCCTCCAAACTTGAATGTAAAAGTTGTCCATTAAGCTCCTAATTCAATCATCCTTGAATCTACAATGAATGTGTTTCAATTGATCCAAAATATGATTGAATGTACAAAATCTATAAGATTGTACAAACATTGTGCATTAATTTGCTCAAAATATAAATTTCTCTTCAACACCATAAAAATCGGGCAAAAATCCTAATTCTGAAAGAAGTTGGAAAATGCATCATTTGTAACAAAAATTACTATACTAATACTATAATTATACCTAAAATATATAATAAAATATACAATATTATTAGGTAAATTTATTACTTATCAAACTCCTCCACACTTGAATCATTGCTTGTCCTCAAGCAATTAGAAAATCAAGAGATCAAAACATGATTCAAGGCTTGAAATCACAAATGTCACATTGTTGAATGCAATTCCAAAATATAAAGTAAATAGGTATTATGCAATTCCTTGTAATGTTTGTAATACTAATTATACCAAAGTAAAAAGGAAGTAATTATCTCAAGATTAAAGGTTATTCAACCAAATTACTTTGTCTTACAAAATTTCATATACTAACTATCCAATATGGACAATCATATACAACTTAATTTGCAGAAAATAGGGACGTATTGCACTTTGTATTTACAAGTGTCTTTTAACACGAAAGTTGTCATTTGTAGATGAAAACCCCCGATTACTCAACACTTTGCTCGTTTTAACCACAATTTAAGCTCTTAGTTTGAGAAGTGAAATTGCCTTTTGATGAAAGGATCGACATTTTGTGATGAAGACCCCTTATTACTCAACAATTCTCTTTCAATCAAACTTACTAAGCATACTTTTAATTCAATTGCCATTTGACCCGAAAATTGACCATTTGTGACGAAGATTCCTAATTACTAAGCAATATGAATCATTGGAGTAGAAATAAATAAACATTCATCAATCATCTTCATAATATTATGATCCCTTAATTCAAATAAGTATACTTTTTGTCCATATCTATCACTTAAGAATGTAAAATTAAGTAAAGAAAAGAAATTTAAAATAAAATATGCCAAATCAAGACATAATTACAACCATTTTACAAGATATACTTACTTAAAAACAACATTCCTAATCACATAATAACTATTTCTTCATATATTTGTAGAAAATATTCAACCAAAGTTGCATAAATTATTTCAAAAAGTAGAAAAATTTAACAAGTTAATTGTACAAAAGTATGATAAAGAGGCAAATTTTGAAAAAATTAGGTCATATTCTACCAAAACAATATCTTGACACAATTATTCCAAAACCACACCAAACATAATCATTTACCTCCCCCCCCCCCCCCACACACACACACACATAAAATGTCACATTGTCCTTAATGTGTAAAGGAAAAGATAAGAAAGAAAAATGAAACAAGAAAACTCCCCTTGTGTAGTTTTTGAAATCCAAAAGTTGATATTGTTGATGTCCTTGAAGTCCTTAGCCATGACAAGTTACTTTTTGCCATACTTCACCATGTTTCTCAAATGGTCCATTGTTGCTCACTAACCTTGTTTCAAAGCTTAAACAACTTCAAATGATACGTTAAAGCATGTTTGAATAACCATTAAGCTCAAAAAATAACATAGCATGCTTTGAAACACTGGATTTCTCCCACACTTAGTTCTTGCAATGTAGCTCCAAAGAGGTGAAATTTTGATGCACATATGCTTTGAGCCAATGTATTGTGCTATGATGAAGTGAAAAGCAAATGAAACTTGGGTGAAAATGCCTCAAAATAAAATTTCATATTTTGATGCAAAAAGTTAAAGTTTGAATCAAAGTATTGAAACATGAAGTACAATCTCTTTGAATATGTTAAAGTGATGTTTTCATACCCATAAAGTTGCCCAACAAACTAGCAAAGAAAGCCATTAAACCCCCAACAAAATTGACCAAAATTAACCAAAATGTCCTTAAAACACCTGGGATCCATGGGTTGGATCCGTGGGTCAAGGTGACTAGTAGATGACCCACGGATCCCAAATGTTGCAGAAATTTCTGCAGAAAAATATGTTTCAGGGCTGATTTTTTCTTAACTTTGAGCGATGATTTTGACATTTTAAACCTTAAATTTTGGACAAACAACTTTACATTCTTGTAACCATGTCAACAAAATTTAAATTCATGCATCAAAATCATCCAAATTATCAACACAAGAAATTAGAATCGACCAAAGTAGCCTACCCAAAAATTCTGCACTTCAAATTTCTTGATGAACTTGAAATTCAAAAGTTTCTTTTTGATGTTTTTTATCAATTCAACACTTCAAACATATTTCCTATGTTAAAAAAAAGTTTTTAAAATGATTTTTAAGCATTCACAACATCAAAATTTTAAATTAAGACCAAAATCGCAAAGAATCAACTTTGAAGTAAAACAACCAAATGAATAGTTACTTTTTCACCAAAGAGCTAAATTTGATTCTTTGCATGTTTTGATCTTCAAAACCACTTTGAACAGGTTTCAAATGATAAAAGAAAGTTGCTCAATACCAATTTTTGCATCAAAAGTCCATGAATTACCAAATGAGAATCATGGTCTCAATCAAAGTTAGCTCATGAATAGTAACCAATAGAATAGTACTTTGCATTCAAAGCTTCAAATTGGCTTGCTTATTCCTTTTGACTTCAAAACTACTTTAAACACATTTCAAATGATAAAACTATGATGTTTAACCCTTCTAAACACATTAAACACAAGAGATATGAGAATTGGGTATGCAACATCCAAGTTTAAACATGAAAAGTCAAAGATGGCATATAATGCTTTATATTCAAAATCATCAAAACTAAACTAAACGAACATACTTTAAACAACATAAACCAACTTAAAATGACTTAAAATACCAAAAATATTGGGTTGCCTCTCAACAAGCGCTTCATTTAGAATCGAGAGCTAGACTCATTATTGCATGCTTCACTTTATAGGACCAGGACCCAAAGAATACTTCACTCTTTTGGTTGTAGTTATATCAACTATGCTCCATTGGTCCTTGTTTCTTGTTTTCCTCTTTCTTGGCCTTCCAAAACCTGAAAATGTACAACATGGCACACTATTATCAAATTCATCTATCATATAAACATCAAAGGAAGATGAAGGTTGTTTCATCATATCATTTAAATCAAAATTTATGTCATCCTCCCCCACTTTAAACCTAAGTGTACCATTTTTTACATCAATAATGGCACTAGCGATTGCTAGAAAAGGTCTCCCAAGTATTATAAGTGTTGAAATATCATCCTCCCTATTCAAAACAACAAAGTCAATTGAGATGATAAGTTTGTCCACTTTTATTAACACATTTTCAATTACTCCTAGTGGATGCCTAATTGATCTATCGGGTAGTTGTAAAGTCATATTTGTGCTTTTCAATTCCGTAAAACCTAACCTTCTAGCAATTGATAAAGGGAGTAACGAAATACCTGTACCCAAATCACATAAAACATTTGAAAAATTTTAACCTCCAATAGTGCAAGGGATAGAAAAACTCCCTAAATCCTTAAGTTTTAGTGGTAGCTTGTTTTGAATCCTAGCACTACACTCCTCCGTGAGTGCTACAGTTTCAAAATCATCCAAACTCTTCTTCCTTGTCACCAAATCCTTGAGGAGCTTGTTGTACCTAGAAATTTACAAAAATACATTTACAAAAGGAATATTCACATGCAATTGTTTGAGCATTTGTGCAGCTTTTTCAAAGATTTTATCAAATTTGGAACTTTTTAGCCGTTCTGAAAATGAAATTTGTGGAGGAATAGGGATATTCATCATGGATTTCACTATCACTCACTATCTCTTTTCCTTTTTTCTCTTTTTCATCTTCATTATTTTCACATTTTTTCTCTTTTTCCACTAAAGGTTCACTCAATTCCTTGCCACTTCTTAATGTAATGGCTTGAACACGTTCCCTAGGATTAACTTCGGTTTTACTCAGCAACTCTTTGGGTTTCCTAAGGTTCATTTGTTTGGCCATTTTTGTAATAGTGTTCTCAAGCTCCTAATTATTGCATCAGATTGATTTGCATGCATTTCCATTTTCTCTACCATTTTCTCCTAATGCTACTTCTCATCTTTGTTTATTTTGAGAAAATCTAGGTGGTGTGTTTATTTTTTCTCCCTCCACCCAAAATTTGGATGGTTTCTCCACCTCGAATTATAAGAATTAGAAGAGATATTGTTAGAAGAAGAAGGCTTAACGTTGTTTACATATTGTACTTGTGCATACATAGATGAATTATGCATATCACCACAAATAGTACAATATGCAATAGTAGATGATGAATTTTGATTTCCAATGACAACTTTATTCAAAGAATTTATGGCATTCATAACACCATGCATTTGTGCCTTTAAAATGTCATGAGAATCAACATACCTTGGGTACTTCTATGAGTACCTCTTTCACTTGCCTATTGGTAATGGTTGGCCACCATTTCTTCAATCAATTCTTGGCATCTTCCGTCGATTTTGCCATGAGAGATCCACCTGTAGCTGCATCTATATTGATTTTTGTAAGATAGTGAATTCCATTATAGAATGTCTGCACTATTAGCCAATTTGGGAGTCCATGGTGTGGACATTTTCTTATTAAATCTTTGAAACGCTCCCAAGCATCATATAGAGACTCTCATTCGTTTTGGGTGAATCCAGTAATGTCCATTCTCAAATTTGCAATTTTTTCCTGTGGGAAGTATTTGTTCAAAAAGGCTTTGGATAAGTCCATCCATGTTGCAAATGTATTCAGTGGATATGAATTGAGCTATTGCTTGGCTTTATCTCTTAATGAAAATGAAAATAATCTTAGCCTTATGGCGTCTTCAGAAACACCATTTTGTTTAAATGTATCACATATTTCCAAGAAACTAGCCAAGTGAGTGTGAGGATCTTCATTATTATATCCACCAAATTGATTTTGTTGGACCATTTGTACAAGTCCTGGCTTTAGTTCAAAGTTATTAGCATTAATCAGTGGTCTTATTATGCTTGCATGTGAACTGTTGGATCCGGTATGGCATAATCTCTTAAAGAACAAGTATTAGGGATAGGATTTTGAGTTACCTCATCCATGGCTACCTCCTGTTGTTGTAGTTGAGGTGCAATTGAGGTCTCTCCAAACTCTTCCACCTTTGCTTGTTCTCCTTGCCTTTGTCTTCTCCCCTTCCTTGCCGTTCTTTCTATTTCCGAATCAAATGGAAGTACCACCCTAAGACTTCTATGCATGCACCTTCAAAACGAAATAAAATATTAACAAACAAGTAAAAGTGAACAAAGTTTAGAGTAATAAAACTTGCATTGGCCCTAATATTGCCTTTGATTCCTCGGCTATAGCGCTAAAAACTTGACTGTGAGTATCAGGTTATAAATTTTATTACTTGTTTGTATGAATTTTGCTTATATTTTGATATAACCTAAACTCACAATCAAGTTTTTGATTTAAAGTCTAGAGCTAGACTTGGAACACTTTGGTCACGTGATGGGTGTATCCCACAAAGGATGTATTACACCTTTAGTGATCAATTAGTTCAACAAATAGAGGAGCATCCTTTGTGCCAACATGAGTACTCCCAAGTCCATGATCCATTTTGTGATTGTACCTATGACATGGAAACGCTTAAAAATAACTTCATAGCCAAAATTGGCTATGCCTTTCTCCTGTGTTAGTATTTTGTCAATACCAATAAAATCTATGTCACAAGTGAAAGAAAGATTATTTTTCTCGCTATGCTCATTCATTTCTACCCTTGAATTGTCAATGTCTTCATCAAGAACAAGTTCATTCATGTGTTCAAAAGTAGATGAAACAACTAATTTATCATTAACATGCATATTTTCAACTACTTTTTCACACATATTAACATTCTACTCATTCACTTGCTCTTGCAAATGTTCAAAAGTAGAATAATCAAGCCTTTCCTCGCATTCATTTTCATGAATAAACGAATCAAAAGACATTCTTTGCACCCTTTTATCATGTATGCTTATTTGATCATTAGAATCATTTTTTTTTCACAAGTTGGAATACTAATGCTAACACATGACTCATTTTGAATACCACAAGGTTGTACCTTAGCTAATATAACATATTCATGATTTTCATGGTCACCTTCATATGTAGTACAACAAATAACATTCAAATTAGGCTCATAATCAACATAATACCTATCATATTTCTCTAAGAAAGCATTTGCTAATTGCTTCTAACTAGTGAAATAATTTGATCCATATGATCTTAGCCAATCTTTAGCTTCATGTACTAGAGTTAATAGAAACAATCTTAATTTTATAGCATCCTTATTTATTCCATTGTATCCATTAAAACTAAGAAGATCAATTAAATCTGAAAAATTTGCTAAATGAGAATAAGCATATTCATTTGGATTTCCTCCAAATTGGTCGCGTCTAACTATACAAATGACTTCCGAATCAAATTCATAGTCACTTACACTTGTTTCTTGTTCTTGCCTTTGATCTGTAACATATGACATTGAAAATTCTGGCAAGTCCTCATCCATATGCTTGTTATTGAACATGTCTACCCAGTGTTTGATGAAATGCTTGAATCAACTTCAAACTTTAAATGCTTTCCTTACCTAGATTCAATTAGTACCTACAAAAACACAACACAAGAGATATCAAAACAAGAAAAATAAAAATGTCTAGAGTAATAAAGCTTGTATTTGCCTTAATATTGCCAAAGTTTCTATGTTTCTCCGGCAACGGTGCCAAAAACTTGACGCGGTGTAGATTAGGTACGAAAATATAGGCAAAACATACACAAATCAAGTAATAAACCTAATCTCTCAACTTTACCGCAAGTATACGGGTGAAGTGTAGTATGGGAAGTATATAAGTATCGTATCCCACGAGGAATCAAATAATTGCAAGTACTAAGGCTTTATGGTTTACTTTATTATCTAAACAACTAAAAATCAAGGTGTGTAGTAAAAGGGAAGTTCAATAGAATAGGTAAATAGTGACAACAACTTGTAGGAATTCAAATATTGAAGATGTCTAGAATATAGAATCCACTAATGAATCATAAGATGCACGAATGGCTTGCTAAGTATTATCTTGCTTTGTTGAGAATCCAATTCCATTTGAATCATAACTAGCTCTCACTATGAAATGATTAGATTCCAACTATTTTCATGTTGAAATCTTATGAAAACAAGAATTGCAATTATTCACTTAAGCATTCATTATTATCATATGAATAACTTAAGTAATACTTGTTTTTTTTTCCATTGTTAAGAGCGTTACTCGATGATAAATAACAACTAGATAATTTGTTTATGTTGGCCATGCAAAAACAAGAGTTAAAACTTGAACAAGTAAACAAACAAACGCAAGCTTAGCTAACTTGAAGAATTTAGGCCATGCTATGGATTCATTAACTTCATCTATATTCTAGATAAAGCTTTTAGTGAATCATGACTAGTGAAACACAAAGAAACTTAACAAGAATACAAGAATTCATGCTTCAATTATGAAAATAAGAGATAGTGTTGAGAAAGGCTTATGAACAAGTCTTCAACTTCTATTTCTTCTTCAAAATGTTGAAGTACAAGTGAGTTTCTATCTGAAGAGCACTATTCTATTGAGTTTGAGAGAATTCTATTAATTCTCTTCAAGAATACTAATTTTAATACTAACTATGACTAAAAATTGGATGATAAACTTGTTACCAATGACTCCTATTTATAGACAATTATTCTACAAGTCATTTTCCAACTTGCAAATACATTCAATGTATTGAAATGATGAAGATTTGCATTGGGATTCGATAATGGCACAAAAGTCTTCATTTATATTTTCAATGAAATCTCCAACTTGTAAAACCCTATCCCAATATGAACTGTCTACAAAACCAGCTAGAAATTAGTGCAAGTTGCAACCCTAGAAAGTTGCTGGCCAACATTGATCTGTGGGTCATCCTTGGTTTAACTGACCCACAGATCTAACCTATAGATTGAATTTGCTTTTCCTTAAAATATAAAAGTTGTAACTCTTTGAGTTAGCTTTCCAACACCATAAAAATCAGGTCATTTGGAGCTTTGGATGCAAATATATGGCCAAAATACTGAGAGGTGGTCGGGAGAGCTTTGTTCTTCAGTAATTTAGATTTTTTACTATGAAGATGTGAGAACTGGGTTTTTATGTCTGCATAAGAATTGTAGAATGTCCTCTTAGATTTTTATTGGAAGAAAAATCATCCCAATCCAATATTTGTAGCTCAAGTTATTGTCAAAACATAGAAGTGTGTCATTGTTGCCGACCCCTAGTTTTCTCCATTTCTTCACTTCCATTGCTTCTTTGCACTTCTCTTTTGCTTGTTATTCCTCGTATGCCCTTGAGACCTTTTTATGATGTTGACCTTGTAATTCCATGGTGAATTTGTTGATGAGAAATTTTCAAAAGTTGAGTAAAACAATCCTCCAAATTTGAATGTAAAAGTTGTCCATTAAGCTCCTAATTCAATCATCCTTGAATCTACAATTAACGTGTTCCAATTGATCCAAGGTATGATTGAATGTATAAAACCTGCAAGGTTGTGCATTAATTTGCTCAAAATATAAATGCCTCTTCAAAACCATAAAAATAGGGCTAAAACCCTAATTCTAAAAGAAGTTGAAAAATGCATCATTTGTAACCAAAATTACGATACTAACACTATAATTATACCCAAAATATATAATAAAATATACAATATTATTAGGTAAATTTATTATTCATCACCTATTAACACACAACGTGGAGCTGCAATAGGTCAAACCATTGTAGAATATTTGAATGATTAACCACTCAGGAAGTTAATGATGTGGGCACTTCCTTAGTAGTTCTTTAAATTATTCTTATGACTCATTCAATGATTCTCTCCTGGCTAACTAAAGCTAGTAATATCCATTCTTAGTTTGGCAGTTTTAGCAAAGGGAAAATACTCAAGAATGCTTTAGATTGCTCATCCATTAAAAGAATTAGGAGCAAAGGAATAGAGCCATACTATGGCTTGACCTCTCAGAAGAAAAGGGAAAAACTGGAGTTTGATTGCATCATCACTCAATTCGTTTACTTTTATTGTGTCACATATCTCTGCAAAGTTAGCCAGGTGCGTATTCAGATCCTCAATTGCACTCCCTCCAAATTGATCTTGCTGTACCATTTGGATCAAAGCTAGTTTGATCTAAAAAATGTTCATGTTGATTGTTGGCCTTGCGATACTTGTCTAGGCATCCATGATGTTGGACAAGGTGAAATCTCTCAAAGCTCGTTGCTGATACTGTGGCAATTGTGGGATCTCATCTATTTGGGAAGGTTGAGTCATTGCTATTGAAATTAATATCTTAGAATTCTCCCTCGCACTTTCTTTGCTTGTTCTAGCTCTCTCATTTGCTTTCTCAACCTCTGTGCAGGCCTTTCAACATTTGAATCAAATAGAACCATAGGGCGAATAGACTTGTGCATACACATATCAAAGATAGGTAAAATTAATTAAAACTAAATGAAGTAAAAGTAACGTCTAAAGTAATAGAGTTGACTCAGTTCTAATATCCAAGACACCGTTTTTCGGCAATGGTGCCAAAAACTTGATAGTGTGTAATTAGGTTAATAATACAGCAAATAAAATCAATCAGTTCATAGAAAAGATTCAAGTTTAATACCTAATTACCCTATGTACTACAAGTATACAGATCGTGCAGTAGTATAAAGTAATAGGGTCAATCCCACAAAGATGTAATTAATCTAAGCTAAACTAAATTACTTAATGAAAGCAAGAAAATGATAACATGAAATAGCAAGGATGGAAGAAACTGTATATGATTCAACTAATGACCTTAGGACAATGCTAATTGATTCAATTCACACCTTTATCTTGCCTTGTTTAGATCCCAGTTCTAATTGTACTTAACTTTCACTCTCATAACAAGTTAGTGATTATCTATCTACCAGTTCTTTTCTACTCTCATGGTCAAGATACTAGTTTTGATTCATTACCCATATGAATTGCCCAACTGGCCCAGCTAGGTGCACCACTACTCTTGTATAACATGCAACCTACGTTTCATCTATTCTTTTTCCACCATTATTACCAACTCTCGTTACTATAACAAGGATTCAGTCTTTTTAATTGATGGCCAGTTAATCATAAGTCATGATACATGGAATAATGAATAAGCAAAAGCAAGACAAAGTATGAATCTTGAATCAATTAACAGAGACCCATTGCCCAGAAGAATCTTGAATAAGTCCCCTAGCTCCAGTAGGGCCAGGGTTTCCCACAGTAGCCCCATCCGTCTTGAGTTTGACCCAGCCCAAAAGCTCTTTCAGAAAGGTCCAACTAAGCCTGACCGCCTTCCTTAATATTAGTGAAAGAGGAAGGCTTTAGACTTCTCCATGTGAGGATGTTGCCGGAAATCTCATGATACATGGAATAATGAATAAGCAAAAGCAAGACAAAGTATGAATCTTGAATCAATTAACACATAATCCTTTATTCATTAATTTCCTGAAAATTAGTTACCCATTAAGGATCTTGTAATAAAGACCAAAACTGTGCCTATAGAATTCATAATAACTCAACGAAAAGACAAGAGATTGAGAAAACTTAGTCTTTATTGATGCACTATGCTCCACAATTGGCAATTCCTTCTCCTTTGAGTTAATTACAAACAATCTCCCTCTTGCCACTCTTGTTATATGTGTTTTTCAAGGTGTAAGATGCGTGTTTTCAGTAAGCTATCCTCGCTTATAAATAACCCCTCAAAATCTGATGTACAAGAGACTTCTTATCAATAGAATTCCTAACTCAAGCCATAAAGGCCGTCAAAACCCATTTTAAGTTGCTGAAAGTCCATCGAAGTCTGTCACCAAAGTCGTCCGCGGATTCTCTATCCCTAACTTGCGGATTTTTCTTTTGAACGGAATTCGCCGACTTGCTCGCAAAACATCCACGTCCGCATTTAGCCACATCAAGTTTCTGTCGAGAATCAGCAGGATAATCCACTTGTGTTTTCTCGCACAACATTTCTCTGTAGAGAAGCCACGCCAACATCCATTGGCAACTTCTCTATGGTTCAGCATTCACGTTTTCTCCATTTGATCTACCTTGCCACCTTGATAAATTAAATTCACTTGGCCTTGCTTCCTTCTCCACCTCACATTGTCATCAAAGTAAACTTGTAAACTCTTCATAAACCTTCTGATTGATGATGAAGTAGCATCAAAACACCTACACAGGCCAAATAATAACACAAATTAATCAATCAACTCAATAGACAAAAAAATCATAATCAATTGGAGCAAAATACATCAAATACAAAAAAAAAATCTATCATATATCCGTACTTTGACTCTATTTCTAATAGTCTACTTCAGCACCTATCATTGGCGCTGACAGTTAGTCTTGCAATGCTTGTTCGTGCTCCTAATGCGTTAAACAAGGCAAAATCTGTCAACACTCTTGGTTGTTTCTCTGGTACATGATCGTTCTTCAGCCATGCTTTAACCAGGACCTCTTCCACTGAATTATCTCCTATTCTTCCACTTTTCCCTACTCTCTTTTTTATTTTCTAAGTCTCCTTGTAGTCCTATTAATCTTTGGATAAAAAAGAACTACAGAGCGAAGAGGCCTATGCATACACCTACAAAACAAATAAAACTAACAAAAAATTAAAAAACTAAAATAAAAATAATTTTTAAGTTAATAGAGCTTATTCAGTCTTAATATTTAAGACAATTTCCCAGCAACGGCATCAAAAACTTGGTAGGTGTGTAATTTGACTAAAAGTATAGCAATAAAGATCAACTAAATCACACAATATTATCAAGTTTATTACCTAATTACCCTACTTATAACAAGAGAGCAAATCGAACAATAGCATAGGGTAACAAGGTCGACCCCACATAAGATGGCCTAAAGTACTAGAACTATTGAATTTACACTATTAGTAAACACCCAATAAAACAATAATTAAACTAAACTAAAACTAAATTAACCAATGTAAGCAATCAGCTAGAACATGAAATAGCAAAACTTGATGAAACTATGTTTTGTTCCAATTCCAAGTGTAATTAACCTTCATTCTCATGATAAGTTAACGACAACCTCCCTACTAGTTCTTTCCCACTCGTGTGGTAAAGATACTAGTTTTGGTTCATTAGCCTTATGAATAGCCTAATTGACCTATCCAAGAGCACCATTAATCTCATATGACATGCAACCTAAACTTCATCTATTCTAATTCCACCATTATTACCAACTCTTGTTATTATGATAGTGATTTAAACTTTACAATTGATGGCCAATCAATCATAAAGCATGATAAGCAAAATAGTGAATAAACAAAAACAAGCAAAGCATGAAGGTTTAGTCAATTAATCTTTTGAATCTATTAGTTTTCTCTAAATCCTAGATGATGAATTTAGTTACCCATACAAAAATCTAACAAAAAAGATCAAATCTTGGTAAATAAATTCCATGACAACACAAATATAAAGTAAAGAAGAGATAAAAGAAAGCTTATTCCTTATTGATGGTTGAAAAGTCTTCAACAAATTTGCAATTTCTCTCTCCTTGAGTCATTACAAAAACTTCACTAATTTTTGCTATTCTTGCCCTAAATAAGTATATAGAGGTGGAAAAGTGTGTTTTTAGGGTTAAAACCCTCAATACATAGAGTCCTCCTAGTCTAAAATTACAAGACAAATGATTAAAAATTGAACTCTTAAGAGGTTGGATTCGTTTGGCACAAGTTGTCTGAGTGTAGAAAAAAATTGCACATCATTCCTGCGCATGGGAACCAGGCGCAGGATCCAACAAGCATTCTAAGCATATCCCAGTAATCTTCCATGCACGAGAATGATCTCCTAGTTTGGTTTACCCTTTCTATCATCCAGTCACAAGGAACTCCATGGGAAGCCTTCTAACCCCTGCTTATGCCTTGAAAACTCAGCTCACTAAGCAACTTTTGCCACGCCTTGACCTCCAATCGTCATCTCTTCGTTCAAAACTCTTTCAATTGTCATTTGCATTGATCCAAATTGGTGATGGAAGATGCCAAACCTAGATAAACACACAAATATTGCAAGTAAATTATTCTTAACCATTATCAACTCAAGGTAAGGAGAAATAGCAATATCTGGACAAAAATGCATAGAAATACCTTAAAACTAACCTAAAAACCCTAGCCTGAATACCCTAATTACTACTTCACTTTGGCACTTATTAAAAATAATTACTTATAAAGAAAGATTGGTGGTAAAAGGTTACAAATAAGGGCAAGAAATCGACTTTGAAGGAGCCTTTTCACTAGTAGCCATGCTAAACCCATTAAGATTTTGTTGCCATAGTTGCATATTATGATTATGACATATGGCAAATAGATGTAAAGATTGCATTCCTTAATGAGAATTTACAGGAGGATATGTACATGACACACCCCAAAGGCATTACTTCCATTGATAGTCATATGGTATGCAAGCTCCAAAAATCTATCTATGGACGCAAGCAAGCATCAAAGAGTTGGAACATTTGTTTTGACGAGACAATCAAAGAGTTTGATTTTTCTCAAAATCGAAGACAAGTCTTGTGTATACAAGAAGGTGAATGGGAGAGTTATGTAGTGTAGTGTTGATGGAAAACGACATATCTATGCGTCAAACAATAAATATATGGTTTTCCAAGAAATTCTCCATCATGGATCTAGCAAAGGCAACTTATATTCTAGAAATTAGGATCTATAGAAACTAATCCAAGAAGTTTCTTGATCTCTCTTAATCCATGTACATAGACAAGACACTAAAGAGATTTAACATGGAGCAACCAAAGAAAGGATTCTTATATATGCGACATGACATATTACCCTTTCGAATGACGTGTCCTAGGACAATTATCGAGATTGATAGTGTGCAAAAGATCCAATATGCTTCCACAATAGGATCTATAATGCATGAATGCTATGTGCGAGACCTAATATCTCTTATACTTTAAGTGTTGTAAGCAGATATCAACCTAATCATGGTAAGTGTCACTAGATACCTACTAAAAATATCATGAAGTACTTGAAGAGCACACCTGCACCCCTCCCTTGTTTCCATTATCACACACAACCATTCAAATGCATATCAATTTCAATTTCATGCACCAGCACACATTTCACACACGGCACGCACTCATTTGTACGCATTCACATACACAGCAGAGATACACACTGACTCTCACGTAATTCTCCCTCTTAATCTCGGCCCCACTTTCACCTTCAGCTTGCAAAAACTAACTTAAGATTCATAGACACACAATGCACTCCTTCATATTCACACACCTCAACTTCACACATTGAACACTCACCAATTCACTCACTTTGCCTCTCTGCAAATCTGCACAAACAAGCACAAAGAGATCACAATTCACACAAGCACTTCACACAATCAGTAAGCACAACAGACTCACACTTCACATAATCAGTAAGCACAACTAATTCACAGACTCACCCCTCACCTTATCTGCACAGTCACCAAATACACCTGCACTTTCCTCTCTCGGCCACACTCACAGCTTTCACTACACAAACACACAAATTTCACCAATTGCTCATAGCACATTCCACTGGTTTCATTCACCACTCAATCACATAACATCACAAACACACACTAGTTTTCAGAATCGCAAAAAGCACACACTACCATTCACAAATACACACACATAATACCACACATACGACTGCACGAAATCACACATACACGCATATAATCAGTACACACACCAGCAGTATCAGTCCATAACTAGCTCAGCACCACCCAAAAACCACCAATTCATCCCCAAATCGCCACCACACCACAACAAAACAGCCACTCAAAACCTCAATAACCACACAAAACTCCACTGTCAGCTACTCAAATAGCCACCAGTTGACTCCTCACTATCAGCCACCTGCGGACCATCAACAAGCTCATCTACTACAAACCGTCATAGCCCATCACCAACACCCATCCACTAGTCTTACCATCATCACCAAAAATCTACAACTATCCACCATAATAGCATCAACCACAACTAGTCACAGCCCACCACTGCAGCTAACCCCCCGATCGCCTTCGTTGGACTACCACAACACCTCCATCAAGTTCTTTCATCATAAATTAGGTAAAATTCTTTGGCCCTCCTCTTTTCTTTTTCTAAAATCTAAATTTGTATTTTGGATTTCATTGTTGAGGATTGAAATTTGATTGAGAAATTAGGGCTTTAATTTTTGGTCTGGGAGATTTCGGTTAGGAATTTGAAGAATTGATTGAGAGAGAACGGATAGGGAAAGAGAAAGAAAGTAAGAAAGGAAGAAAAGGAAGCAAAAAAGAGAGTTGGAACAGGGAGGAAGGAGAGATGAGAGATGGGGGAAAAAAAGAAAGAAAGAATAACAGAGAAGAAGAAAAGAAGAGAAGGACAAGAGAGAGAGAGAGAAGAGAGATAGAGCCAGAGAAAACGAGAGAGAAATAGAGAGAAATAAATCGGAGAAGAAGAAAGAAGAGAAGGAGAAAAAAGAGAAAGAAAAAGAAAAAGAAAAAAAAGAAGAAGAAAAAAGAAAGAAGAAAGAGAAATCAATAAAAAAAAGCTGCCCAAAACTACGTCATTTTGATCTAAAAACAAGTAAAACAACATAGGTTTGGTTAGTTTCTTATACAGTTAAATTTTTTTTTTTCATAAACATACGTATTTATATTCTACCCCTTAGTTTTCTGATTGTTTTATTATACCCTTAATTACTTTTTATTTTCTGTGTTTAAGACCTTATTTATTTAGATTGACCTCTAGAATTTATGCTTCTTTTCAACTATGTCCAGAATAATTGCGATTTAGTTTTAAAGTTGCTAGAAATTATATTTTTGCCCCCTTAGCTTGCCTAAAATCATGATTTAGTCCCTCATCTTTTCTAGGATTACATTTTTTCCTTTGAATCTTGATGAAATTGCATTTTTATTCCTAAATGTGATGGAAATTGTAATTTAGTGCCTTATGCTTGCTGGAATTATATTCTTTGCCCTTGAATATTGCTGAAAATTGCAATTTGATCCTTAAATGTTGCTAAAAGTTTGATTTTGACCTTCCCTATTGCTGGAATTTGATTTAGTCCTTTTAAGCTACTGGGAATTCTTTTGGTCCTTAATTGTTGCTGCAAATTTGATTTTTTACTCCCTAGGCTAGCTGAAATTACATTTTAACCCCCCATACTTGTCACAATTTTTAATTTTTTGAGTTTAACTTGCTGTGCTTCTTAATCTTATCACTCAACTTTTGTTGAAATTTGTAATTTTGCCCTCCGTAGATTTTCTAATATTTCATCTTTGCCCTCAGAACTTTGGATATTTATTCTTTCACCAAAAAATTTTTTTTAATTAAGTCCTTAAAAATTTAATTATTTATTTCCGGTTTTTAATTTTCAATTAATGACACAAAATTTGGTCTTTTTGTCTAATTAATGCTCAAATTAGTTTCTTTGTTCCTCTTTTAATATTTTTTGTATTTTTATTTGTATGTTAAAAGTTTAATTATATGTTATTGTATTTTGTTATTTAAACTAAATATATACCTTTTCTTAAAATGCTTAGTTGGTGCTTTTAAATTTTGTTTATTGTTATTATTTTAATTGTTGTGTATTTTATTCTTTGATTATAGTGATTAAGGTTGTATTATTTACTTTATGATTTGTTTATCCAAAATATTGATGCCTTGATGTGTTTGTTAATTTTGTTAGCATTTGCATCAAGTTTACGAATGGGAGGTACTTCTTTTATCCTTTTAATGTCTCTTTATGTGCTTCTACGTGCTCCTATGTGTTTTCTTATGTATCTTTTTGTGTTTATTATTTTTTTATTTATGTGTGACCATTTATTTATGTCATGTTATTTATTTGAATTTAATTTTAATTATTCAGAGAAATGTAATAGATAGGTGATATTTTATTTAACAAAAATTTGTATTTAGATAGTTAATGCAATAGATAGGTTAGATAGGTTATTTGTCTAATCTTTTTCCTTTTTAGATTGTAATTAGACATCCCGGTGTAATAGTTAGGGCTTTCGTGTGCTACGTGCTCCTATGTGCTATTATCTGCTTTTATGTGCTTATTGCTTTAATTTATTTATTTTATTTATTTATTAATTTGCTTTATTATGATATATGTGTATTGTAACCACACTAGTCCAATATTAGTTGTAGTTTATTGTCGTTTCCTCGTTAGTCCAATGCTAATGAGAAAGTTATAGAAAATAGGCTAGTCCAATGCTAGATCCTTAGACTCCCTAAACATTAGTTTCATTTGCATGAAATTCATGTCATTTACATGCATTTTCTATTTTTAGGATCATTTTCCATTTTACATGTCATTTTGCCTTATATTGTCCATTTTCCCATAAATATATAATGCATGACACTCAGATTGCATTTCATATAGGATGTTGGGATAGATAGATCATTTGTTTGTTTAGATTAGAAAGATTCAACCCTTTGAACATAGGAATAGTGAATATAGTTTTCATAGCCTTAGCACGCTATTTATCCCTCTGTAAGAAGAAATATTTCGTCACGAATCTTCATTCCTCGTACCCATTATGTTGCATTCCTCTTTTCTTGGTCACTTATATCTATATCTATATTTTATTTTTCATTTCTTGATATCATTTTGCATAACTCTTGATCTCTTCGAGGTCTCATTTTGGGTTACAAAATTAATGCGGTAATTTCAATTTAATCTCGAAGGTACATTTTTCCCCACTCGATATCTCTTTTAGGTATAGGTTTGCATCCATATAGGTACATCCAAATGTAATAAAATTTAGGGTTATATTAGGAAAATTTTGACTAAACCTTGCAACTAGTTTCAACTAGGCTGAAGGGGTGCCTTAGATGTAAGCCTTTGCCTTTTCCTTTTTCAATTGTGACTCCCGAACTCATTTTGCTCTTGTTTTTAAAAACTTGGAGTTGTCTAAAAAGTTTTTTTTCTCATTTTTCTTACATTTTTCTCAAAAACATTTTCCAAAGAAATTGTTCTTGATTTTCTTACCTTTTATAATAAAAACATTTTCTGGTAACTTGGTACACTAAAACTCAATACCAAGTGGCGACTCCCTTTATTCATAAAACCCTTTTTAGACTTTGTTTTTCACCAAAACTATTGCAATTTTCAAAAGTCCTAGCCTTTTTCTTGTTTTATTTTTTAAAATGTAAAAATTATTTTCTAAAAGCCATTTTTTGAGAAATCACTTTTTCCCTCATTTTATTTCTCTCCCTTCTCAAAACGAGGTGCGACAGATTTTGGTGAATCCACTGGGGACCACTAGTGAGTTCGAGAACTAGATTTAGTAACCTTTTCTTTCTCTAAGCCTCTCAAAGCAGCATCATCATGTGTGCATGTGATTATTTTTAACCCTTTTTCTCTTTTTGGTGGTTTTCACCCACCCATCCCTATTAGGATTAGGATTGATCTACTGAGATATATGACCATGGCACGACGTGCACATAACAATGTCTAAGAGATCACCCAAACTCTTGGCTTAAGTCCATAAGTCTAGAGCTTCGGGGACTTTAAGAATCGATCTACTTGGACATGTGGTTGTGGTCCGACGTGCGCATAGTAGTGTTCGTGGGATTACTCGAACCACCGACCTAGGATCCTTGGAATTGACGGACTTGTTACTTTTGGATCCTTCAGTCTGAAGGTTTGGGAACTGAAGCCTTTATCGAGTCTATATGCATTAGTAGTCCAACCTCATGCATCCATGTAGAATAAGCCTAGGATAATGTCAACCTTACCTTATTAGGTACACTAGACACGAGAGGAGGGAGTATATCCCCTCATGTTTTCTTTATGTATCATTTATTGCTCCAATATGTTATATGCTATTTCATTACATGAACTAACGTATTTTTCTTTCTTTTTGTTTGCATTCATAGGCCATAGAATAAAAATGACTTGTAGGTCCCAAGATAGAGTCGTAATCTGGGTTTTCTTTCAAAGTATTTTATCCATCCTTGTTATACTTGTTAGTTTTATCCGAACTGCTTCTTCTCAAAATCAATAAATGTGCTCGGGACGGCAAATTTTTGTACAATTTATATTCATCTTTTTCAAATGAATTGTGCGTCATTTTTGTCTTATCCCCCACCCTCCCATCTAGGGGTGGCAATTCTTGACACGACTCGAAAACCCGAATGGACCTAACCCGAAACTAGCGGGTTTGGGTTGGCGGTTCGTGGGTTCGCAAGTTGGACCCGCCTGACCCACGAAGAAAAACAAGTCAGGCTCAGTCGACTCGCGAACCCCAAAAAAAAAAAAAAAAGAGAGGAAGGAGAAGAAGAAGAAAAGAGGAAAGAAAAGAGAATAAAATACACAAAAAAAAATGATCAAGCATATTTTTTGCACATACTAATATCAAAGTCACTCACTAACATATACTTAATTCCTCTTATAATTTACTTTCATAAACCTAAGTAGAATTCTTAATTTTTTTTACAATTTATTTGATTAATTATCCAATAAATGAGATTTGTGTTTGAATGTGAATAAGTGAAACAAAGCTACTAAATATTAGTAGTATTTTTTTTTTTTTTGAAGAAAAGAGGAAAGAAAAGAGATTAAAACACACACACAAAAAAATGATCAAATATATTTTTTGCACACATTAATATCAAAGTCACTCACTAACAAACACTTAATTCCTCTTACAATTTACTTTCATAAACCTAAGTGGAATTCTTAATTTTTCTTACAATTTACTTGATTAATTATCCAATGAATGAATTTTGTGTTTGAATATGAATAAGTGAAACAAAGTTACAAAATATTAGTAGTATTTTTTTTTTGAAGAAAAGAGGAAAGAAAAGAGATTAAAACACACACACACAAAAAAATGATCAAATACATTTTTTGCACAAACTAATATCAAAGTCACTCACTAACATACACTTAATTCCTCTTACAATTTACTTTCATAAACCTAAGTGGAATTCTTAATTTTTTTTACAATTTACTTGATTAATTATTCAATGAATGAAATTTGTGTTTGAATGTGAATAAGTGAAACAAAACTACAAAATGTTAGTAGTAATTTTTTTTTTTTTGGGATGGCGGGTCGACCCACCAACCTGCCAACCCGTTTCGGGTTATGTTTAGGTTGGGTATTTTCGGGTTAGTAGGTTGGCGGCTCGGGTTCGGGTTGGCGAGTTGGTTGTTATTCCTAGGTCTCAACCCGACCCGCTAACTCGCCAACCAGACCCATTGCCACCCCTACTCTCATCCCATACTGCACAAAAAAGGGATTTTAACACATATTTCTTCTTGCTTTAATAAAATTGGATTTTTTAACTTTTATGCCCAGTGTTGTGTCATGTAGCCTCATGCAGAGACGATTTGTAGTCAAATAAATAAATTTAAAGTTTTTGATCCATCTTTTTGAAAGAAATTCTACATCATTAGAATAATAATCTTTAGGACATTTTTTAGATTTTACATTTTTAACATATGTTTAATTCGCTTTGATAAACTTGCATCATGCATAAACCCTAGAGAGAATGCCATTTAGGGGATCCCGTTTTAGGAATAAGCCAACCTCATTTTCCGTAGTTATATAACCTTTCTATGAGAATTGCACGTTTAAATTTTAGTAAATCCTGATGGGTGAGACTCTAAGTAAGGTAATCTGACCGAATCACCTTTTTGCATCAGAATGAGTAGACCACGACACATCAAGTAAATGTTGACAGTCCCACCTGAAGTCCAAAAGTGGTTGGTGCTCCTCCTACCTAGTGAGATCAACCAAGCAGCAGCTTATATAGGACCCATTGGTGACTTTAAAGAAATCGAGAAAAATAGATATTTGGTAGAAGCTCTAATTCATCTGTAGGACCTTAATTATTTAGCATTTTGGATCAGAGATAAGGAATTGACCATAACAGTTGAAGAGGTAGCCGGCTACTTAACTTACCAGTGGAACGGACGACCGTGATCTTCCTATTTGTTTTCGACAAAGCTGAGTTCTATTGTTTTGCAGGGATTAAAGGAGTCTGCACTACAAGGTCTAGATCAGAGTATATGTGTGAAATTCTTGTTTGATAGGTTTGCAGATAAGGACGGATTCGACAAGTATTCAAGGGACTTCACACTTGCATCCAAGACAGCATAGGCACACAAGAGACCTCAAATGTATGGGTTTGTCATGGCAGGAATTTGCCTGTTTCAAAGAGAGGACAAGAAGATCAATTTTAAGATAACCAAGCTCATGTCCAACCATTTCTCCTGAATCGAGGATCAAAGGACTTCCATAGCGCCAACTATGTTAGACGATATACTCGTTGCTTGCACCAATTGCCAGAGGAACAAATTTCTTTCATTTACCCAATAGAATTTTACACATTTGGGCAATGGAACATTTCAAAAGGCACTTGTTTATCCCCAACAACTTTCCATGATTGGGTATAATTGGACAGTCATGTATCACAAAATGGTTGATGGAAATAGCTCGATGAGAACAACATCAGAATGTCTGGATTTTTTTATGATGATACCAGATCAAAAGATTCGGTGGGTTTTGGACTGGACAAATTGTATCAAACCAACTCTTTGCACTAAGCTAGCCGACTTCATACCTTTGTTGGGAACTCAAGGTATCACAGCTTACACTCCAAAAAGATTTCTTCGACAGCTAGGGCATATCCAAGAGTTACCACCAATACCTGACTTAGCATATTTGCTCATCGTTTTTGACAAGGGTATTTGTCATAATGATATTCCTAGAAGGTCAGTACTTATAAAAGCCTGGGAAAGTCAGTCCACAGATCTAAATCTCATGTTTGATGCAAAGAGCAATGATACGCGCGGACATACGTGGAATTGTTTGAAAGACCAAGTATGAATTTTGAAACTTTCCCCTTGGATGCACTAGACTCTAGAATCAGCACCAAAGCCTTGAACATGCAAGATGAACAACTCGATAATTCAAGAAAGCTTTGAACCTCCTTATGGAACGAACAAGAACTCAAGGAATCAGCACCTAGAATGCTTGATCAAACCAATAAGGTAACTCTAAGCTAGGGATTTTTGAACTTGGAATCACTCTACAAGTTCGGGGGTTGTTCTTAATCAGTAAAGAATGAAAGAAGCACTCAATTTGAGAACTCACAAATTTATTAATCATCAAAACTTATTAAAATTCGTAACAGTGTTTTGGCCTATAAATAGGCTTGCATAACAACTTGTAGAAAGTTCTAGAAACTTAACAAAGAGCACTAGTTGTAACCTAACACAATATGGTAACTTTCTAAGAGGTTACAACTTGTAAACAAAATAGAAAACTTAACATAAAAGAATTAAACTTAAAAATTCGTCTAAAAATTGTTCATGGGCTGGACGCCTCCTTTTAAGCACCATTGGGCCTCCATCTTGCATCTTTAAAAGGCCTTCTAACAAGTCCAACCAAACCAGCACCTTAAAAACATGTTATGGACCACTTAGAAGCTTTAATTAGGACCTTCTTTGAATGTGTATTTAATCCATAACCAATGCATAAACTCTTGGCCCAATGAACACACTTGAATAGCTTGATCACCAAGTCCATTGATGAGGCCCAAAGTCACTAATTAGCACCATGGTAGTCACAAAGCTTGAACGTTCCCCTCATGATCAGCCATGATTTGAATCTTATCTTGGTCCAAACGAGTTGCTCCATGAGAATATCTAAGCATCTAAGATTGTAAGCACTCCTAGGATCACATCAATCCCTCCTCCCTCGAAAAGATTCGTCCTCGAATCTGCGAGATCATATAAGCTAACATAAGTAACTAAAGGATTGATAGAAAAATAAACACCAATGATAGATACACATGACATATGAATTAGAATGTGAAACTCAATGCAAGTTGAAACATAAGATGCAAGAACAAATTCTAATTTAAGAAGAATAAACATATCTAGATGTAGACTATCCCTAAAAACATGGAAAAGAATAACACGATTTCCAAAGTCTATGCAACCATAATTGGACTCAGAATAACAATTACTAACAAGATAAAATTTATGGTTGAACAAAGACTTATGAAAAGAATCTAAGTAAACATCACGTGAACTAAGAAAATGAGCATCATGTGAATTATGCCTAATAAGCCCTAGAATGTGAAAAACATCATCAATCAACTCACTAGAATAATTCAAACGATGTAACAAAAACACACAAATATTGCATGATATATCACATAAAATAAACTGAAAATTAGTCCAAAAATAAATGATAAAACATAAGAAAGTCTTTTGGACAGATTGCACTAGGCGAATTTAAACATGCTAGATGCAAAACACAATCATCTAAACTAACAAAACAAATATTCAAGAATGAACTAATTTGCAATTTAAAACAACTAAAACAAGAAAACTTAGGCCACAAATCAGTTGAATCCATCATAGTTGTCAAGCTCAATGTGGCGTTTGAACTTGGCTTCAACTCCTTCATCACGGTTTTGTCAACTTCCAAGCTTCTTGAATGACAACTCACTACAAAACAGCAATAATGTGGCATCTCTCCATGAGTATCAACCTGCAAAATCACCACAAAAAGACTAGGAAAAGAGTTATAAAGTGAGTTAGCAAAAGTACACTTCTTCTTTAGAGTACATAGGATACAAGAGTTATTGATCTAGCTAGCAAAACACTCTTGTTTTCTCTTTTCTTTGCTCTTGTAGAAGAAACACTCTCCTCACTCTTTCTACTTTGCACGACTTCCCTCTTATTCTTTTCCTCATTCTTCTCCTTAGCTTGCAATTGAAAATCCCTTGCAATCTTCACTTGATCAGAATGAGCTTCGGATGGCAAGATTGGATTAAGAACAATCTTTCGTTCATTCCACTTAAAAGAGTAGTTGTTCTTGTATCCATCATATGAAACTCTTCTATCATATTGCCAAGGACGCCCTAAGAGAATATGGCATGCTTGCATTGGGGCAACTATCACACCAAACTTCATCTTTGTACTTGCCTATTGAGAAAGTAACAAGCACACGTCTAGTCACTTTGATTTCATCTTGATTATCAAGCCAATGAAGTTTGTAGGGCTTGGGATGCTCCACTAGTCTCCAAGTGCAACTTATCTACAAATAAGGTACTAGCAACGTTAGTACAAGAACCACTATCAATGATCATGCTACATACCTTATTGAGCACAGTACAACGTGTGTGAAAAATATGCTCTCGTTGTAGATTCTCCTCATCATCCTTTGGTTGCACATTCAATGCCCTCCTAGTGACCAATAATTCTCCACGGTCACCACCCAAGGAGTTTACTTTCTTCAGTATTAGAATCATACTCATTCATGCTCCTCCTCATAAGTTGGATTAGTGGTCACCTTTGTTTTCCCCTTAATGGCGGACTCCACATCATCCATTTGGCTATATATTCTTCTAAACTCTTCTTGCATGGCCTTCAATGTAAATTGGATGTCCTCCATTGAAATATCCCTTTGCTCAGCCATGGTCAAGTAAAACCTACAAAACAAGTTAGCACAAGACAAACAAAAATAAAGGAATTTGAAGTTAAAAAAAAAAAATTCGTGCAAAAAAAAAAGGAGGCTGAAATTCGTGCAAAAAGAAAAAAAGCCAAAAAGCACAAAAGAAAAAGAAAGAAAATAAAGAATAAAAAGGAGTGCACACAAGCTAAAAACCGTGCACAAAGTTTTATTCAAGTTTCTTGAGGTTTCTTGGTGTTCTTGGTACAATTCTTGAAGATCTTGGACTTACTTGTTAGGTTCTTGGATTCTTGCACCTAGCTATCTAGTATTCTTGAATTTTTTTTGGAGTCTTGTGTTGTTTCTTGAGTATCTTGTTGAGTTCTTGGACTATCTTGACCAAAATCTTGAAGTTCTTGGACTTACTTCTTAGTTTCTTGAACTTGCACAAAGTTGTTCTTGATTTTCTTGAAGTATAGAGTTGCTGGAATTTTTTTGTCTTGAATTCTTGAGCTTCTTGATTGATTTCTTGAACTTTCTTGATCAATTCTTAAAGTTCTTGAAGCCCTTTTGAGTCACCTTTAACCTATCTCCAATTGGTTAGGGTTTTGGGGTTGAATTGCTTGAGTATTGGTTGCTAGAATTTTGCATTGTGTGCTGTACGAATTTTTCTGGTGATTTTCCAGAAAGTTTTAACGTTAAAAAGGGGGAGTTTAGCACATTTTTCTGGAAGTTTTGGGGCTATTTAGTTGAGTTTTGGGACCAGCTTCTTGCTTGGGATTGGTAGATCAAGTTCTTGAACTTGGTTCTTGGATTTTGGGTGAATATGCTTGCTGGAATTTTTGTTAAATCTTTAGCTACGATTTTTCTAAAAATTTTCCAGCTTATTTGATCTTAAAAAGGGACAATAAGGGACTGTTTTTGTGGTTAAATAGAAGTTAGTTTGTGTTGGAAACCAATTGGGAGAAGGAAAGTTAGTTGCAAGTGAATTTGGAAACTAATCCTAAAGGTGCAAGAGTTTCCTTTTCTTTTTTTTGGAAAGTGGCTGTTGTAGGGTGTTTCCTTTTTAATTTTTTCGTGTTTTTTTCTGCTTCTTGGGGTAGTGAATTCCGTGTTTTTGACTTTCCGAATTGATTTGTGTTGGTTTTTAATTGTTATTTGTTCAAGAATTCATTTTGGAAAGGGTATACAATCCTACTCCAACAAGGATTGCTTTGAGTTTTTGTTTTTTGCATAAGAATATTCATACTTTTCAAGAGAACTTTAAAAATCAAGATTTTTCACACAAGAATACCACACATTAGGGTTTCTAATTTGTGTTTTCTTGAGTCAAGTCTTGTTTATTCCATCTTTTCTTGAATTCTCTTGATCAAACAATTACTTTTCATCAAAGGACATACAAAGGAGCTACTCAAGAGTGATAAAAGGCTTAGGGGTGAGCACATTTGAGGGAAAAAGCCACAATTCTTTGAGTGATACACGAGGGTTGAGTGTATACACTAAGGGAAAAAGCCACAATTCAAGAAAAAATTGATTTGTGAATGGTAAGTTCAAGAATCTCTTTTCTTGCAAGTTTTTAACACAAGAATTTTCAAGAAAACAACAAAAACAGTCAAGATTATCAAGAAACCACACAAAACCTAGAATTCTTGATTGAAGACAATCAAGAACGACTCTAAGACCCTAAAGAAATTCAAGAAAGTACAAGAACAAAAATTATAAGGAACGAAATTTTTTTTTTTTTAAACAAACGTGACACAAAGAAGAAACACAAGGAAAGACACAAGTCGTTTAGCTAGGCACGAAGCACTTTGAAAAACAACTCAAGAACGAATTAGAGAAAAATAAAAAGGGATATATCCAAATTTCTCCAAAGGAAAAAATTAGATTAGAAAAACTTGGAATTTCAAGACTAGCTCTGATACCAATTGATACGCGCGGACATACGTGGAATTGCTTGAAAGACCAAGTATGAATTTTGAACCTTTCCCCTTGGATGCACTAGACTCTAGAATCAGCACCAAAGCCTTGAACATGCAAGATGAACAACTCGAAAATTCAAGAAAGCTTTGAACCTCCTTATGGAACGAACAAGAACTCAAGGAATAAGCACCTAGAATGCTTGATCAAACCAATAAGGTAACTCTAAGCTAGGGTTTTTGAACTTGGAATCACTCTACAAGTTCGGGGGTTGTTCTTAATCAGCAAAGAACGAAAGAAGGACTCAATTTGAGAACTCACAAATTTATTAATCATCAAAACTTATTAAAATTCGTAACAGTGTTTTGGCCTATAAATAGGCTTGCATAACAACTTGTAGAAAGTTCTAGAAACTTAACAAAGAGCACTAGTTGTAACCTAACACAATATGGTAATTTTCTAAGAGGTTACAACTTGTAAACAAAATAGAAAACTTAACATAAAAGAATTAAACTTAAAAATTCATCTAAAAATTGTTCATGGGCTGGACGCCTCCTTTTAAGCATCATTGGGCCTCCATCTTGCATCTTTAAAAGGCCTTCCAACAAGTCCAACCAAACCAGCACCTTAAAAACATGTTGTGGACCACTTAGAAGCTTTAATTAGACCTTCTTTGAATGTGTATTTAATCCATAACCAATGTATAAACTCTTGGCCTAATGAACACACTTGAATAGCTTGATTACCAAGTCCATTGTGAGGCCCAAAGTCATTAATTGCACCATGGTAGTCACAAAGCTTGAACGTTCCCTTCATGATTAGCCATGATTTGATCTCATCTTGGTCCAAACGAGATGCGCCATGAGAATATCTAAGCATCAAGATTGTAAGCACTCCTAGGATCACATCAAGCAAGATCACACCTGGGACCACTCCATAATATGAGACATGGCTCAAAAATTAGAACACCTCAAAAGAACAAGCTGTCATTAACCCTGTTGAAGAGAATATCTAGTTGAAAGCCTTGCTAGACATAAAGAATCATGAACTGATACAAGAGAAATAGACCTCAAAATGATACAATGAGGCATAGGAGTCTGTCAAACAGCTTTATACAAAAGCCAAACAAGAATAGCGGGAAAAGAAAAGGAAATGTTTGGTGCTTAAAGATGACATCAATCACATGATGAATAGATATTCTTGGGAGCCAAACCGCAGCAAAGCTCAGTGCCTGGAAGACTAGCTAAAAAGGATTTTTGATTGTGTAAGAGAGTTAACAAAATAATGTACTCTTTTATTTGACTGTATCTTATTGGTAGTCAAAGTAGTGAGAGTTTTAATGCTCAGATAGTATGAAACTTGACTGAATTAATGGAAAAGAATGTTCCTTGCCAAGCTGAAATTCCTTTCATTTCAATACTAAAAGGGGGGTCTCACCTTAAAGGATTGCATTTCATAATAAGGACTCTGGAAGACCATTTGAATTGTTTACAATGCCAATGACGATGAGACGACTGAACCTTTTTTCTTTCTAATGTGTATTTCAGGTAGTTTAAATCATAATTTCTTTTCACCGAAGCCCCATTCGTACATGGTCTCGCACCAGACAACTACATATAAACATGAGTGCTCCTGTTGAATTACCCGAAGGGCCCGTTGGAAATCAATCTTCGGAATTACAGCATTAAGGGCTCAGATGGATGAGATGCTGACTAAGATGACTGAAATGACAACTTAAGTGGCTTTCCATTGCCAAATAATTGCCCACTTTATAAGGAACATGAATAAGAATGACTCTAATGCAAACAATAATCCCTTTGCATATGCACAGAATGCTTAGAGATCACTGCAATTGCCTTCTAACATGAGTGAGAATACTCCAGATACAAATGGTGGTACTCCTTTGAATATCCAGATGCCATACCAATTTCCTCCGAATAGCGAAAATACTCAGATACCCCTTCAACCTCCAATCGTCCAAAATGTCCAGGTCCTGCTAGCCCCAAAAATGTCTTGGATTCCCACACAAATCAGTCCCATCATCATGCCACTCATTTTTCCCTGAACACTTAGCCACCTCCCGCTCTGAATGTAGATCAATTTGTGTTTGACACTGGATACCAAGGCAGAACAGAACTTGATCCTGTTGCAAGAGATGAGAATCCGTTGTCTGTAGAAAAGCCGTTAATGAAAAGACTGGATCTCTTTGATGACTTTATTAAGAAAAGTCAAGGATTCAAAATGTATGTTGGATTTGATTACGATAATTTTTACATGTTTCCTGATGCCTAGTTACCGACCAAATTCAAAATTTTTGAATTTCCAAAATACAATGGTACGAGTGACCCAGTGATGCATCTCAAGATGTTTTGTAATAAGCTCAGAAAACCGTCAGATGATACTAAGCTGCCAATGAGATTATTTGAAAAAAGTTTAGAGAAGGATGCTCTGGGGTGGTTCTTGAAGTTAGATTTTTCAAAAATAAAAAATTAGACCGATCTATCTCGAGCATTTATTAAAAAATATGAGTTTAGTTGTGATTTGGTACCTGATTGATTTTCTTTGATGGAAGTGAAGAAAAAACCCTCAGAAAGGTATATGGCTTATGGACAACGGTGAAGGAGTATCGCTGTCAAAGTTAACTCACCAATATGCATGAGAATGAGATGGTCAAATTGTTCATTGATGCTCAAGATCCGTCGTATTATTAGGCCATTATGGGCTCCATTGGAAAAACTTTTGCTCAACTCATAGAGCAGGCAGAGACAATTGAAAAAGGAGCAAAAAAGGGGAAAATTATAGATATGACTGCTATAAAGTTACAAATGGAGTCATTGCAGAGCGATAACAATTCAATGAAAGTAGTTGGAATGAAATCGGAGAAGAAAGAAAGGGAGTCAGCTTTTGTGCTAGACCAATGCCCAAATCCCAAACCCAGATTTCAAGCCAACCCGAGATATCTCACCTACTACCCACAATACGCCCAACCAATACATCCTACACCTATCCATTCATCATATCTTTAACCAATTTTTCATACCCAAATCCAACCAATAAATGCTTAGCCCTATTTTCCAAATCCTTAGACCATATTCTAGAGTCCTCAACCCATACCTCAAAACAACCTTCGCCCACCATTGCAAAACCGCCTAAAACCCAACCATCTAAATATTTCTCCCACATCCATCCAGCCACAGACTATTGTTGGTCAGTCCAATCAACCCCAAAAATAATATAAGGTCTTTACTCCTCTTAAGCGTTCATTTGATCAAATCTATGAACAACTAAAAGTAGCAAGCAAAATTGGCACAATAGCTGAAAAAACATATCTCAGGGGACTTCCTCTTGATTATGATCCTCAAGCTTTCTATGTGCACTATTCGAGGAGTCAGGGTCATTCTACAGTCAATTGTTGGGTATTGAAGCACAAAATATAAGATATGATTGATGCCAGAGACATCGTGTTGAGAAGGGAAGAAGGACAAGTTTTGAATGTTAACAACAATCATTTGCATTAGCATGGGCCAACCATTGGGATGATAGCTCTAGATGAAGAGTTGACTGACCCAACTAAGTTTATTGTCTCAACTGAAGAAGTAGTTGGAGTCATTGAGGTCAACCATAGATGAACCATGATGATGTTGTCTGGAAGAGAATTTATGAGCCAGCACATGAATAATGTTTTAGTGAAAAAGATAAAATCATCTGAGACTTAGTCAAAATATCCATTTGTCTTGGAGGATGTCCTGTATACTGCTAGTATATATAATCAGCCCTTTGATTGTGAGGTTTAGGTAGTATCAAAATTAGGCAAAATTCACACAAACAAGTAATAAAATTTATAACCTAATACTCCTTTCCTCAAGTACATGGGTCAAGTATAGTAGGAGAAGTATTATGGTCGATCCCACAAGGAAATAAGATATAACAAATACCAAAGCTAATAACTAGCTCTATTATCTAAACAAAATATCAAATAGGTGGTAGGCAAAGTAAGAAAATTCATATACTCGAAGTAAAACAAATGGAAGAAATTCACAAATACAAGTAATTAGGTTTAGAATTCACTAATTGTCACTAATATGATTTAATGAAGTAACACCTTGCTATATTAATCATGTTTTGCTTAGGATTGCAATTCCATATAAAATCAAAACTTACTCTCACGATGAATTGACTAGAGTTTAGCTATTCTCATAATAAGCTCTTGTGAAATGCATGAATTGTGGTCTTAAATGATCTCAATCCAACTACTTATACCACTATTTTTATGTGTGTATATAATAGGCTTCATCTACCATTTTTCAATATCATAAGCATTTTTCAATGTCAAATAACATCTAAATGATTTTCAATAGCTAATCAAGCTACTACAAATGTTAAAGCTCGATAGATGAATAAGCAAATACAAGTTATAGCAAGTATAATAATATTCAATTCATATCATTAGTTTCATCTAACCCTAGGACAAGTATTTAGTTAAGTATGAAATTCAAAACTTGAAAGTAAAAGAATTCATTAAAGTAATTCACAACAAGTAAGGAAATAAAGAGAAAGAAATAGAAATTTTCATTTTAATGGCTCCAATCTTTCATTTCTTTCTTGAATATGATGTAATACAAGTGAATTCTCTAAGAGTTTTCTTACAAGTATTGAAATTTTCTATAAAACTACTAAGAAAACTACTAAACTAACTACTTTTGGGAGTGCTCCTCCTCTCAAGACTTGTTCTAAATGTCTTGCAAGAGCTCCCTATTTATAGACAAATTTACCTAATCGTCTAAACAACTTGCATGATAATTTGCAAGAACAGTTGTCTTGAAATCACAAAAAGTTTTTCTTGACTTTTGAAATATTTCCTTGACAACCAAAATACAGCTTTCATTTGAAAAAATACAAAAAAGCAATGTGAAAAGAGCTCCAACTTATAGCCAACAACCATAAGTCAGTTGTGATCCACGGGTGCAATCCACGGGTTAGCTGACTTGCGGAAGTGACCCGTAGATTTCTCCCAGAAGATGATCGAATCAGTTTTTCCTCAAAACATGAAAGTTGTAGCTTTTTGAGTTAGATTTCTAACATCATAAGAATCTAGTCATTTGGAACTCTGGATATAAAGATATGGCCAAAATACTGAGAGGTGATTGGAAGGTCTTCACAGCACAAATTTACTTCAGTAATTTGGCATTTTAGCTATGAAGATGTGAGAACTGGATTTTGATATCTGATAAGAAATGTAGATCATTCTCTTAGCTTCAAAATGCAAGAAGAATCATCTCAATCCAATATTTGTAGCTCAATTTATTACGAAAGTACTGAAATATGTCATTGTCACCGACCCTTAGTTTTCTCCATTCTTTGCTTCCATTACTTCTTTGCACCATATTTTTCATTGGTTATCCCTTTAATACCCTTCAGAATTTATTTTTATGTTGATCCTTTAATTTCATGGTAAATTTGTTGAAGAAAATTTTTCAAAAGTTGAGCAAAACAATCCTCCAAATTTGAATGCAAAAGTTGTGCCATTGAGCTCCTAATTCAATCATCCTTGAATCCACTATGAATGCGATGACTTGTGTTTCAATTGATCCAAATTATGATTGAATGTATAAAACTTGCAAGATTGTACAAAAATTATACATTAATTTGCTCAAAATAGAAATTCTGCCTCAAAACTCTAAAAACCGAGTAAAAAAATCTAATTTTTGGAAAAATTATCAAATAGAGAATATTTATGAATTTGAGCCATTTTTGTATCAAAAATACTAAAAGCATGCTAAAAACACACTAAATCTTATATAAAATACTAGACTAAAATAGGTAAATTTATTACTTATCACCCTTTGTGCTTGATGTGCAGCCATTTGAGCTAGAAGTCTTGGGACCAGAAATTATAGACCTACCAGAACAATTGCCGGTTGAGGATTTACAAAAAGTACCATGAAATTATGGGACACTTGTATTGAATAATGATGCGTCTGCAATCATGAGGTCAGAATGAGTAGTTGGTGAACCAGAAATCATTACTTTAATCAAAGGAAAGGAAAGCACTTTACCTCCGAAGTAGCCAGTTAGTGAAAAGGAAGTTGAAGATTTTCTTTGAATTTTGAAAAGATGTGAGTACAAAGTGGTAGAGCAATTGAGCAGAATACTAGTGTAGATTTCAATTTTGAACCTTCTTCTAACATTTGAGTTGCATCGAGAGGCATTATTAAAGGTCCTCAATGAATCTCTTGTTCCCAAAGATATGCCTACTGATAAGTTGGCCAGAATAGTAGGAAATGTACTGGCATCTAACCAAATCACTTTTTCTGAAGATAAGCTGACGCAAGAAGAGATCGGACATAATAAAACTTTCTACATATCAATAAGGTGCAATGGCAAACATCTACCCAAGATTTTGATTGACAATGGCTCTGCCTTGAACATTTGTCCATGGAACACCTTGAAAAAGTTGAGATTTTCACAAACACAGGTCTGTTGATCACCAACTATCGTCAAACGTTTTGATGGATCAAGGAGAGAGACTGGGAAAAATTGATCTAGTGCTTGAGAATGGTCCTGCTCAGTATCAAGTCATATGCAACTCATGAAATTTTTAGGAATATACAATATGTTGTTGGGGCGTCCTTGGATTCATTTTTCTGGATCAGTATCGTCATCCCTCCATCAGATGGTAAAGTTTATTATAAATGACGAGCAAATCACCATTTTTGCTAAGGATGATTGCACCATGATGGTGAATCACACATTATCTGGAGGTTCTCAGGACAAAGTGTCAGCCTCCTCGGGTTTTCGTGCTTCTAACATTGTATCTGTTGGTTGGGTTCCTAAAGGAAAATCTCCTATCGAGTCTATGTTGCCTGAAGTCAACATTATGACGGCTAAAGAGTTAAGAAGAGTAGATTACCAATCGGGAAAAGGAATTGAAATAATCTACAAAGCATAGTAGATCCTGTTAAATTGATCGAGCAGAAGGATACCTTTGGGCTTGGTTTTCGCTCAAATGGTAAAGATATAAAGAAAATGAGAGAAAACAAGAAAGCTGAAAAGAAAGGAAGCAGTTTGCACTCTATATTCCCCATTTATGTCATAATTTTCCACATTCATCTGGAATAGTTATCTCTGAGATTCATGAAGATGAAGCTGATATTAAAGAAGAGATAAGCCCCTTGTTCATTGGGACAACTATCACGGAGGAAATCTCTGACATTGCTAGTTTTGAATCAATCGAGGAAGGATCATTGAACAATTGGTCATCTGATTATCTCCCTATTCGAAGGGAGTTTCAGTAAATTTAGGATTGTCTTTTGTTCAAAATTCATTTTTAGATGGAGCCATGAAATGAATTTCTTTCTCAAAGTTGTTTTGGTGTTAGGCTCTAAGCTTTCTTGCATTAGCTTTTTGAAAGAAACTATTCTCAATTTCTTTTGTCTTATCAAGAAAGCTTTTTTGTCAAAGTCTTGAAATGGATTTTATCTTTTCTCAAAGGCTAATGTTGGCTTGTGATTGTAAACATCCTCTTTTGTTAAGGAATGCAAGCTTTCATTCAATAAAATAGAAGTCATCTCTTTTCTATATCATTTATTTATGTGTTTGCATATTTTGTTTTATTTTTAGATGGCCAAAATAAATGCCTATGATCCTTTGGATGTCACTTTATTTGAAACTGATGAATGCAACTTCAATATCCCTCTGAGTTTTGAAATAATGCAAACTATTGACGAAAAATGAGAGTGATACTGAAGAAGAATATGGCTCTGTGTTAAAGAATCTTGAACAATATGAGGAAGAAATCCAAGCCTAACCTGGAAGAAACAAAAATTGTTAATATTGGCATTAAGACATAGGTTAAAGAGGTTAAAATTAGCATACACTTGGGCTGGAAACAAAAAAAAAAAGAGATAATTAAATTTCTTACATTGTGTCAAGATGTATTTGCATGGTCTTATGATGATATGCTCGGAGTTACAACGAATATAGTGGTTCATAGGTTGCCTACGGATCCAAACTACCCACAGGTGTAGCAAAAACCTCGTAAACTTAAACCAGAGATAAGTCTTAAGATTAAAGAGTAAATAATCAAGCAGTTTAATGCCAAGATCATCATTGTGTCTCAATATCCTATTTGGCTGTCTAACATGGTTCCTGTTCCCAAAAAATCAAGAGAGGTTTGAGTTTGCGTGGATAATCAGGATTTAAATGAGCAAGTCCAAAAGATGATTTTCCTTTACCAAATATCCACATAATCTTGGACAACATAGCTGGACATGATATGAACTCTTTTATTGATTGTTTTGTGGCATACCATCAACTTTTGGTAGCAGAGGAAGACAGAGAAAAAACAGAATTCATCACCCCATAGGGGACGTTCTGTTACAGAGTTATGCCTTTCGGATTGAAAAATACTAGGAGCCACCTATCAAAGGACTATGACTACACTATTCCATGACATGATTCACAAAGAGATAGAAGTTTATGTGGATTAACATCATAGTCAAGTCTAAAAGATCTGAGGATCACTTAATGGATTTAAAGAAACTATTTGAAAGGTTGAGAAAGTATAATCTAAAGTTGAATCATGCAAAGTGCGCCTTTGGGTCTCCTGTTGGCAAATTATTGGGTTTCATTATCAACAAGAAATGGTATTGAGATAGATCCTGAAAAGATTAAGGCCATACGAGAAATGCTGATCCCAAAGACTCAAAAATATGTGAAGAGTTTCTTAGGAAATATTAATTTCATCAGCAGATTCATTGCTCAATTGACTCTCACTTGTGAGCCATTATTCAAATTATTAAGAAAGAATGCTCCAATGAATTGAAACGAGGATTGTCAGCAAGCCTTTGATAAAATCAAGGATTATCTGTTGAATCCTCCTGTCTTAGTGCCACCAAAGCCAAGTCGAACTCTCATCATGTACCTCTTCATATTGGATGGATCAATGGGTTGTGTTTTGGGCCAGCATGATGATTCAGGCAAAAAAGAGCAAGCACTTTATTATTTGAGCAAAAAATTCACCAGTTGTGAGGCAAATTATTTATTTCTAGAAAGGATTTGTTGCGCATTAGCTTGGGCTGCTAAAAAACTGAGACATTATCTCTTTGACCATACCACCTATCTCATATCTCGGTCAGATCTGTTAAGATACTTGCTTGAGAAACCAATGCCCACTAGACGCATGGCCAAGTGACAAATGATTCTCAGTGAGTTTGATATTGTGTTCACAACTCAAAAAGCAATCAAGGGTGAAGCGATAGGAGATCATTTAGCAGACAATCCTCTAGAAGATGATTATGAGCCCTTGTATACCTATTTTCCCGATGAAGAGATTTTGTTCGTAGGGACAGCTGAAGATATTAAGCAAGAATTTTCAGGATGGAGATTGTTCTTTGATGGTGCTTCAAACTCTTTTGGGGCTGGAATAGGTGCAGTCTTGGTGTCACCTGAAGGAAAGCATTATCCTGCTACCTGCTAAACTGAAGTTTGCTTGCACTAACAACATGGCCGAGTATGAAAGCTTGCATTCTTGGTTTAAAAATGGCATTGGATATGGACATCAGGGAGTTAGCAGTGTTCAGTGATTCTGATCTATTAATCCATCAAACGTTGGGAAAATGGATGACTCGAGATTCTAAAATTATCCCATATCATTGTTGCTTACTCACTCTGGCTCGACAATTCAGAATTTTGGAATTCACACATATCTCGCGTACCAGAAATGTCTTCAAAGATGCCCTGGCCACTTTGTCTTCCATGATTCATCATCCTGACGGTGCTGTGATAGAACCCATTTCTATCAAAATTCAAGAGGAACCTAGACTCACTAGTCTACGTATCAACAAGAGCCTGATGGTCTTCCTTGGTTTCATGATTTGAAAGAGTTTATAAAGAATGGATTCTATCCTCCGAGTGCTAGTACTAGTGACTAAGAATTTTCTCCGAAGGATGTCTACGAGGTTTTTCTTGAATGGAGAAGTACTATACAAAGAGATCAAGTGACCTGGGTCTTTTGAGATGTGTGGATGAAAAGGAAGCTGAATATTTGATGAAGAGAAGTGCACCAGTGGTATTTGCAGTTCGCACATGAATAGGACATTTACTTGCCAAAAAGATCATGAGAAAAGGACATTTTTGGCTTACTATGGAGCGCGATTGTATTGAATTTCGTTCGTAAATGTGTCAAGTGTCAGATGCATGGAGATCTTATACATGCATCCTCCTAACAGAGTTGCAGTAGTATGATCCAGCTCCATGGCCGTGTTCGATGTGGGGAATGGATGTCATTGGAGCTATTGATCCTCCTGCTTCAAATGGGCATAAATTCATCCTGGTAGCGATTGAGTATTTCACCAAATGGGTAGAAGCAGAATCTTACAAGCAAGTGACCAAAAAGGTGGTAGCAGATTTTCTTAAGAACCATATCATTTGTCATTTTGGTGTGCCTGAAACTTTGATCACTGACAATGCAAGGAATCTCAATAATGACATGGTAGATGGATTGTGTGGACAATTCAAGATCAAGCACAGAAACTCTGCTATCTATAGGCCTAAGGCTAATGGCGCTGTCTAAGCTGCCAATAAGAATTTGAAGAAAATCATTCGAAAGATGATTGATACTTATCGAGATTGGCACGAGAAGTTGCCCTTTGCACTTTTGGCCTATAGAACTAGCAATTAGAACTTCAACTAAGGCAACTCCTTATTCTCTCATGTATGGAATGGAGGCAGTTTTACCTGCAGAGGTAGAAATTCCTTCTTTATGCATTCTAATGGAAGCCCAATTGGAAGAGGCGAGTGGTTAAGGGAACGCCACGAACAGTTGGCACTCATTGATGAGAAGAGGTTAAATGTTGTTTGTCATGGACAATGTTACCAATGACGAATGGCTCGTGCTTATAATAAGAAAGTCAGGTCTCGTCCATTTGAGGTGGGGGATAAAGTCTTGAAATAGATCCTTCCAAATCAAGAAGAGGCTAAGGGCAAATTTGCCCCAAATTGGCAAGGTCCATTTATTGTGAAAAAGGTACTATCAGGAGGAGGCCTTATTCTAACAGAAATGGATGGTCAAGTGTTTCCCCAGATCATTAATTCAGACATTGTAAAAAGTTTTTATTTGATTTAGTAAGTTTTCTTTTGAAAAATTATTGCAAAAATGACGGAATTAAAGGCGGGCCTTCTTTCTTTTCCCTAGAAACATTTCTCTCCCCTAGTTTTCCCCTTTGAGCCTTCAAATTTATAATTTTTCGATTTGACAACCTCACTTGAAGGTCGCACCCTACACTGGGGAAATTTTTGTAATGATTTTATCCCACTCTTGGGACAATTTTTGCTGTCATTTTATCCCACACTGGGGAAAATTTTATTTTGATAGTTTTGCTAAACAGAAAAAGAAAAAAAAGAAAAAAAGAAAAAAAAGAAGAGCAAAAAGCAAAAGAAAAAAAAAAGCAAAAAAAATCATATAAAATGAATGCCCACAAGAAGCAACAAAACTGGGGGCAAATTTTTGAGAAAATGAAAAGATAGCCCCAAAAGCCAATAGTAAATTTAGAATGGATTTTTGTAAGAAAGCCCAAAAAGAAATATGCGAAACTGGGATAAATTTTTGGAAAGGCAACCTCAAGTTAATTAAACCCTTTTGTGAATTTTACATTCCAGCCTTAACATCTCTAACACCTTACCTGAACTGCATTACAAAAGCCGAGAATGTTACCGACCTCTGTCTTCATTTTACAATGACATTTTTTAAATAAAAATTTTTAGATAAAAAAGGGCACATTAATAAATCTATCCCGAATCAATCAAGGGAAGATTTTCTAACTAATGCCAAATGTTTTTTGAATACTAGTCTATTCTAATGAGAAGGGGAACGATTGCTCAGGACTTGAATGTTGTTTGCTCTCATCCTACTCCACAAAGGCGAAAACCCAAAAGGGCATCTCAAAAAAAAAAGAAGAAAGAAAAGGAAAAAAAAAAGAAAAAAAAAGAAGAGGGTGGGGGAAACCGCAATGAAAACCCGAAAGGGCACTGTGGTTGGAAACTACAGTTAAGGGCTCACAAGTGAGGAAGTCATGTATGCTGAGATTCAGTGTTGAATTCTATTAGAAGAGCCTGGTGACTATAGTTACTTGGGGTTTCTCTCCATATTGATCATTTTGTGGCAATATTAGAATTCAAGACAAATGACATCCAAGGGATCAAAAGGCAAATTTTTTAGTGCTATCACTTCAAAGTGGTTTTTTTTTTTAAAAAATGTGTGTATTTTTAATTTGATTGCGATCATTTGTTTTGTTGGTTTATAAATTCAAGTTTTATGCATTTTCTTTTGTTATATTTGTATAGAAAATTTCTAAATTAGTGCATGTAAAATCTTCCTCTTAACAAGTTGTTATTTTCAAATGGATTATTGTTGTTTTTATTGAATTTGGAACAAAAGCTAAGACAATCCTAAGTTTACAAAGAAGTTGAAGCATACAGAACAAGTGGAAAGACTCTTAGGAGGGTGTGTTCTAAATTGTGAATCAAATTCCATGGAATCTAGAAGCCATTTGAACAGACAGTGAGAAGCTATAGCAGCGATTCAGGGGAGCAATCTCATGTTTATATGAACTGATAGGAATCAAGGGACTGCACAGTGGTGGCATTGTTTTGATCAACAGTTGTTTTCTTTTGCAGGTGGAATTACATTATCATTATTCATGCCTTATCAAAGATTGAGAACTGGAGCAAGATTTTAGTGGATAATGTTTATACCCGGCGTGAATCTTGGAAAGACTGGGTTTCAAATCGGTTTTCTAATCATTTTTATTCAAATCTTAATTGGACTGATTTCAAATTGATTTGATACTATATACTGGGGCAAAATTTTTGTAAAAAATAAATTTCAAATTGATTTTTTCAATGGTTTATACTGGTCCAAATTTTGATTGAATTGTTTTCAAATTGATTTGATGCGGCATACTAGGGCAATTTTTGTCAAAAAAAAAAAAGATTAATTTCAAATTAATTTGGATGTTGTATTTGCTTTAAAATTTTCAATTGTATGCATCAGTACCCTCATTATTTGCAATAATTTTTTAAGAAAAAGTTGTTAATCGGGAGGAATGCAATGTTAGATTCTTTCCAAATCCCATTAAGTAGTGTTTCACTTGTTGACTTCTCTTGAACTTGTTTGTGTATTGTGTTGTCTTCTTTTCGAAAAAAAAAAGGATTATTTTTTTAAAAAAAAATGAAATGATTCGAATGTTATATTGGGGCAATTTTTCATAAAAGAAAAAGAAAAGAAGATCGATTTTGAATTGATACTGATGTTATGTTTGATATATAAATTAAAAAAAAAATACTTTCTGTTGTATGCTCCAGTAGCCCCATTCTTTGTAATAATTTTGGAGAAAAATTTGCTAATCCAGGGAAAGGCGACATAAACTTTTTTCCCAACTTTTTATCGTGCAGCAATTCATTTTACTACTCAATTTTTTCAAATTTTTTCACCATAGAGTTCCCTCAAAAAAAAATTCCTTTTGCTTTCTTCTTTCAAAAAAAAAAAAAGGACGAATATTTGATTAGAGGTTTTTTTCGTCACTCCCCATTTTATCCATCCTAGCAAACTATAATCATGTATTTGTCTAACAAACTGAACATCATTCGTGTCGACTTTTCCAAGTCTGTCGACCTGGACTTTGCATTTTCATTCACCCTGATAGCCTAGGATTCATGCATGTCATCTTAATTTTTCCAAATTTGGCAGCATAGACTGTGCATTCTCATTAAGCATAATAACTTAGAATCATGCATTTAGACATCATCATCATGTTTACCTTTTTTTAATCTGTATTTATCTAGCATCTATTTAGCATATTGCATGGGTGTTTGATCTCCAGCAACTCACATGTTGGGTTTTAAATTCAGGCATTTCAATTCTAGTTTCCGATAGTTCCAATCCGTAGCATTAGAAGCTGCATTTTAAATTCAGTCATTTCAATTTTAGTTTCCGGTAGTTCCAATCCATAGCATTGCAAGCCGTGTTTTAAATTCAGTCATTTCAATTTTAGTGTTTTAAATTCAGTCATTTCAATTTTAGTTTCCGGTAGTTCCAATCCATAGCATTGGAAGCCGCACTTTAAATTCAGTAATTTCAATATCAGTTTTCGGTAGTTCTAATCCATAGCATTGGAAGCCACCTTTTAAGTTCAGTTATTTAAATTCAAGTTTTTGGTAGTTCCAATCCATAACATTGGATGCCGCATTTTAAATTCAGCCATTTCAATTCCAGTTTCGATAGTTCCAATCCATAGCATTGGAAGCCACATTTTAAATTCAGTCATTTCAATTCCAATTTTCGGTAGTTCCAATCCATAGCATTGAAAATTTCAATTCCAGTTTTTAGTAGTTCCAATCCATAGCTTTGGAAGCCGCATTTTAAATTCAGTCATTTCAATTCCAGTTTTCGATAGTTCCAATCCATAGCATTGGAAATCGCATTTTAAATTCAGTCATTTCAATTCCAATTTTCGGTGGTTCCAATCCATAGCATTGGAAACCGCCTTTTAGATTCAGTCATTTCAATTTCAGTTTCCGTTAGCTCCATTCCATTGCATTGGAAACTACCTTTTAAATTCAGTCATTTCAATTTCAGTTTCTAGCAGTTCCAATCTATAGTATTGAAAACCGCCTTTTCAATTCAGTCATTTTAATCTCAGTTTTCGACAGAAGATCTAATCTGTAGGCATTGGATGCCACACTCTAAAATTCAATTATTTTTATTTCAATTGATTTCAACTCATTTGTTGGATACCAACTTTCATTTCAATTGGATGTTTATTTTTCAATTCAGCATCTATGTTTTTCATTTGTCATCGTAAGCCTCAGTCATCTTATTGGTCTATTTACTTTTCTGTTTATTCTTTTCCTCAAAAAAAAAAAGAGAAGAAAAGAAAAAGTATTGTGCTTCAATCTTAAAGCATCAGTCGTTGCATGTTGTGCATCCAGTTTTCATTTGTATATTTCATATTATTATTCTTCATCATTTTTCTGAATTACGTTCGACCTGATTCCTTTCACTGGGATACGTAGGCGGTTCCTAAAGAGCTCGATCACATCTTTCTACATATTCATTTGATATCTATTTGCATTTCTTCACATCCTCTTGTTATCCATGTTTAAATGATTTGTTTCATTTCATATTGGTATTTGTTTTAACATTTAGGTGAGTCAAAATTTGACTCTGTCTACGTCTTTGTCTGGAACTTTTACGAGCTTCCAACAAAGAGGGACAAGTTGTCGACACCAAATTTTAGCACACCTTTTATTAAAAAAAATTTTTTTTTTTTTTACTTCATTTAGGGATACTTTTTGTTTTTTGGGAGCCAATTGTGATTTTTGTGTAAATTATGACTAATTAGTCATATTAAAAGTAAAATGGTAATTTTAGCATAAAGATACATTTTTATTTTATTTTAATTACTAAATTCGTATTTTCTTATATGTTTTTATGATTTTCTAAGTTTAATGATTTTTCGAAGTCATTTCATATTTATTTAGAATTTTGATTTTTTTAGTTTATGGCACGTTTTCCAATGTAGCCTTTTTGCTAGAATTTTTTTGGTGAAAAATTTTTATATGTGCATTTCGTACATTTATAAATTTTTTGTAAAAATTTCATGACTTTTAGAGGTTGGTTGTTATTTATTTAATTTTTGTCTTTTTATTTATTAAATGCACGTTTCACGAGAATGCATTATTGTTGAAAATTTCCAGAGAAAATTTTAGTATATGTGTTTTGCGTGATAATGTATTTTGTGTAAAATTTTTGTAATTTTTAAATGTTATTTAGTAATTTTTGTAATGTTTATAATTTTTGCCAAATTATGTCACGTTTTCCAATACACCTTTTATTTAAGAATTTTTGTGTGAAAAAATTTATATGTGCATTAAATATATTTATAGATTTTACGTAAAAAGTTTTGTGATTTTTTAGAGATCATTTGGCATTTATTTCAAAATTTATCTTTTTCTTTTTTTAATGGCACAGTTCCCAAAATTACATTATCTTCTAATTGTTGCGTTGGATTTTTTGTCTTCTTGTAGTGCTGAATTTTAATATTTTTATATAATTTTAGGATGTCCAAGTGATTTTTAATTCATTTTATTTCATTTCATTTTCCTTACAAATGTTTCTTTAAAAAAAAGAAACTAAGCCACAGTTGCAAAGCCACTCCATCCCCCGCGTAAAACCATCAATCACCAGATTTCATGGGATTTTGATTAAATTTTTTTGCTCATTACCCATCATCACACAAGCAAACCATCTTACCAATTTTTTTCACTCTTCCCTTACCAATTTTTTTCACTCTTCCCTTGCCCTCCCTCTTGGTCCTCACCAAAAATAGCCATCTTCACAAAATTCACACAAACATCAGACACTCACAACTCCCTTCCACTCACTCCCTCTCTGTTTACTCTACAATTCACATTCACCCTCATTTCACCAACACCTGCAACACACACAAACACGATTTCACTCAAGCACAAGACTGCACTCTCACTCTATCCCTCCCTCACCATTACCACATATAATACATCTGCACACAATTCCCTCTCCCTCTCGGCTCACACACATTACACACAACACAAAATTCACAACTCCATTTTCTCTCATCTACACACACACACACCCCAACACTTCACTTCCTTCCTGCCTACAAAAACCAATGCACTCACTCTCACTCTTACTCTCTCGGCCAAGCACATAGCAGACACACACACAGAGACACTTGCATTCTCTCTATCTCTGCCTTCATTCACAGAAAACACACCACAACACTCATTCACCTGCACAAACACACCTCCAATTCACCTTCAAAAATACACACATCACGCACACTTGCACCCCTCCCTTGTTTCCATTATCACACATAACCATTCACAAACACACATTTGTTTCATTTTCACACAGCACATACACACGCTGATTTCATGCACCTGCACACATTTCACACAAGGCACACACTTGTTTGCACACATTCACATACACAGCAGAGACACACACTAACTCTCACACAATTCTCCCTCTCAATCTCGGCCTCACGTTCACCTTCATCTTGCAAAAACTCACTTACGATTCATAGACACGAAATTCACTCCTTCACATTCACACACCTCAAGTTCACACACAGAACACTCACCAATTCACTCACTTTCCCTCTTTGCAAATCTACACAAACAAGCACAAAGAGATCACAATTAACACACGCACTTCACATAATCAGTAAGCACGACCAATTCATAGACTCACCCTCACCTTATCTGCACAATCACCAAATACACCTACACTTTCCTCTCTCGGCCACACTCACAGCTTTCACTACACAAACACACAAATTTCACCAATTGCTCACAGCATACCCCACCGATTTCATTCACCATTCAACCACATAACATCACAAACACACACTAGTTTTCAGAATCGCAAAAAGCACACGCTATTATTCACAACTACACACATATACAACCACATATATGACTACACAGAATCACACATACACGCATACAATCAGTACACACACTAGCAATGTCAGTCCATAACTACAACCACCACAACCAGCTTAGCACCACACAAATAACCACCAATTCATCACCAAACTGCCACCACACCACATCAAATTCATCACCAAACTGCCACCACACTACAGCAAAACAGCCACTCAAAAGCTCAATAACGACACAAAACTCCACTGCCAGCTACTCAAATAGCCACATACCACTAGTCCACTTACCACTCCTCACCATCAGCCACCTAGGGACCATCAGCAAGAACCTCCACTACAAGCCATCACAGCCTATCACCAAGACCCATCTACCAGTCTTACCATCATCACCAAAAATCTGCAACCATCCACCACAACTGCATCAATCACGACCAGCCGCGACCCACCACTGCAGCCAACCATCCTATCGCCTTCGTTGAACCACCACAGCACCTCCATCAAGTTCTTTCATCATAAATTAGGTAAAATCCTTTGGCCTTCCTCTTTTCCTTTTCTATAATTCGAATTTGTATTTAGATTTCATTGCTAAGAATTGAAATTTGATTGAGAAATTAGGGCTTTAATTTTTGGTTTTGGGAGATTTCAGTTAGGAATGTTGAAGAACCGATTGAGAGAGAACGAAAAGGGAAGAAGAAAGAGAGTAAGAAAGGAAGAAAAGGAGGTAGAAAAGAAAGCTAGAAAAGGGTGGAAGGAGAGGTGAGAGATGCGGGAAAAAGAGAAAGAAAGAAAAACAGAGAAGAAGAAAAGAAGAGAAGAAGAAGAAGAGAGAGACAGAGAGACAGAGAGAGAGAGCCAGAGAGAACGAGAAAGAAATAGAGAGAAATAAACCGGAGAAGAAGGAGGAGAAAAGAGAGATAGAAAAAAGAAAGAAGAAATAGAAATCGGTAAAAAAAAAAAAAATTGCCCAAAACTACATCGTTTTGATGTAAGGACAAGTAAAACGAAATAGTTTTGGTTAATTCCTTTTACAGTTATTTTTTTTTATAAAAATACACATTTATGTTCTACCCCTTAGATTTCTGATTGTTTTATTATACCCTTGATTACTTTTTATTTTTTTCTTTTAAGTCCTTTTTTATTTAGATTGACCCCCCTAGAATTTATGCTTCTTTTCAATTGTGTCTAGAATAATTGCAATTTGGTCGTAAAGTTTTTAGAAATTATATTTTTGCCCCCTTAGCTTGCCTAAAATGACGATTTAGTCCCTCGTCTTTTCAAGGATTACATTTTTACCCTTGAATCTTGATGAAATAACATTTTTATTCCTAAATGTGATGGAAATTGTAATTTAGTGCATTATGCTTGCTGGAATTATATTCTTTGCCCTTGAATGTTGCTGAAATTTTGATTTTGACCCTCCCTAGTTGTTGGAATTTTATTTTGTCCTTCTAAGCTACTGGGAATTCTTTTGGTCCTTAATTGTTGCTGTAAATTTTATTTTTTACTACCTAGGCTAGCTGAAATTACATTTAACCTCCCATACTTGTCACCATTTATAATTTTTTGAGTTTAACTTGCTATGCTTCTTAATCTTATCACTCAACTTTTGTTGAAATTTGTAATTTTGCCCTCCCTAGATTTTCTAGTATTTCATCTTTGCCCTCAGAACTTTGGAAATTTATTCTTTTGCCAAAAATTTTTTTTATTAAGTCCTTAAAACTTTAATATTTCTTTCCAGTTTTTAAATTTTTAATTAATGTCACAAAATTTGGTCTTTTTGTCTAATTAATGCTCAAATTAGTTTCTCTGTTCCTCTTTTAATTATTTTTGGTGTTTTAATTTATATGTTAAAAGTTTAATTATATGTTATTGTATTTTTTATCTAAACTAAATATATATATATATATATATTCTTAAAATGCTTAGTTGGTGCTTTTAACTTTTGTTTATTGTTATTATTATAATTGCCTTGTATTTTATTTTTCGATTATAATGATTAAGGTTGTATTATTTACTTTATGATTTGTTTATCCAAAATAGTGGTGCGTTGATGTGTTTGTTTATTTTGTTAGCATTTGTACCAAGTTTACAATTGGGGGGTACCTCTTTTATCCTTTCAATGTCTCTTTATGTACTCCTATGTGCTCCTACGTGTTTTTTTTATCTTTTTGTGTTTATTATTTTATTATTTATGTGTGAGCATTTATTTATGTCATGATATTTATTTAATTTTAATTTTAATTATTCATAAAAATGTAACAGATATGTGATATTTTTAACAAAATTTGTATTTAGATAGTTAATGTAATAAATAAATATAGTTTCATTTATTTAACAAAACTTTTTGTATTTTAGATAGGAAATGTAATAGATAGGTTAGATAGGTTATTTGTCCATTCTTTTTCCCTTTTAGATTGTAATTCGGCATCCCGGTGCAATAGTTAGGGCTTTCATGTGCTATGTGCTTATGTGCTTACGTGTTTTACTTACTTTCCTTAGGACTTTGCATCTAGAATATTATGATTATCTGCTATGTACTCCTATGTGCTATTATCTGCTTTTATGTCTTATTGCTTTAATATGTGTTTTTTATTTATTTATTGTTTTGCTTTATTATGATATATGTGTATCGTCACCACACTAGTCCAATACTAGTTGTAGTTCATTCTCGTTTCCTTGTTAGTCCAATGATAATGAAGAAGTTATAGAAAATAGGCTAGTCCAACGCTAGACCGTTAGACTCCTTAAACAATAGTTTCATTTGTATGAAATTCACGTCATTTACATGCATTTTTCTATTTTTAGGATCTTTTTCCATTTTACATGTCATTTTGCCTTATATTATCCATTTTTCTGTAAATATATAATGCATGACACTTAGATTGCATTTCATACAGGATTTTAGGATGGATAGATCATTTGCTTGTTTAGATAAGAAAGATTCAACCCTTCGAATACGGGAATAGCGAATATGGTTTTCGTAGCATAGCACGCTATTTATTCCTCTATAAGAAGGAATATTTTGTCACGAGTCTTCGTTCCCCGTACCCATTATGTTGCATTCCCTTTTTCTCAGTCACTTATATCTATATCTATATTTTATTTTTCATTTTTGCATATCATTTTGCATAACTTGTGACCCCCTCGAGGTCTCATTTTCGGTTATGCAATTAATGTGGTAATTCCAATTTAATCTTGAAGGTACATTTTGCCCCACTCGATATCTCTTTTAGGTATAGGTTTGCATCCATATAGGTACATCCAAATGTGATAAAATTTAGGTTATATTATGAAAATTTTGACTTAAGCTCACAACTAGTTTCAGCTAGGTTGAAAGCGTGCCTTAAGTGTAAGCCTTTGCCTTCCCTTTCTTCAACCGTGACTCCCAAACTCATTTTTCTCTTGTTTTCAAAGATCTGGAGTTGTTTAAACGGGTTTTTTTCTCGTTTTTCTTACATTTTTCTCAAAAATATTTTCCAAAGAAATCATTCTTGATTTTCTTACCTTTTATAATAAAACGTTTTCTGGTGACTTGGTACACCAAAACTCAATACCAAGTGGCGATTCTCTTTTTTCATAAAACCCTTTTTAGATTGTTTTTGGCCAAAACTGTTGCAATTTTCAAAAGTCCCGGCCTTTTTCTTGTTTTATTTTTCAAAAAGTAAACATCATTTTCTAAAAGCCATTTTTTGAGAAAAACTACTTTTTTCCCTCTCATTTTATTTTCGCCCTTTTCAAAACGGGGCGTTTCAGATTGCTTCACCAAATATTGTGTTTGGTTGTTATTTATGCAATAATAATGATATGGTATTTTATCATTCTAAGATATGCACTTATGCATTTATATTATGATAAAGTCCTTAGAATAATATTTATATATTATTCTTAAAGCATCCCTAATCATAGTATTGGCAATGTAAAGGACATTGCTAATGCAAATAAATTAGTATCTATGATGATATATGGGTAGATTTTTAGAGAATAATTCACTAGATTTATTCATTTAGACATTTCCATTAGGTTAACTATTTAAGTGCCAATGGTATAATCTCTACGTGACAATAGAGTAAGTGATGTTTTGATTTGAGATCATAAGAGTATCTTTAGTGTAGGTTGTTATACTTAACTCTTTTAATCCATAATCCATAATTGTTTATGTGTACAATAGAAGTTGGGTGTAATAATAAACACGAATGGATAGTTTATGATCAATATAGGATTCACCACTGCTGATAGTGGGAGAGTATATCTTTATTGTGGCCACACTTGCTAAAATATCAACTCAGGAATTTTTGCAAACGAGTCATTAAATTTTGGAAAAATTCTAAATTATTGTAAAAGGAATTGAATTTCAGGAACAAGAAACAATAATAATTTGTACATTAAAAGTTGCCACTTATATCTTACTCTTATACTATTTTGGAATATAGTATGTTGAAAGGATAATAGGAATCTAGTTTATGGACAGATGAAGTCAATCACTTGAATTTTCCTAGCACTTCAGTGATTATGATGGCTAGCTAGACACCAATCTTGATCTATAAATATAAATTGATTAATTTTGAATTAATGGTAATTTAAAGTTATTTAATTTATCAAATCTTAGAATCCTTATAACTAACTTGACTTTATTCTAAGTGAAAGTTTGTTAGTTATGTACTAAAGCCAATTAATTCTAGGATTATAATTTATATTTATTGCCAAGTGATTAGGAACCAAAGGGTCACACACAACAGAATTAATTCTTGGATTAAATTGATCAAAACAATTATGTGATAATTATGGTATCAATTTGTGAAATAATTAATGTTAAAAACTTATTAATAAATAGCAATTCTAGTGGTGGAAGAATTTTCTTTTGAAGGAAAGTTAAAAAACTACCAAGTATCTTATTTGATGAGATATCCTGATCATAATAGATAATAGATTATCTATTATTGAATTCTTGTTGGACAAGTAGTCTTGAAAATTGCTTTCTATAAATAAATCTTAAACACCAAACTTGACACACAAGAAAATTTTCGTAGAAAATTAGAGAGAGAAAAAGTCTTTTTCTTATTATTTAATTTTCTTCACATTGATGGCATGTCAAGTGGATCTAATATATTTCCTTGGTATTGATTAATCCTAGTGAGGACCCCAAGAAGGTGTTCGTGTAAATAGCTAAGTGGATCAGCATATTGCCTTGGTGTTGATTCACCCTAGTAAAGACTCCAAGAAAGTGTTCGATTCTGATTGACAACGTTGTATTTTTTATCAGGTTGACTGTTTAATAATATCACTAAAGATACTTTTTTATTTTGGATAGATAATCAATGATCCTAATTAGAAATCAATATTGAATTTTGTTGCGTCAATTTATTATTGATATATTGATTTACTAATAGGGTTAACTCGCTTAGAAGAAATGAGAGCTCTATTTGGTTCGAATTCAGATAATTCAATGACCCTCCTCCTACAAGAAACAAACACCAAAACTTTCACTTTTGATGAAGGAATTTAAGAATTAACAATAATTTTAGAGTTTTCTGGCAATTGAGATCACAAGCAATTCCAATGTGGCAAAATCTATAACTTTCTTAATTTCAACGTGGCTTTGTTAAAAAATGGGGTTCCTTAGTTTCCTTTATGATCAAGTGTTTTTGTGGGGTAATTGGTAGCGCAGACAAATATGATGTTGGAACATCATTTTTGAGAAAATTGAATTTTGAATATAATAATTTGCCACGAATTTTGATTAAAATTATATTTAATTTTCAAATTGACTGGAGCAATATTTTATACTATGACTGTTAGAGTTCTAAGTCTTCCAAGTTATTCTCCATCATCTGTGTGAACTATATGCATTTAAAAATAATTACCATTGGGGAAGAGAAGACCAAAGAAGACTTAATGTGGAACGTCGAAAATGAACGATTAATGGTAGAAGGACTCCCTTCAGCCATCAGATGAGTGGCAGTTGTAGAAACCCTGAAATTCAAACTCTAAATGAGAGGGAACCTCCAAAAGAAAAGAAAATGTTTTTGTTCTTGCATCCATGAACAGGAAAGGCATCTTAAGTGATAGGAAACTGGCAAGCAGTGACTATCGATCAGAAGTTGACTGGAAAAGGAATAAGAAAATTTAAATTTCAAACACCACAAGATGAGGAGGAAGAAAGAGGAGAGAGAATACAAAGTTGTACAATTTCTATTAGTTATGTACTACAGTCAATTAATTTTAAGATATTTATTACCAAATGATTAGGAACCAAAGGGTCACACACAATAAAATTAAATCTTGGATTAAATTGATCAAAATAATTATCTAATAATTATGGTATTAATTTGTGAAATAATTAATCCTAAAAACTTATTAATAAATAACAATTCTAGTGGTGGAATAATTTTCTTTTGAAAGAAAGTGAAAAAAACTACCAAATATCTTATTTGATAAGATATTTTGATCATAATAGATAATAGATTATCTATTACTGAAATCTTGTTGGACAAAAACTCTTGAAAACTGCTTTCTATAAATAAATCCTAAACATCAAAACTTGATGCACAAGAAAACGTTTATAGAAAATTAGAGAGTCTTATTATTTAATTTTCTTCATGTTGATGGTGTGTCTAGTGGATCTAACATATTACCTTGGTGTTGATTAATCCTAGTAAGGATCCCAAGAAGGTATTCATGAAAATAGCTATGTGGATCAGCATATTGTATTGGTGTTGATTAATTCTAGTAAACACCCAAAGAAAGAGTTCGTGTGAATACCTTAGAGGCCAGATGCATATTCGCCTATGATTAACAACGTTGTATTTTTTATCAGGTTGACTATTTAATAAAGATATATTTTATTTTGTATAGATAATCAATGATCTTGATTAGAAATTAATTTTAAATGTTGCTGCATCAATTTATTATTAGTATGTTGACCTACTAACAGGGTTAATGCGCTTGGAAGAAATGAGAGCTCTATTCAGTTCGTATTCAGATGATTCAATGACCCTCCTCCTACCAGAAACAAAAACCAAATTTCCACTTTTGAAGAAGGATTTTAAGAATAACAATAATTTTAGAGTTTTCCACAAATTGAGATCACAAGCAATTCCGGTTTGGCGAAATCAATTACTTTCTTAATTTCAACTCGGCTTTGTTAAAAAATGGGGTTCCTTAGTTTCTTTTATGTTCAAGTGTCTTTGTGGGGTAATTGATAGCGCAAGCAAATATGATGTTGGAACATCATTTTTGACAAAATCAAATTTTTTTTGATAGAAAATAGAACTTCATTAGCATTGAATAGCAGAAGAATCTGCAATTAATAAAGGTTCTACAAAGCTTGGAGGTTGATCTCTCCAGTAATCCTCTTGATTATTGTTCTTTGCATACTGTGCTATATGATGGGCAGCTTTGTTTGCAATTCTTCTAACCCACCTTATATGCACATTATGTAAAGAATGCAATTCTGACCTGATCTCCTCTAAAATAACTCCTAATGAGGATAGATCCTCCTCGTCACTTTTAATTTTATTTATCACTGTGGAGGCATCTCCTTCAATAATCACTTGTACAGCCTGCATCTCCCTAGTAAAATCTATAGCAAACCTCAGAGCTAAAAATTTTGCATGTTCTGGATTTGTGATTCCACTATGAAAAAGCGTTCTTGCAGCTAAGAAGTGCTCATGTGAATTGCGAACGATGACGCCTGTTGCTGCTCGCTTATGATTGGCTAAAATAGCTGCATCGATATTGATCTTTATGTGATCAACCGATGGTGGAGACCATCTGTGCGCTGCTGAAACATCCTCTGTACGAAAGGATTGCTTTATGGCCTCATGGTAATCAAACAGCAGAGCCATCCCCAAGGAGACAATCCTTAAAGAGTCAATATTAGATTGCTCATGCACTTTTGCATTTCTTGCTAACCAAATTTTCCAGCATAACACTGAAAATAGCTCCCTTTCCTCATTATTGGTTGTCGACAACACTTTCCAACACCAATCCGTAGGATCCTCACATGCAAAAGGAAGAATTCTACTGCTCAAGTAACTTATTGCCCATACCTGAACAGCTACTGGTCAACTTAAAAAGACATGCGATGTATCTTCTCTTTCGTGACCACACAATGGGCAGCAAAGGTCCACCATGACTTTCCTCTTTTGAAGATTAACCGTTGTTGGTAGAAAATCTTTTAAGACCCTCCACATGAACTGTTTAATTTTGTTTGGAATGGACATTGACCATAATCTCTTCCAATTCATTTGCAGACTCCTTACTGAAGAAGAACCTGGCAAAAAACCATGCTTAGTTTGCCCCGATTCTCTAACTATTTTATATGCACTCTTCACTGTGTAGCATCCATTTTTTGGTGAAGTTCCACATCCATTTATCCTAGCTATGTCGATCTCTGCCTAATGGGATAGCTTTAATCATTTTTGCTTTTTCAGGCCAAAAAATGTTGTCGACCAATTGAGAGTTCCATTTCGGTTAATTGGGTAGGATGAGCTCGACTACCTTAGCATCATGAAGAAGATTGTTTGGTGGAGTCACCACTTTGTATGTGTGGGGTTTTGGGAGCCACAGGCTTCTCCGAATGAGAATATTTTGTCCTGACCCCACTCTCAATCTACAACCAAGCTTGAGAATTTGGATTGCATCATGGATTCCTCTCCAAGTAAACGATGGCCGGCTACCCAATTTGGACTCAAAAATATCACCATTGGGAAAATATTTTGCCCTCATAATTTTGGTGAAATAGAGTCTGGACGTGTCAGCAGTCTCCAAGCTTGCTTCCCCAGTAGAGCCAAATTAAAATCTTTCATGCTTCTAAAGCCTAATCCTCCATCTGTCTTTGCTTTGCAAAGATTATTTCAATTATCCCAATGAATGGCCTTCTCCTTCTCCACAGTTACCCCACCAAGTACCTTGCGCTAACGGATTCTATATACTTTATAAGGCGATCTGATAATTTAAAGTAGGACATTGCATATGATGGGATTGCTTGAACTATGGCTTTTAGTAACAGCTCCTTACCTGCACAAGAGAGATATTGCTTCTTCCACCCACTAACTCTGGCAGTGATTCTATCTTGAATCGAAGCAAAGATGTTTGCTTTTTATTTTCCAACTACAGAGGGAAGACCTAAATACTTTTCATGTTTATCTACAATGGGTATATTCAGGATCTCAGCAATTCTGGCTTCGATCTCCGGGGGTGTGTTTTTACTAAACATCACTGCCGACTTCTCCTTGTTAATCATTTGACCAGAGGCTTTTTCATATAGGTTGGATGATCTCCTTGAAAGTCTGTTGCTTCCTGCATTGTGGCTTTGCCAAATAATAATGTGTCATCTGCGAAAAAGAGGTGAGAAATAGAAGGTGCTTCCTTCCCAACTTTGATCCCTTGTAATTTGCCACACCGTTGTGCTTCCTACAATAATATGGAAAAAACTTCAGCGCAAAGGATAAAAATGTAAGATGATAAGCGGTCTCCTTGTCTAATGCCACGGCTTGGGGTTAGGTTCCCGAATTCCACCCTATTCATTAAGAAAGTTGACGAGACTATTGACATGCAAGTGTAAACTGGATCAATGAAATTTTGGTGGAATCCTAATTGTTGCATTAGCCTAACCACGAAAATCCACTCCATTCTATCGTATGCCTTACTCATATCTAGTTTAATCGACATTCAACCCACCCCTCCTCTCCTTTTTGTTTCAAAAACATGATGAATCTCATAAGCTACCAGAATATTATCAGTGATGAGCCTCCTCGGAACAAAAGCTGTTTGCAATTCAGAGGTAATTAAAGAAAGGATTGGGCATAATTGATTAGCCAAAACTTTTGAAGCTAATTTATAGATCATATTGCATAAGCTAATAGGGCAAAATTGGGTAATAAATTCAAGAAATTGACATTTTGGGTATTAGGACAATATGGGTACAATTAAAACTTCTTGGAAACTGACCATTATTCAGGAAAAATAAGACAATTTTGGTAACACTATCTCCTACAATATGCCAGAATTTTTTATAAAAAATTGGGCTCATGCCATCAGGACTAGGAGATTTAAGAGGGGCCATTTGTGATAGAGCTTTGGTTACCTCATGTGCTTCGTAAGGATGAATCAAGCTATCATTCATGTCTGTGCTGACTTTCCTTTGAATTCGATCAAGGACTAGACTCAGTGTTTCCTTCGAAGGGTTAAATGAAGTGAATAGATCTCCAAAGTAGGAAGTAATGATATTTTCAATTTCTTCATCTTTCTCACACCACTTTCCTTCACTGTTTTTCAAACCCAATATTTATTAATTCTTCTCCTTCCCGAAGCTTTTGCATAGAAAAATTGTGTGTTCCTATCTCCCTCTTTAAGCCATTGTGCTTTTGCTCGTTGCTGCCACATCAAATCCTCTTGGTCCAAGAGGTCCTCCAGCTGTTTTTCTACCACGTTTATGCTTGCTTGTCTGACTGCCGGTGCCTCACTTCTATGCATCCTCTTCAACTGGTCTCTCATTCTGGTAGCCTTTTTTTTAACATCCCCATAGGTGGACTTACTCCATTGTGAAAGGCATGCTTTGTAAGAATTTAACTTATTAAGAAAAAGACGATTCATCCGTAGGAAACTGACCCCAATGATCTTTGATAATTTGTTCACATTCCTCGGCTTTAATCCACATTGCCTCAAATCTAAATCTTTTAGCCCTGTTGTTTCGATTAATCACTCCTTTTTTCTTATGAAGCGGTATGAATAAAGCTTCATGATCTGACTTGTGAGAAAAAACATGATAAACTCGAACCTCAAGAAAGGTACTTCTCCATTGTGGATTTGCGCATGCTCTATCTAGCCTAGCTCTTCCAATGCTATGGTCAATTTTTGTAGTGTGCCATGTAAATGGATGCCCCTCAAAACCAACATCATAAAGATTGCAAGACCAAAGTGCTTCTTAAAATAAGTTCATTTGCCAAAGAGGCCTATCTGCCATACCCCTACATTCTGACCTTGCCAAGACTTTGTTGAAATCACCTAAACAGATCCATAGGATGTCTGCCATGTTGTTGAGGTTCTTTAGGATATCCTATGATTGTCTTCTTATTGCAGTGTTTGGCTCGCCATCAAATCCATTTAGACGCCATTTAACTTGAGAGTTAGGTAGCATTACCATATCATCGATGAACCTCTTCTGATAATTCTGAAGTTCCACTGTTGTATCCTTTTTCCACAATATTGATAGACCACCCGAGCGACTTTTTGTTTCCACAGCAATTCCGAACATGTTGAAAGATTGTTTTAGATACTCAATTCTCCTTCTTCTACACTTAGTTTTGAAAAGGAAAATAATACTAGGATCTTTGCTTCGTATTAATTCACGAAGCTCTCGAACTGTTGAGTGGTTCCCAAGCCCTCGACAGTTCCAGGCTAAGGACTCATTGGTCTCGGTGGGACCGGTTTTCACTAGGCTCCACTATTGGATAAAAATCCAGCAATTCTACTTCTAATGGGACCACAATAACTTTAGACTTCTTGGGGAAAATATTCAGATTGTCTTTATCCTCAACCTCATCAACAAGGAGTTTACGTTTTTGTTGTTGTTTGGGGACAGGTCCTGTAACAAAAACCAATGCGGTTTTGTGGAAGCTTCCTCTTCCATTTTTTGGGTTCTTTGGTAGGGATATATGGTAGGTGTTTGGGTGTCTGATATGAGTTTTTAATTGTATGGGGATGGTAGAATTCGTGGGTTAAAGGAACTTCCACAAGAAACACATCAGGTGAATTATTGTTATGGTTAGGTGGGTCATTGGGTTGACTTAAAATTGAACTACTTGTGGTTAACGATTGCTCAATGGTGGGAGTTTTTGGACGAGGGTAGATCTAAGTGGCTAGTGGTTCACTGTGACAAGGCTTGCCCAATTGCAAGTCTGAGGGCTCTGTGGAGTTGTTGAAATGTGGTAGAACTAGAGAATTGGAGGACTTTTTGCAGGTTGAGTTGTTTTTTGTCGCAATTTGTGGGCCACCGTTATCCATGTTTATTGTGTCTGTGTCGACTGTGATTTTTGAAGGTTGGAAAACCGTTATCTTCCCCTGACTGTGCCCCCGAAAACTCTGAGATGTATCCACACAATCCAATTCAATTGGAGTCTTCATTGTCTTTTCCAGCTGTACTTTCGTTGATTTTTGAGATACACATATAGCTAATTTAAATTTTGAAGAGTCTTAGTCTTCTTTGTCTTTATCCTTGTCGTTGACTATTAACTCGAAATTTTGAAATTTAGCTACTGTACCTTCCGTAGTTGCTTGGGGCTTCTCCCTATGTGACTGGTTGCGGCCCAATCCACCTCCTAGGGTAGGGCTCTCAGCCAGCTTCCGAATTGTTTCATGGCACAACAAGTAGAGGACGTTACCCATCTTTCTTCACAATCCTTCTCTCCATGCCCAATTCTTCCATAGACATAACAAAAATTTGGTAATCTTTCGTACCGAAAATAAACTTTTGTGTTCCCTTCCACCGAACATGAACTTCATACCTCTCATAAGAGGTTTGGATGTGTCAACATCTATTTGAATCCGCAAGAATTTTCCTAATGCTATTCCATTATGTTCTGCTTCCACCCTAGGAATCTGCCAACATGATTCCCAATTAATTTGGCCATGTTGACGTTCATCCTGTTGAGAGGAAGATTATATGCTTGAAGCTAGAAAGGGCACCATACAAAAGATACTTCTGCTAGCTGAACTTCTCCTGCGTATTCTTGAATATTCAAAAGGTTTTTATCAAATGACCCAGGCCTGCCTGCCAGAGCTTTATTTTTGTCAAGTTCACAGCTGAACAGAAATAAAACAATATCATCACTCAAAAATTTGCATTCAACACCTTTCTTGAGATTCTATACCCCTTTCATTGTTGAACATAAAGCTGCCAGATTGACCCTCTTTGGGCTGAGAATCTTACCCAGTAGGCAGTGGGATCCCATCAAACTAACCAAAGAATCCTGGCTATCACCTATTATTGCAACATCCTCCATATCGGATAAAGGGAATTTCTCCCATAAGTTTTCTATCTCTTCAACCATCCTTAGGAGGGTACTATGTTCAGTCCTTGATCTTATTAGAATACCGGTTCAGCACGCATAGAGAAGGAATCGCTCTATATGGAAGTCTAAAAAATAACAAAAATAATGAAAATCCAACAAATGATAACAAAACAATCAAACGAAAGACATTTACGAAATGCTAGACTAGATAATGCTGAAAAGAAGAAAATTATCAATTTGAGAATAGACGAAGGGACTCAGAATCTATTTTTGGAATGTAAATAAGACTCCAAAGAGAAGACTGAAAACTTGTAAAGACAAGAGAGGAAGCTCATAGAGAGAACTCATGAGACTCGGTTTTTAAAATTTAGTATTTTGAAATGGAATGATCTATCTACACTGGCGAAATTGAATTTTGAATATAATAATCTGCCACGAATATTGATTAAAATTATATTTAATTTTCAAATTGACTGGAGTAGTATTTTATGCTGTCTGTCAGAGTTCTAAGCCTTCCAAGTTATTCTGCATCATCTGTGTGAACTATATGCATTTAAACTTAATTATCATTGTGGAAGAGAAGACCCAAGAGCATTTACTGTGTAGAGCGTAGACTCGTGTTTGTCCGATCAGTCGTTGATGCTCCCATATACAAATTTTCCTCTCAGCTAACAATTAAGATACTGCCTAAAGCTAGAATAAAAAAAAGGGATAACTTTTACGAAGGATAATTATAAAGAAGTTCCATAATAAGTTGCTGGGACTAACACGACGTTTGTCCCTTAATGGCCGGCTTTATAAAGATTTCAAAATAATTCGTGGGGACAAATGTCACTTAATTTTAACTTTTAATGATATGTGCTTTTCTCTCGTTACATCCATAAATTAATTTCAGACATGTTGACTCTCAATTGTTTTATTTCTGTCAATGAATGAAGGAATATTAGTCAGCAGCTGGATGAAAGAATATTAGTCATCAGCTGGTTCTGCAAAGCTCACTATCACACAAAAGCTACTGAGCTCACAGTAGTTGAGCTCATGTAATTGAGCTCAGCTTACATGAGCTCAGCTACTGTGAGCTTAGCAGCTCAATCAGCTCAAGGTGCACAGCAAGACAAATCCTAAGGATCATTTCATTAGTCACATGGTATAACAAACTCAGTGTGTTCTCCAAGAAATAATAGATAAGATTAAGTTAGTTAGGATAATTCTTTTAGAAATTTTGCCACTTGGCGTTACTTGATTCATGGAGCTTGTATATAAATAGGGACCCTTTGTAATTTTTCTTTTTTGAGATATTTTGAATATAGAATCACAATTCTCCAAACTTTGAATTACTGCATTTTGTTCATGGTATCAGAGCAGCTTCTGATCCATTGATTCAAGCATAGCTCAAGAAGAAACTGACTTAGTAGCATATTCGGCTACTCAATACAATGAAGACCCCTTATACCTACAAGGATTAGATCACCCTGGAATGCTCCTTGTTACCTCACCATTAACTGAAGCAAATTATCTCAACTGGAGCAGGTCTATCAAGATATCACTTGGAGCAAAACTCAAATTGGGTTTCATCACTGGTGCGTGTGAAAGACCTTCAGGAACATCTTTGAATTTGAACAGTGGAAGAGAGTAGATTGCATGGTAAGATCTTGGATCTTGAATTCAATTTTAAAGGAAATAGTAGAAGCCTTTATTTACACTACTTTAGCTAAGGGATTATGGGATGAACTTCAAGAACGTTATGGTGAATGTAATGGTCCTCTATTTTATCAGTTGCAAAGAGAAATTAGTAGCATAACACAGGGCACTGAAAAGATAGAAAAGAACTACACGAGATTGAAGAAATTATGGGATGAACTTAATTGTCTAATGCCTGTTCCAATCTGTACCTGTGGAGCAGGGAAAGAGATTTCTGATCTGGCTTCATTTAACAGGTTAATGCAGTTTCTCATGGGATTGAATAATGCATTTGATCATGTTAGGAATCAAATCCTGGTTATGGATCCCCAACCCACGGTAAATAAAGCATATTCTATGGTATTGAGTGTTGAAAAACAAAGGGACGTGCATGCCATATATCCAGAAAGAAATGAGAATGTGGCAATATTTTCAAAGGCTCAAGGTTTAAGGAAAGAAAATGCAGGAAGGGGTGCTGGAAAAGGTAGAGGAGGATATGCAGGAAGAGGTGGCGGTAGAAGACCAGGAAACAGTGAAATGGAATACATGCATTGTGACCACTGCAATATGGATGATCATACCAAAGATAATTGCTTCAAGATATATGGATATCCAGACTGGTATAAGAACATGAAAGAACAGAAAGGAAAAGGCACAAACAGCTACAAGCAGGTGGCTAACATGGCTGAGACACCTCTTGACATGAATGAAGACTATGCAGGAACTGGAACAGAAGCACAGACAACAAGTATTACTGCAATTGTGCAACAAGAATTGACGAAGCTTCTGAAGGGTAAGATGCCACTGGACAACATGAATCAAGTGAATTTTGCACATGTCAAGGACTTTGCAGGTATGAAAACCTTTCATTTTGCCTATACAATTCTTGATCAATTGAAATCTGGAACCTGGATATTAGATACAGGTGCTAGTAGTCATATGTGCTCAGCCCTTAAACTTCTTCAAAATACACAACCTATTGTTCAAAACACACCTGTATATCCTACCAGATGGTTCTATTAGACAAGTGGAACACACAAGGACTGTAAACATCAATCAAAATGTGTAACTAACTGATGTGTTGCATGTACCATCTTTCTATTACAATCTTATATCAATATCTAAACTAACACATGGTGCACATATCAAAATGATATTTTATCCAAATCATTGTCTATTGCAGGACCTAACGAGTGAAGAGTTAGTAGCTATTGGTAGATTAGTTGGAAAATTCTATGTATTAGATAGCTTGAGTCTGTTGGACAAAGGGGGTGAAAGGTGTAACCAGCTGAAAGGATCTAGAATGGGTGAAAGTTGCAAAATTACTTGTACTAGTTGTGATGAAATGAATGAATTTTCTGATGACTCCTCTATTGAATGGCACAAAAGACTTGGTCATCCCACATTCAATATCATGCAACATCTACCTTTTATAAAACCAAAAATCAACATTGACTCAATGTAAGAATGTGAGATATGTCACAGGGCTAAACAATACAGATTGAGCTTTCCAACTAGTAAAAGTCAATCTACTCGAACTTTTCAGTTAATTCATGTTGACCTTTGGGGTCCATATAGGCAACATTCCCTTACAAATACACCTTTCATGTTGACTATAGTAGATGACTTTAGCAGGAGTACTTGGACTTTTTTGTTAGCTCATACGTCACAAGTAGTCCTAACGTTAAAGTATTTCTTTGCCATGGTGGAAACTCAGTTTAACAAGAGAGTTAAAATCATAAGAACTGATAATGGCACAGAGTTTACAAACTTTGACTGTCAGAACTTGTTAAAGGAAAATGGCATAGAACATTAGAGGACATGTGTTTACACTCTATAGCAAAATGGAGTCGTGGAAAGAAAACATAGATATTTACTTCAAACAGCCAAATCCTTAATGTTTCAAGCTAATCATCCTTCCAAATTTTGGCCATTTTCTCTTCTTATGGCCACACATCATAAATAAAACACCAACACCCACCTTCGATTGGCATACACCCTTTGAACTTTTATATGATCACAAACCAGATTACTCATCTCTTAAGATTTTTGGTTGTCTATGCTATACAACCAACACAGCACCACACAAAGGGAAATTTGATACTAGGGCTCACAAATGTATTTTTCTTGGATTCAGTCATGGTCAGAAAGGATATAAGGTTTATAACCTTGATACAAATAGGATTTGTGTCAGTAGGGATGTTCTCTTTTATGAAAACACTTTTCCCTATCACAGTCCAAAAGAACAGATAACTCCAAAACCTCAGTTGAAGGACACAACAACAGACATACCTTTACCATTAGTCCCTTATGATTCACAACCAGAACCTGAAATTAAAAATGAGCCTACTACCTCATCTAATAGAACTATATTGATGACAGAGCCATCAAGTTCAAATAGTGATACAGAGGAAACACCAGCAGAAGTTCAAAGAAGAAGTACTAGAACTAGACTCAGACCTGCATGGTTGAGTGATTATATAGTTGGAGTGACCTCTGATATAGGCATAACAACTGCTACGAATGACTCACAAATCTTAGATAAATGTTCCTCTAAATATACTTCAGCAACTTTCCCATTTCAAATTTTACCAAATTTAGACACTGCACATATGTCTTTCTTAGCAAACTTATCTAATATGCAAGAATCAGTGACATATGAACAAGCTTGTAGAGACAAAGGATGGGCTGAAGCCATGCAAAGGGAACTGGAAGCCTTAGAAGAGAATGATACTTGGGAGCTAACAAGACTGCCACGTGGAAAGAAAATGATAGGTTCCAAATGGGCATACAAGGTGAAATTGAAACCAGATAGAAAGATAGACAAACTTAAGGCTAGGCTAGTAGTAAAGGGATACCATCAAGTTGCTGGAATTGACTATAGGGATAGCTTTTCACCTGTAGCTAAGTTAGTTACAATGATAATGTTCCTTGCAATAGCAGCAGCTAAGTCCTGGTTTTTACATCAGTTGGATATAAATAATGCCTTCCTACATAGGACTCTAAAGGAGGAAGTCTATATGGCACCACTAGAAGGTTACATTCACTACAAGAAAAAAGATCATTAGTGACGATATTTTTTAGTGAAAAAAGATCATTAGTGACGATATTTTTTAGTGAAAAAATAATATTGTCACTAAAGATCAATTTCAGTGACAACACCAAATCTTGTTGCAATTGTTTGTGTCTTCAGTGACAACAACAAAATGTCGTCACTAATTGCATCCGCCTTCTGGCGCCAACTTTTATTGCTGACAAGAGATAAATGTTGTCACTAAATATTGAGTAATAGTGACAACATTCTTCATGTTGTCACTGAAAATACGGCAAAAAAATTAGTGACAACTATTATCATAACAAAAAATGTACCCCTTTATTGACAATCACATGCTTTGTCACTGATATATATTCAATGCATTATGGACAATATTAATCATCACTAAAACAATATCTTATTCTGACAACTAAAATTTGTTGTCACTAACTCCATTTTTTTTTTACAACATTCGCGAGTTGTTACTGAAAATGTGTGTAATGGTATTAGTGACAACAAATTCCGTCACTAAAAAATTAACTTTCTTTTTTTGTTTTATCAACGGTATTAGTGACAACTTATATCGTCATAGATTCCTCTATATTCTCTGACAAGAAACATGTCATCATTAAAAAATCATTTTCTCTGACAACATTCATACGTTGTCACTAAAATATATCTAAACATATTAGTGACAATTGATATCGTCACTAAAGCTTTAACAATTTTAATTTTTTTAAGGTATTAGTGACAACTTATATCGTCACTGATTCCCCAATTTCTCTGACAAAATTCATATGTTGCCACTAAACTATATCTAATAATATTAGTGACAACACATGTTGTCATAAAATCTCTATTACTTTTCAAAGTATATCTAAGACATTAGTGACAACAGTAGTCATCACTGTATCCTTATATTTACTGACAACACAAAAATGTTGTCACTAAAGTTTGGACTTTTTTTAATAACTTTTATAATTCAAATGGATGGTATTAGTGACAACTTGTGTTGTCAATAAATACTGGACCTTTTATGACAATCTCATTATGTTGTCACTGAAGATAGTATTTTTTATGACAACTATCTTAAGTTGTCATTAAAAATACTCTCGGCCATTAGTGACAAGCACGTTGTCACTGAATCTTCTACATTTTTTGACATCATAAACTTGTCACAAAATATAGGCTCTTTTGAAAACATATTATTGGGAGGAATTAGTGACAACATTATCATCACTAAACGTTTACATTCTCTGACAAGAATATGTTGTCACTAAACAGCATTTAAAGTTAACCTATTCACGTTTAGAAAAATTAATTCAATGGGATTAGTGACAACATAAGTCGTCACTGAACATTCAACATTCTCTGACAAGAATATGTTGTCACTAAACCCAATTTAATGTTAACCTCCTCATGTTGATAAAAAATTAAATCAACGGGATTAGTGACAACATAAGTCGTCACAGATTCTACGTACTAGTGACAACATTTCTCATCACTATATCTTGATCTTTTTCTGACAACTTGAATGGGTTGTCACTAAAGTTAGACTTTTTGTTTTAACATTTAAATTTAAAGCATTAGTGACAACCTATGTTGTCACTGAATCTATACCTTTTCTGACAACTATATCATATTGTCACTTAAAGGGTATCTTTTTTGACAACTTCCACAAGTTGTCATTGAAATATATCCTGTATGTTAGTGACAACATTTGTTGTCACTGAAAATTTATATATTTGTGTGTTATCTACGTATATATATGTATGTATATAAGTACATATAGTACATATATAAGTATATATGTATACTTGTATATACACACACACACATACATATATATATGCACACACACACATATGTGATTATATACATACTTATATACATACATACGTATGTATATACATGTGTGTGTATAGATACATACATACATAAATGCATACATTTATGTATATACACACAGACACATATATACATATTATACACACATAGATAAACAGATATACATATGCATATACACATATCCATATATACATACATTTATGTATACACACACACACAGATATACATATATACATATGCATTTACACATATTCACACACACATGTGTATATGTGTATATGCATATGTATATATGTGTATATGTGCATGTATATATAAATGTATGTATATATGTATGCCTACACACACACACATATAAACATAGTATACATTCATACATACGTATATATGCACATTGTCTACATACACGTGTGTGTGTGTGTATACATACCTATTTGCACAGTCTCTATCATTCCAATGCTATATCTCAGATTCTCTATCTCATGATGGATAGTTCCTCTTATATTTTCATTTATATTTTTGAGATAATCTTTGTCCATCTATAATAATTCCATGTCTAAACTTGATCGGTCCCTATCTAAACCCATTACTAATAACATATGTAGCGTTGTCAACAGTACGAATCTAGGCTCGAACACGATTGGAACCCATTTTCCCTTAATAAAATAGGGTTGAATCCGAAATATTCTATTTTGACTCGGACCCAAGCTAAACCTATTTATATGTATGTATGTATATGTTTTATTTTAATAATCAATATGTAATGGATAATAATTCTTTCACACTGTCTAGATCCAGACCTGATCGGACTCGAATCTGAGAAACCAAATATTGGACCCATCAGGTAACGGGTTGAAGTCCAAAACAATATCACTTAATCGGGTCCGAGTCAAAATTAAAATTTCAAACCCAGCCCCGGCCCATTACTGTTTAAAAAAAAAAACTCTTTGAGAAAAAGTAAAATTAAAATCCAACAGCTTCCCCAAAATTTCCCCCCCACCTTTTTGCACCAAAAAATCAAAATTCCCTCTCCAATTCACTCGTCCCTACCAAATATTTTCCAATTCCCCATTCTTCACCAATTTCTTCTCTCTACCAAATTCAACTACCTTCTTCGTCCCTATTCCACCTGGGAAAATAGTGCAAAATCAAAATTCTGCACTCTTCGTCCCTATTCTAGCTGGGAAAATAGAGCAAAATCAGAATCTGCATTTTCATCCCTATTCTAGCTGAGAAAATAGAGCAAAATCATACATCTCTTCATCTGCACTATTCGTCCCTTTTCCAGCTGGGAAAATACAGCAAAATCAGAGACCTATTCAGGTGCATCCTTCGTCCCTATTCTAGTTGCACCACGTTCATCCCACATTCAGAGAGTGATTATATTTTACTGGGAAAATCGAGCAAAATCAGAGATGAGCAAGGGAACAATCGAACGCAAGTGGAAGTTGAAGAAGAGGCGGAAATCTCTGTTTCTGTAGAAATTCCAACTGAGAAGAAGAAGCACGAACCCCTCCTCGTACGATTTTCAACCTTTTTTTTTCTTCTTCTTGTTATGTAAAGTATGGCTAGCAATCAAATCCCTAATTTTAGTTGTACCCTAGCTTAGGCTAATGCTAATTTTCTCCTAAATTTCGTTTGGTAATTTTGTGATGCATAAAACTTTGTGCTTTTGCGGTAGGTTAATCTGCTGGCAGGGGAGAAACCGATTCAAATTGAAAAAGGGAGAATAAGTCAGGGAAAGAGGGAGATAGCAAATTGGGATTAGGTCTGAAAGATTGAATACAAGTTAGCAGGGACGAACTATTGAAATTGAAGAACTAAAGTAAGAAGAAAGATTTTGATTAACTGAAGTAAGAAGAAAGATTTTGATTAATCAAAACTAACAACATGGCATAGCTGGTGGCACCTGCTCTCCATAACTCTTGAAAGCTTTATGCCATTTGCAAATTTGAAGATACAACCAGTTGCTGTCAGAAGATTCAATTGTCAATCAATCGCCCTAATTTAGCTATCAATCAATCCCCCTGATCTAGCTATCAATCAATCCCCTTGATTTAGCTATCAATCAATCCCCTTGATTTAGCTGTCAATCAATCATCTTAATTTAGTTAACTTATTTGTTAATACAATTAATGTATTTTATGTGTTTTCCTAGTTAGATAGTCAATTAAATATGTTAATGTATATCTGTAGCCTATCAATTAGTCAATTAGCATAATTAGGGATTTTCTTATTGTAAAACTAGTCTAGGTTCATTGTAACAGTTGTCTAGATTCGTCTTGTACTAAGCCTATAAATATAGGCCTAATTTCACAATGAGAAGAACACAAGTTCAATTTCTCAAAATTCTCTGTGTTTAATATGCTATCAGAGCCCTTGATCTCTACATAGTCATAGTTCAGATTTTTTCCAGCTTTTGGTTCCTAGTTCTCTAGCAACCTCTTTATATAGTCAAAGTCCAGTTCTTTCCTCCTAGTTCGTTCGTATCCTCATGTCTTCAGACAAGGAGTCCTTGATTCGTTTTAATGACAAAAACTACTCAGCCTGGGCATTTCACTTCAGGATATATGTCAAAGGAAGAAATCTATGGGGTCATGTTGATGGTAGCAAACATGTTCCTAAGCAAGGTACAGATGAATATGCCAAGTGGGAGGTCACGGATGCACAAATCATGGCATGGATTTTGGGATCTGTAGAACCTAACATTGTTTTGAATCTCCGACCCTCCAAGACGGCTGCCGAGATGTGGAATTACTTAAAGAAAATCTATAGCCAGCAAAACGCAGCTCGTAGATTCCAGCTTGAATATGAATTATCCATAATTCATCAGGATAATCTCTCTATTTTTGAATTTTACTCTAACTTTATGAATCTTTGGGCCGAATACACTGATATAATCTATGCTACATTACCATCAAAAGGTCTTGATGCTGTTCAATCTGTTCATGAAATTGCAAAAAGGGATCAATTTCTCATGAAATTGAGATTTGAATTTGAGGGTACCAGATCCAATCTTATGAATCGAGATCCTGTTCCCTCCTTGGATATATGTCTCAATGATCTACTACGAGAAGAACAACGAATTTTCACTCAAGCAGCCATTGAACAACGAAGACCCACATCAGTTCCAATGGCTTATGCAGCACAAAGGAAGCCAAGAGGTAAGGACACAAGGGTTGTTCAATGTTTTTGTTGCAAAGGATTTGGTCATTATGCTTCGAATTGTCCCAAAAAATTCTGTAACTATTGCAAAAGAGATGGTCATATTATCATGGAATGCCCGATTCGACCTCCCAAGAAATCTGAAACAGCATTTATTGCCTCGGTTGGCTCTTCTAGTAATGGTGGTTCCGCGGATATAGCACCGTCAACACAAAATATTCTTACTCCTGCTCAAACTTTAACACCTAAGATGGTACAACAAATGATTTTCTCTGCATTCTCTACCTTAGGACTCTCAGGTAAACTCTTGTCTACTTTATCCACTTGGTTTTGTGATTTCGAGGCATCCAATCATATGACAAATAATGCTCAAAACCTTACCAATGTCAAGAAATATTCTGGAAACCTTGAAATTCATACTGCTGATGGCAATTTGTTACCCATTACAGCCACTGGTGATATTTCTCCTTCTTTGACTAATGTTTATGTCTCTCCAAGCCTTGCCACTAACCTTGTTTCAGTTGGCCAGTTGGTTGACAATAATTATAAAGTAGAATTTTCTAAATCTGGTTGTGTTGTGCAGGATCAACAGTCAGGGAAGATGATCACAAGGGGGCCTAAATTAGGACGTGTTTTTCCTCTCCAATTTCCTTCCTCACCCTGTCTTTCAATTCCTTTTGTCACTTGTAATCTCGCACATGTTGATTATCGAGTATGGCACAAACGTCTTGGACATCCAAACTCTAATGTACTCCATGATTTGCTAAATTCTGACTTACTCGGGAATAAAAAGCATGTTTCTATTAATGATGTCTAATTTGATTGTGATTCTTGTAAACTTGGTAAGAGTAAAACTTTGCCATTTCCTACTCACATGCCTAGTCCTGTTTAACCTTTCGAAATGATACATAGTGATTTGTGGGGTTTGGCACCAATTATATCTCATGCTAATTACAAGTACTTTGTCACTTTTATTGATGACTAAAGGCACCAATTATATCTCATGCTAATTACATGCTAATTAAGGTTTTACGTTCGGGCAATGGGGGAGAATATATGTCTCATTTGCTTCAAGATTTCATGCAGGCTAATGGAATAATCTCTCAAAGATCATGTCCTCAAACCCCACAACAAAATGGAGTAGCCGAAAGAAAAAATGGCCACCTCCTTGATGTTGCTCGAACTCTTTTATTAGAATCCTCAGTGCCTGCTCGATTTTGGTGTGAAGTTATCTCCACTGCTGTCCATCTCATTAATAGGTTACCTTCTCCTTCATTGAATCATGTCTCTTCTTTCCATAAGTTATTTGGTCATCCCCCCAATTATTCTGATCTTCGTACCTTTAGTTGTGTATGTTATGTTCATCTTTCTGCACAAGAACGCACAAAATTCACAGCCCAATCAGTTAAATGAGCTTTTATAGGATATTCAGTGCATCACAAATGGTTTTGCTGTTATGATCCTAATTTGCGTCGTGTTCGCATTTTTAGAAATGTAATCTTTTTTGAAAATTAGTGTTTCTTTTCCGATCATCAGGACTCTTTTTCTCCTTCATTTTCTATGTTGCCTCTATTTCCTAATCCTATTGCAGATCAAGAAACTTCTAAACCATTTTTGGTATATCAAAGACGTTCCCAAGCCACGATCAATCAGCCTTCTACTTCTTCTGTGCCCCCTCAAGCTCCTTCCCTTGCTGCGGATCCTCTCGCACTACCTGAATCTGACATTCCCAGACGTAGTACTCGAGTCAGTAAACCACCAGAAAGGTATGGCTTTTCTAATCCTGTCTCTTTGACAGTCACTTTGTCTTCTATTCCTATCCCTTCATCTTATAAGCAGGCAATGGAACATGAGTGTTGGTGTCAGGCTATTGAAACAAAACTTCTTGCTCTTGAAGAAAACCAAATCTGGGATGTTGTACCACAACCTTCATCTATCAAGCCACTTGGCAGCAAATTTGTGTTTTCTGTCAAACTTCATTCTGATGGTTCCATAGACCGTTACAAGGCTCGGTTAGTGGTTCTTGGGAATAAACAAGAGTATGGTCTCAACTATAAAGAAACATTTGCACCAGTTGCTAAAATGACCACAGTGCGAACTATCCTAGCACTTGCAGCATCTCAGTCATGGTCCTTACTTCCAATGGATGTTAAAAACGCGTTTCTACATGGTGATCTCAAAGAAGAAGTCTACATCAAACTTCCATCTGGTATGCCTACTTCTTCTCCTAATGATGTTTGCAAACTAAAACGCTCCCTATATGGCTTGAAGCAGGCACCGCGCTTGTGGTTTGAAAAGTTTAGATCTACTCTTCTTGGTTTTTCCTTTACCCAGAGCCAATATGACTCTTCTATGTTTCTCCAACGAACATCCAAAGGTATGGTTGTTCTTCTTGTGTATATGGATGACGTTGTCATCACTGGTTCTGATTCAGAGGCTATCTCTAATCTTCAAAAAATGTTGCACACCACTTTCCATATGAAAGACCTTGGCCAACTTAATTATTTCTTGAGTTTGGAAGTTCATCATCGTCCCCAAGGTATTTTCTTGAATCAACGCAAGTATACTCAAGATCTAGTTCAGTTGGCCGGACTTGCGGGCAATGCTTCTGTTGACACTCCAATGGAAGTCAATGTGAAATATCGACGAGATGAATGGGAGCTCCTCAAGAATCCTATTTTATATCGTAAGTTGGTTGGTAGTCTTATTGTAGACACCAAATTTTGACACACCGTTTATTTTCAAACATGGGAGGGGCATGTTTGCACTTTTATGCCAAATTTTAATTCTTCAATAATTTGGAGAGTAAAATAGTAATTTTATCTGTAAATATTTTTCTATCAATTTTTAGGGGTTTTAAATTCATCTTTTTTACTTTTATACGAATTTATTAATTTGTTATGATTTTTCTAGATTTAATTGGTATTTTTTATATTTTTACCAGCATAAGGGCAAAATGGTAATTTCGTCTCGCGAATACCATTTTAGCTCATTACTAGTTCCAAATTCATTTTTCAAATTCTTCAGGCATGTTTCTGAATTTTCTTGATTTTTTCAGAGATGATTTCTATTTTTCTGTGAATTTTTATTGCCCAAGGGCAAAATCGTCATTTTACAAATTAAATTCATTTTTCATCAATTTTGAGTCAAAAATGCATTTTCTAGTGTTTTAAGCTTATTTGTAATTTTTGATAATTTTCTGAGGACAATAACTATTTTTCTGTGAATTTTTGTCATCCAAGGGCAAAATTGTCATTTCACATTTCAAACTCATTTTTCACTAATTTTTGGGTCCCAAATTCGTTTTTAGATTTTAAGCATATTTCTAGGTTTCTAATTTTTCTTGGAGTGAATTAGTGTTAATGAATTTATTATTTATATTTTTATTAATTTTTCATTATTGTGAAAGAATAAATTTTTAAAGGATAAAGTTGTAATTTTTGTAGTCAAGGGCATTTTGTTCTTTTAACCATTTCTTGGAGATTAAAACTTGTGCAGTATAAATACCCCACTTGGGGAGGGAAAAAAAAAGAGGAGAAAAAAAAAAAGAAACCCTAAAACACTTTGCTTTTTTTTTTTTTTTTTTTGGATCAAACACATACAGATATACACCAAAAAACACACACTCCCTTTCCCTTTTGATTTCCGGCTACTGTTCATCAAAATTCAGTACTGTTTATCGTCATCAACTTCAGATTTTTACTGTTCATCATTAGATTGGCCTTTGAGCTTTGAAAGGTGAGTTCTTAATTCCTCTTTTGATTTTAATTTATCTTTCTTTTCTATTTTTACAAGAGTCTGATTATGTACATTCATTTACTTGAAACTGTTGGTTGAATCTGTTCTTCTGTTGCTTTAATTTCTGGGTTCTGATTTTTTATGTTAAAGTTTAAGTCCATCTGAGCGTTGTTCTTCTTTGGGTTTGTGTTTTGTTTTATTTTCATTTATGAGATTCTTTATCTGAGTCTCCTACTTTATTTCATCGTTACCATTCCACTGTCCACAAGCCAGAATTACCAAAAAATTTCCCTCAATCGCCAGTTCTATCCAATTTCCACTGTTTCTCTCCTTCCTTTCATCAGTTATTACGACCATCAGTATAATCAGCAGAGCAACCCACTGTTAGCAAACCACTAATCCTCTCCCAATCAGGCCTAACCCCTCACTACCGTCAAACACCTCCCAAACAGAGACGTGAGCAAATTCAACTCACAATTGAGCTCACTATTTGTTCATCACCAGTTCACTGCCAATCCAAATCAGCAAACCTCCCCTGTTGCCAACCACGTCTCCCACGCCTGCAAAAAGAACAACAAACACACAACCTCAACAAACGGCCTCCATCACCGCTAGTTTAGCATCACAACCACCATTTCTATCCCCCTGCATTGCCAAACCACCACCACCACCACCACATCAGCCATCCAACACCACCAGCCCAAAAGCCACTTAAGTCACATCCCACCGCCAAAAATCAATCACTCATTCATCACCAACAAACAGTCTCCATCCGGGCCAAAACACCACTAAATTTAGTCATTAGCATCAGCGAGAATCACAACCCAATTCCAGTACATCCACCAGAACCATTAACAATCAGCAACTACGACCCAACCCACAGTCAATTCCAATCACCAGCAATACCTCCAATTGCCACTTATTACCTACAAAAAGAAACAAACCTGATAGCCAGAATCCATCATACTCTACCATCTCTCACGATTTTAACACAAACACCACCTCCACTCACCAATTCGCTTGTCAAAAGCCCCTCTCTTGCAACTAGTGCGAGCCATAGTCTAATCTAAACAACCATCAGAGCACAAACCCCCCTAACACCGCTGTTAATCTCCACACCAACAGCTGCGAGCCGTGGCTATATTTCAAATTAGCTTCTGTTTGTTGATTTATGATGACTTTATTTTATGATTTGAAGAGTCTGAGACTTGATTTGTTGGATTTGGAATAAGATAAAGAGAAGAACAGAGGGGAGAAAGAGTGAGAGTTGACAGAGAATAGAGAGATGAACGAAGAGAAAGATCTTGGAAAACCGAGGGAGAAGGAGACAGCGAGAGTGGGGAAAGAGAGAAAGAGTGAATGGAGAAGCCGAAAGAAGAAGAAAAATTGGGGAAGAAAGAAACAAATCAGAGAGGGAAAACAGGGGAGGAGAATAGAGAGAAGAAGGAAAAGGAAATAGGTGATCGAACTGGAAAAGAAGCTGGAGAGAAAGCCAGAAAATCAGATGAAAAGAGGGGAAGAGAGAGAGAGAGAGAGAGAGAGAGAACGAAAAAAAATGATGATCAAAAATTAGAAGTGTTAAGATTTTTGATTTTTCAGTTAATTCATTAGGTTTGGTTGTTAATTTCTCTTAGTTTAGTTTTTAATCCATTAATTAGATTTAATCAGATTCACTAAGTTAGTTAATCGATTAATCTTTAATTTGTTTTTGGGCAATTTTAGAATATTTATTTTTTAGTCTTCAATTTTGTTTTTGTATCACTATATCCTGATCTCCTTTTGACTTTCTGCATTTAAGTCCCTGGTATTTTATGAAATTGCCTACCTACATTTCGTTTTCCTTTCAATTAAGTCCTTGATTTGCAGATGTAACCCCCTAGTTGCTGGAATTTATTATTTTGTTCCCCTACTTACTTTAATTTTGCATTTCTACCCTTCTAGACTTTGTGAATTTTTTAATTTTTATACCTTAAGCTTTATGGAGCTTCATTTTAATCCCTCTAGTTGCTAGAATTTACATTGTACTCTAATTACATATTTTCTTAGGCTTTATTTATTTATATAGTGATACCTTGACTTGTGTATTCATTTTTTAAGTATTGGTACCGGGTCTTCAAAGAGGTATCCCTATTCCTCATTAATCTCTCTTTATGTGCTCCAACGTGCTCTAATGTGATATTTTATGCAAACTTTTTATGCGTTTCTTATTTTATGCACTTTTTGCATATTTATTTACTTTTATGTTATTTAATTTTAAATTTTAATTATTTTGACAAAAAAATGTAATATTTTGTATTTAGTTAGACAATGTAATAGTTAGATTATTTTTCTCATATTTTAGTAAAATCTTGTATTTAGATAGAAAGTGTAATAGATAGGGCATTTTTTAATTTCTCCCCTTAAATTGTAAATCAAGCCCCCCCGATGTAATAGTTAGGGTTTATTCGCTTTTGTGTGCTTACATGCTTATTTCTTTTACCGCTTTCCTTAGGATTTTTACATCTAGAATATTATGCTTATGTGCTATGTGCTCCTATGTGATCTTACATGTTTTTTATATATACGTTTAAGTTGCTTTTAATTCATGCTTTAATATTAAATTCATGTTTTATGTTATTCCGTCACCACACTAGTCCAACGCTAGTTGTGGCTTCTTTCTTTCCCGCTAGTCCAATGCTAGTGGGACTTTTTAGAATGGGCTAGTTCAATGCTAGACCCTTAGGACATTTTAGTATTAGGATCATTCGTGTGCATTTCACATTTCACACACTTTTAGTTTTCTTTCCATTTAACATGATTTTATTATTACTATTATTATTCATTATTATTATTATTATGTTGACAACATTTTCAAAATGCATAACATTTAAGTTGCATCTCACTTAGACTTTAGGACATTTGTGTGATTCGACTAGAAATAGTCGTCTACTCACGTGGGAAGCGGTGGCGTACATGCCGTTCCCCCCTCCGTGAGTAGAAACATTCAGTCACGAGTTATTAGTCCCCCGTACCCGTCATGTTGCATACCCACCTTCTTTCTTCACTTACTATATATTATTATTTTCTTTTCTTTTTGCATCACATTTTGCATAAAACTCGTGACTCCCTCGAGGTCTCGACTCGGGTTTCGCAATTAATGCGATAATTCCGACCAAGCCTCGACGGAACATTTCGACCCTCTCGATATTCACATTTAGATTTAGGATTTGCATTCATTTAGATACATCCGAAACGCGATAGAATTTAGGGTTAATTAGGAAATTTTGATTAAACCTCGCAACTAGCTTCGGCTAGGTTGAAAGGGTGCCTTAGGCGCAAGCCTTTGCCTTCCCTTTCTTCAAATGTGACTCCCGAACCTTTTTTCTCTCGTTTTTCGTAGACCAGAGTCGAAAAAGGGTTTTAAATCATTTTTTTAAAAATTTTACTTTTTATTTTGTTTAAACGATTTTCGGGTGACTTGGTACACCCTAACTCAGTACCAAGTGGCGACTCCATTTTCTTTTAAAATAAAACCCTTTTTCAAAATTATTTGGCCAAACCTGTCGCACTTTTAGTCCCGGCCTTGTTTTCTTTTAAAATGTCATTTTTCTTAAAATACATTTTTTTACTAAAACTTGATTTTTCTCATACACGCACGGTTTTTTTAAAACCTTTATTTTTGAAAGGGTCACCGAGACCGGACCGTCTTTTTAGGATGCGACAGTCGACGACTCCACGAGCACCCTTTCGCCTACGATTTTAGGACGCGACACTTATCTATCTCACCATTACTCGACCAGACATCTCTTATGCTGTTCACACTGTTAGTAAGTTTATGCAATCTCCTCGACATCTTCACCTCTCTACTGTCTGACGCATCATCCGATATCTTCTTGGCACACTTAATCGTGGCCTATTTTTTCCTATTGGTTCTTTGCCTCAACTACAAGCCTACAGTGATGCAGACTGGGCTGGTTGCCCGGACACAAGGAAATCCACTACTGGTTGGTGTATGTTTCTTGGTAATGCTCTTATCTCTTGGAAATGCAAGAAACAAAACTATGTATCCAAGTCATCCACTGAGGCAGAATATCGTGCCATGTCTGCTGCCTGTTCTGAGATTATTTGGTTGCGTGGTCTTCTCACTGAACTTGGTTTTCCGCAATTTCAACCAACTCCATTGCATGCTAACAACACTAGTACTATTCAAATTGCTACCAATCCCGTCTACCACGAACGTACCAAACATATAGAGGTTGACTGTCATTTCATCCGAGCAGCCTATGACCATCAGGTTATTACTTTGCCTCACATTGGTACCAATCTACAACTTGCCGATATCTTCACCAAATCTACAACACGTCAGCATCACAGTTTTTTGGTTGGCAAATTGATGCTTGTAGACTTTTACCAGCATCAATTTGAGAGGGGATGTCAGAAGATTCAATTGTCAATCAATCGCCCTGATTTAGTTATCAATCAATCCCCCTGATCTAGCTATCAATCAATCCCCTTGATTTAGCTATCAATCAATCCCCTTGATTTAGCTGTCAATCAATCACCTTAATTTAGTTAACTTATTTGTTAATACAATTAATGTATTTTATGTACTTTCCTAGTTAGATAGTCAATTAAATATGTTAATGTATATCTATAGCCCATCAATTAGTCAATTAGCATAATTAGAGATTTTCTTATTATAAAACTAGTCTAGATTCATTGTAACAGTTGTCTAGATTCGTATTGTACTAAGCCTATAAATATAGGCCTAATTTCACAATGAGAAGAACACAAGTTCAATTTCTCAAAATTCTCTGTGTTTAACAGTTGCACCCTATCAACAACCAACGATCCTCCATTGCCCCTTCTGAGTAAGTATTTTGCCTGTTGGAAAATGCAGACCCACCATATATTAGTAGTATTTTTCATTTTCATGTGCTATGAATGTGGACTTTGTGTTTACTAAAGACATGGATATGGGGTTGGAAGGAATGTGTGCTAACTAATTAGAGAGAAAGAGAGAGAAGAAAGGTGTTTTGTTGTTGTTGTTGTTTGTGTTGTTATTTGTTTCATGGTTAACAATTTGGAAAAGAGTGATGTTAATTTGGTGTATAGAATAATAGTCCTATTGCACACTGGCAAGGTTTCAGAGATTATAATGTGTGTTAATTTGATAAACAGTAGACAGTACACATTTGAGTGATTATGGTGTGGAAAATGTTACCAATAATGTGCAATAGATGAGTGTAGTCTAGTTCTCACTGAAGGTTCAAGAAGAAGAATGCTAAGAGAATAAGAACAAATGTATCAGCAGATGTAATTGTTCTTACTATAAAGGCACGTATGTGGGGTTTTGGGGACCGGGGCAGTGAAGGAATGGGAAGGGTTGTTAAGATATTAGATTAGGACTGACAGGGAGGGTGAGAAGGCAAGGGAAAGGTGGGGGAAGTTGATTGGATACATGCATAGTGGTCTTTGGTGAGGAGACTAATAAGTCAATAATAATTTTATACCAATAATAATTTTATAGCAATATTTTTAGCAATTAACGTGTCACTGTTAGCATGTAATTATCAATTAGATCAAACTTTTTCAAATTCTAATTTAATAGTAGTATTGGCTTGTTCCAAAAAATAAAGAAGTTTCTATTTTTTATTGCCATTTGTTACAAAAAGGATTTATAGTCAATCTAAAAGAGAAAACAATCCGGAAAAACAACCCATGCCCACAAATTATGTGGTCTGAAATTTGCCATAAATTTCTGTGCAATTCTTTAAATAAAGTAAATCTCTCTTGTCTCATTGTTAAATCTCTTATGCGTGTGTTATGCTTTAAATTTTCAGGTTTGGTTCCAATATATAGGATATTCGATAGGGATTGGGTTTGTCCTATGTATTGAGGCAAGTGCTGGCCGGTTGTAAAATTAAGTCAAGATATATAACATTGATAACCAATATAGTGGGTGAAGCATGTGCCAAGAAAACTAAGTATTCATACAAAGAAATCATATAGAAACGTAGATGGTTTGAAATTACTAGTATCATTACTATGTCTCTTTGTAGTAGTAAATTACTATGTCTTTGAATTACTATGTCTCTTTGTCTGTATTTGGGTTGCTACCTGTAATGCCTAGTAGCAATTTCAGCTTCAAAAGCTATTTGTTTGACTGTTAAAGTTTTGAGAATGTCTTCAGTTATATCTTTGATGAAATCCACAGAATCAGCCATCAATATGTGCAATTAAGTTGCAGTAGAAAATGCTTGGTTGTTAGTTTTTTTAATTTTTCAATTTCCTAGTGTTTTGATTCATTTGATTGTATTTAGAAGTTTTATATGTTACATGATAAAGGTCTTTTTGCTGCAACTTTTTAGTGTTTGCATGGGAAATTGGAAAATATTCTCTAACAATATGCACTTTTCATTTCTAAGACTATTGGTACGTGATCTTTTATTGATTAAAAAACATCAAACATATCTGGAAAATGCCCACAAATAACAGGAAAAAGTGTAATTGTGTTAAGAAAATACAATTAGTTTGCTACAATATTGATGATACTTTCGAATGGAAACATTAATTCGTTGTTTAAAACATAGTTAATGGTCTCTTTCTTTTGCTGTGTGGACCATTTTAGTTTATTAATTATAGAATTTGCAACTTAAAGTCAAGCTACTACTTCATAATATTCTAGAAATGACCATGGGATTGTAACCTTTGTAATGGTGGTGATTGCCTCTTTTTTTTAAGTCACCTCATCTTTGATATTTTTTATTTTTCAAAGATAATCACATCCATATTTTCCTTGGATTTTAGCTTTCGTTGGTGAACGAATGATGTCAAATGTATTAGATGCCTGTTCTCAAATCACATGCAAGAAAATTATGCAATTTTTGGGAACAAATTTGAGCCTGTAGTTTCTTTATTTATAGATATATTAAATTATGCTTTGGGAATTGTATAGGCAAAGCATATCTTCGGATCATATAGCTTGCAAGTGATGTGCTTTTGAAACAAGATATAAATGTCTTCATGTCACTTAACAGAGAATCTGCAATAGTACTTAGATTCTTGTTGTTTGTTTCTTGCATGATATAGTATATTATTTGCAACTATAAATCCAGCCCAGTATAATAAAACACTAGATTGATTAGACTTCTTTAATCTATCAATAGACAAAAGACACTAGTAGGATACAAATAATTACTTACTTACTCATCCTGCTCCATTAACATTGAACATTTGCTGATGTAACTATAAATTTCTGGACTTATATTATAACCTAACATTTTTTTCTTTCTTTCTTTTTTTTTTTTTTTTTGGCATGCATTAATCAACTTTTTTGTAATTTTTTGAGTTTCTATGGCATTTTCATTTTCGAAAATATTTGACTAATATTTCTTTAATCATTTTGTTGAAGGAATTTTAGAATCTCAGTTGTAAAATATAAGTAAACTAGTTCTTCCCTCTTCTTCTTCTTCATCTTCTTCCTCCTCCTCCTTTTGAACTTAAGAAGCTAAATTGCTCCCTACCCAAAATGATGGGGGATCAAAATTGTAATTGTACCTATTTTCTGTATTAGAATTTTGATGCAAAATTAAATTGTAAAAGACATCTACTTTTGTGAGACGAATATGTGAACAACTTCCTAAAGAAATTCTAGATATATCAATGGCCCTATTTTGCAAGTCCAGTAGGCGATTAAAATAGTTGTATTTTGGAATTATAGCTTAGTTAAGAAGATATTAACAAACTTTGCAGCTTTTTAGTCTTGTTTTTTAATTTGTTATTGCATCTTTACCTTTCATTTTCATTTGATTTTTCATCTTTTTTGATGTTCTTGTTCAAATTTAATTGGTTGTTTGTTGACCTGATTGGGTTCTAGGCTTATATGCATGACCTTACCGCATTGCGACTCATCAAGCTCAACTGCGACTATCTATTCCTTTCTACCTAAGCTCCACTGCCAACTCCAAACCTAGGTACCTTAGTTCCATCTCGTTCTTTTGATGTAATTTTGTTATTTTTTTTTTTGGAAAAGCCACAATTTTGTTTCTATTGTGTTTACGTGAAAAGAGAAGAGGGGAGAGGAATCTTTTTTTTTTAATTTTTTTTGGAAGAAGTAAGCTTATATATGTTTATTATGCTATATTTGCTATTTGTTGATTTCGTTTTCACATCAAGTGCTTCGTGTCTTGATAGTAACTAGAGTATGATTTATGTTCCTTAGGTAAAAGGCTGGAATAACATGGATAAAAGCTGGATGCAAATTAATGATCACCTAAACAGCAAGTATTTAGATGGTGTTAATGAATTTATCAAATTTGCTTATTTAGGAAAGGATCTGAATTGTAAACTTCCTTGTCCTTGTAAACAATGCAACAACTTTGATTTACAAACTATGGAGGTTGTGGATGAACATGTTAGTTGTAAAGGAATAGTTGAAAGTTATACTAGGTGGATTTATCATGGTGAAAGTTTAGATGAATCTGATGGTGATGAGAATGATGAAACAGATATTGATGATAAAAATAGTGATTGTGATGATATCAAGAAATGTTGAATGATGTTGGAGTTGCTAACTTTGGTGAGAATTGGAGGAGTTCGGGAGAATGTGGTAGAGATGATTGCCGTAAGCCTGAAGGTGAAGCAAGTAAATTTCTTAGATTGTTATCTGAAGCTGAACAAAACCTTTATCCAGGCTGTGACCGTTATTCAAAGCTTTCTTTCATTGTCCATATTCTCCATTTGAAAACAATGAATCAATGGACTTGCAAATCTGTTGATATGTTGCTCAAATTTCTCAATGAAGTGTTTCCTATGGCATCAATTCCTAGTTCGTACTATGATGCTAAAAATTTCATTAGAGAATTAGGTCTCAAGTGTGAAAAAATACATGTTTGTGAAAATGATTGTGCACTCTACTGGAAAGAAAATGCCTGCCTGGATCATTGTCCAAATGAAAAATGTAAAGCACCTAGATATAAGTCTCCTGGATCCAAAATTCCTAAAAAGGTGATGCGGTATTTTCCATTGAAGCTGAGGTTGCAACGATTGTTTGTTAATAAAGAGATTGCGCAGGATATGAGGTGGCATAATGATAGACGAGTGGATGATGACAACACGATGGCCCACCCAGCTGATTCAATAGCTTGGAAGGAATTTGACAAAATTCATGAATCTTTTTCTGTTGATCCACGAAATGTGAGGTTGGGACTTGCAAGTGATGGTTTTAATCCCTTTGGAAATATGAGTAATACATATAGCATATGGCCTGTGATACTTGTTCCCTATAATTTGCCACCTTGGAAATGTTTGAAAGATCCATTTTTCCTATTATCAATGATTATTCCTGGTCCTAAATGCCCTGGAAATGATATTGATATTTTTTTTCGACCTCTAATTGATGAGTTGAATGAGTTATGGTCTTCAGGTGTTGAGACGTATGATGCTTCGATTGGAGAGATGTTCCTTTTACGTGCTGCCCTTCTTTGGACGATTAATGATTTTCCAGCTTATGCCTATCTGTCCGGGTGGAGTACAAAGGGTTATGATGCGTGTCCTATTTGTTTACATGACACTACTAGTGTTTATTTAAAGCATGGAAATAAGTGTTGTTACATGGGACATCACCGATTTTTGCCACCTGATCATAAATGGCGGAGAGAAAAGAAGGCTTTTAATGGTGACAAGAGATCTTAGACAACCTGTTCAAATTTTGTCTGGTGAAGAAATATTGCAGCAACTTCGGGGTATTGAACAGGTTGAGTTTGGAAAGGCACCTAATGTGCTTAAACAGAAAAAAGAAAGCGTAGGGAAGAGCAATATAAATTGGTCCAAGATAAGCATATTTTTTGAACTAGCCATATTGGAGTACGAACAAAGTGCGACACAACTTGGATGTCATGCATAGTCGTGAAGAATGTGGCTGAAAGTCTATTGGCAACATTAATGAGCACTGGTGAGAAAAACAAGGACACTTTGAATGCTAGGAGAGATTTGAAGGAAATGGGTATAAAGGAAGATTTGCATCTCCAAGAAGATGGTGATTCGTATATAATGCCAGCTGCATGCTACACTTTATCACCTGAGGAGAAGCAAAAACTGTGTCAGTTTTTAAGCTCAATCAAATTTCCAGATGGATTTGCCTCCAATATAACTCGGTGTGTTAAGAAAACTCAAAGTCAAATTTCTGGCATGAAGAGTCATGATTATCATGTATTCTTACAGCGATTACTTCCACTAGGCAATCCGAGGAATGCTACCAAAGGAAGTTTCTCAAACATTAGTAGAGCTAAGCAATTTTTTTAGAAAAATTTGTTGCAGAACTCTACATTTGGATGAGTTGGAAATACAAGAGAAGAATATTGCTTTAATACTATGCAAACTTTGAAAAAATATTTCCTCCGTCTTTTTTTGACATAATGGTCCACTTAATGGTTCATTTGCCTGCTGAAGCAAAATTGCTGGTCCAGTACAATATCGATGGATGTTTCCATTTGAAAGGTACAAAAGAAATATCTTTTTTGGAAAGTAATTGTTTGATTTTATTAGAGAAATTATAAGATTTAATATTATTGACTTAATTTTCTGAACATAGGAAAATGGGTCAATACAAACGATATGTTCGTAATAAGGGCTCGACCAGAAGGGTGCATCGCAGAGCATTACTTGGATGATGAATGTCTTACATTCATTTCTAGGTACTTGCGAAATGTTCCAACAAGGTTTAATCATATGGAACGAAATTCAGAGAGGGTTGAAGCCTCCGGGAGTTATCTATTTTTTCAAGTATTGCCCGACCTTTTGGGGCAACAATGCTTGGTTGTTTGGATGATGCTGAATTGAGAATGGTTCACCTGTACATCTTAAAAAATTGCGAAGAGATAGACGAGTACATAAGGTAGGCAACCTTTATATGTTGACATCGTTGAAGTTTTAATTTTTTTTTACCTTTATATCGGTTAATAATAAGTTATGTCTAATGAACTAATATTGTTTGTATAGGGAACATGAGGAAATTTTGCAAAAGCAAAATTTGCCTAATGTCCAACAACAACAAGATTTAGAATTTCCAAAATGGTTTGACGAACGTGTAAGTATACAATAAGCATAACTTAAATTTCTCAATCCTCGTAAAACTTGTAAGTTGGTTAATAAATTACTAGTTGATTCTTATTTGACATAGGTTTCTCAATTGCATGCACTTGGGGGATGCCATGATGAACTCTTGTCATTGGCTAAAGGACCTGATATTCGAGTGAACAGATACCATGGTTGTAATGTTAACGGGTATAGGTTCCACACCAAAGATCGTGAGAAGGAAAGGAAAACACAAAATAGTGGTGTTATGGTTAAGGGGGAGCATGATAATGAAGAAATCAAGTTTCTATGGTATACTCACTGATATCTTAGAGGTGGAATACCCACTTAGTCAAAATCGAGTGGTATTGTTCAAATGTGACTGGTTGGATTTAAGAAATAGTTCAAGGAATCAAGTTTGACAAGCAGTGGAACATCACTAGTGTTAATATGTCAAAGAAATGGTACATCGACCAACCATATATATTGGCATCCCAAGCTGCACAGGTTTTTTATCTCAAGGATATGAAACTTAGTGGTCATTGGCATATAGTAGACATGGTTAGTTCTCAGTGGATCATATGATGTGCTTGAGAAAAAAGAAGATGAATTGGTTGGTGATGATGAGGCTTATCAAGAAGATGATGTTGAAGATTTTATTGGTGTGCAGCAAAATGATGAATTGCAGTCTTTAAGACGAGGGGATGCATTAGCAGATGAGAGGATTGAAGCTAATAGTTTAATTTCCAGAAATTCGACCAAAAGTGTACAAGTTGTATGATGATGAAGACATTGAGCAGTTTTCTAGTATTGAAGATGAAGATGAAGATGAACATATAGTTGAAAGTGATGACTATGATTCGGATTGAACATGTGTTGCACAATACCATTTATAATGAAGATCTCTTTTCTGCATAGTTGCTGGTTTGTCTGACTTTCTTGCACAAATTGGTGTAACTTATTGTTTTTCAATGTTCTACCTCTTGCAAAGTGTCAATCCATGATGTTCACTATGTAGAAAACATGAAACTTAGGTTGTTTATGATACCAATATTGTTTGGCTAGTGTATATTTTTTTTTCTAGTTAAACTACCTTTTCAATGTTGTCCCTCTTGCAAAGTGGCAATACATGACATACAAATAGCATAAAACATGAAATTTAGTTTGTCTATCATACCATCAATTTTTTGCCATATGAATAATAATTTTTTTCTTGTTCTAATTGCAGATGGCTGGACCTGGGAAAAAAGGTCATGCCCCTACGAGACTAAGCGGAGGTACAAATGCATTAGGTCCACAACAATGTAGACCCTAATGCAGGTGATCAGGTATTGAAAAAAAGGTTTGAATATAATTTTTTCTTACTTCAAAATGCATATCTTTCATGGATATTTGTTTTTGTTGTTAATAGCAAGCTGGTGCAACAAAAGTTAATTTACCGGTCAATGCAAGCAGTAGAGCAAGACCCTCATCTGAACGTGAAGCGACAGCATTGTCACTTCAATCTAAATTGAATTCAACTAGTCAGGTATCGAGAATACAGTTAAAGGGTTTGTGATTTTCATATGAACATGTAGACTTAGAGCAATAGTATTCATAAACATTGTCATTATTGTAGGTTGGTGCATCAAACACTGGTGTAGGCTCTGGATCTAGCTTGGGACGAAAAAGAACAATTCAAATGCGTCTATTTGTAGAAACCGAGGTTGGTGCTATCTCTCTATATGGTCTAAATGATTGGTTAACATTTGAGACATTGAGATATTAAAAAATGAAGCAAAAGTTTTAAGCAATTTAAAAGCCACCTGTGATGGCATAGGACATTGAGATATTACAAAAAAAAAGAAACAGAAGTTTTAACAATTTGTAAGCCAACATCAGTTCTCGTAAGTTCCTCAGTTGAATTTCTTGACCGCTGCTGTTGATTTAGTTCCATTGTTGGGTTCCACTTGTTTTAACATATTTGCCAATATATGGTTTCATTAATAGAGTTTCATAACTATAAGGGAATTTAGTTTCATTATTTTATTCCAGAACTTTCTCCATTTTTTAAATAGCAGTAGAAGCTGCCAAAACTCTGAAAGACAAGTAAGTAGCATTAGATTTTAGCAATGAGCATATGCCTGGTTTATTTTTCTGTTTTCCCTCTTCATCCAAACATTTTTCAAGTGCTTGTTGTGGCTTTAATTCCATCTTTATTCTTCTCTTTTTAGATGATAATTACTACTAAGCATGTCATTCATGATAGTAAGAATTTGTCCATACATTTAATTCTCTTAAAGCTAATTTCACTGATTGTTATTAACTTATTATGAAGTCATGTAAAAAATTTCAGTTTTTTTGCATTACCTATACCTTCCCATCGGCATTTCTATTTTGAGAAGTTGATAGTCTAGATGCATAATTTCTCTTTGACTTTGAGATAAAGCAATTTGGTTTGGAAAAAGAATGTCTTAAATCGACAAAATTGCTAAAAATCCATATCATCTGGTTCCAAATTCCTGTAAGATCTCAAGAGCCTTTGACTCCCATTTCTTAAGACTGTTCCTAGTTCTGCTTCAGCATTTTTTTGCTACGTTGCTAGGAATTCTTGTAACAATTTCGGAAAATCATTAGCTTACTTTCAAAGTAATAGGGCTCGACTAGAAGTTAAGTATAATGGAACCTTTTAAACAAAAATAATGCAACCAGAACATGTATAATGGAAACTTAAAAAAAAATGCAACTAGACAAAGTAGTCAATTTGGGTTGCCGATAATATCTTTTAATCTTGTTTCCAAATTTGAAAGTGTACCATATGGTTGTTGATTTCATTAATTTCTGCTTATGAGTGTCTAGACATGCCGTATGAGTGTCTTTTCATTTTTAATGATATTATCTTGATGCACGCAAGCGTCATTGGTAGACTTTTCAAGTGGCATGATTAGACTTTTCAACTACTAAAAATATGTAGAGTTTGTGGTCCACATTCTTTATCCTTTACTTCTTCCAGCCCCAAATTAATGTATCAAAGTTCTTCTACACTTCATTCACTTTCAAAAGAACCCTTTGAAAGTTATCATGAATTTTGAGTTGTTAAGAACAACAAAAACATTAAGGAATGAGAAGCTTAGGCTGCCAAAATAGTTTTTGGAAAAAAATTCAGCTATTTTAAGTCATAAACATATAGTCGTTGAGCCATGATTCTTATGGTATGAATATATTTATGTTCTAATTCATGTTTATATCATTTGTCTTTGGATAATAGGAACCAAATTCAAGTACTGATGGAGCCACTACAAGAGCAGACGGGGATGGTCGGATATCACCCACGACTCTTGAAGTTCAAGCTAATGTCAATCTTACCTCACAACATGAAGGATCTGACCCTTACATATCGTGTGGTAGCAATAGCAACGAAGGGATTGAAGCCGTTCAAAATGAAAACAGTGACAGTTAATAGACTTTCTTTCACTACTTTATTTCATCTTTAAGAACTCTAATTTTTGAAGTCCATTAACCAAAATTTACATCCTATTTTGGTTAGGCAGTCAAACTATTGAAGCGGGGAAGAGGACTTACACGCAATATTGCACTGACTAAGAAGAAAAATGTTGAGAAAAGGTCAAAGTTCATGTTTCCAAGACAAGTGGTAGATTGATTGGAGACGGTGCACAGGAGTTTATCTCTGAGGCGTCATGTGTGATTCGGCACTTTGGCAAGTGGCAAGCCCCAAAATGGGCAAAGCTTCCACAAAGTGATCCGAGAAGCATTATTGAAAATGATCAATGTAAGTTAATTTGTCCTAGTAAATGAAATATTTTTTATTTTTTGCTTAATCTTGTTTATTCCAACTCAAAGTTGTGTTCAAATGCAAAATAATTTTCTTCATGAGGAAGGCGATCATATTGAACCAGCGTTGCTTAAGCAACTCAATGTTCAGTATCGAAATAGGCGGCACAATTTTCACAAGTTCTTCAAAAGTTTCAAGACGAAGGAAGAAGCTCTTTCAAATTGCCCTCCACAAATGGAAAAAGATGATTGGGCTTATCTCTGCAATTACTTCTGTAGTGAAGAATTTCAGGTACTTGGCACATAATTACACACAATTTACACATATCCATATCTATCTTTGTTCTTTGACCAAGAAGTTTACATTCACTAAATGTAGGCCATAAGTAGACGGAATGCCATTAATAGATCAAAGCTCAAATTCAGCTCACACTGGTGGAACTAAATCATTTTTACGTCACAAGACTGAACGGGTATAGTGCAACATATTTTTATTTTATACTATGATATCAGATTTCTAACTTCTTTTACATAATAGGAAGTAAAAGAAGGACGTCAAGTTGGACCTATTGAACTATATGATATGACTCATTTCAGTAGGAAGAAAAATGCTATGGTTGATGAGCTATCGGCAAGTAACTCAGTGAGTTCCAATATACTTGTATTTACATAGCTATTGCAATATTTAAATAGGTAATAACTCACATTGTATAACTAACAAGATGATACTTGGTATTGTAGGTTAAGTTGAAGGAGCGGTTAAGTGAATCTCAAGAAAACGACACAAGTAGAATAGAGGAGGATATATTGCATGGAAGTAATTGGGCACATACCTGGACACGTACAGTGGTCGTGGTGTCTCGAGGACAGCAATGATGGTTGAGCAACTTGCCGAGATTGAATCCCTCAAAGCAAGAGCAGAACAAGCTGAGAAAAGAGCTAGTGATTTGGAAGCGCAAGTTCAAGCACAACAAAAGGTGATGGATAGGCTTGAGACCCAACAAAGGCATACGAACAGTGTCCTTGATGCATTAACTGCAAAGTTTGGATTGCAATTGCCAAGCAATGAGAATGCATCTTCTAGTTGGTAAGTAGTATTTGGAAAATTATTTGTGTGGAATTAGGCCTTTTTGGAATCAAAAGAAGGTGAACCTAAATCTAGAAATGATGCTTCAATAAATTAGGAAGATTATTAGATATGAATGTGCAAAATGCCTCTTGTCCCTTCAATAAATTATTATTATCAAAAGTCCAATTTCCTAATTAACTTGAAATGCTTATATATTGCCTAATTGAGAATAACATGTTGGATTCACTAACTATTTTTTTTATTTAGAGTACCATTTCTTGAAGCATTCAATCTCTTTTTTGGCTTGTGGCACGTGGCTATTTTTACCATTATTTTACTTGTTTTCTCAAGTTATGTATCCTTTCGGGGGTCAAGGATGACACAAGACAATTTGTTGTTATTGGTTATCAGTGTTGTTTTGCACAATTTAAGGTAAACATGTTGGTTGTTGAGATAATTATTGTCTAGTCAACTGTTCCATCTCGGATGGTATGCTTCATATTCAGTTATATGTTGTTGTTATGTACTCAAGGTTATGAATGCATTTATTTGCATTTTTACTCAAGTGCTACACTTTAATTCATCATTTCTCTTACTATATAACTCAGATAAGCACCATATTTACAACAATGGAAACCAAAATCTAAGCACTAAAATCATTATGAAGATCCCACTCTATAAATAAATCATAAGCCATTCAAAAATAGTCCAACAAGTTGGAAGCTAGTTAAACCTGTTATGAACAGGTTTCAGAAATTCAGTCAAATTCATAGAATTTCTGGTACTGAATTGACAATGAATTAGATAATAAAAATTATACTGTTGGAAAGATCTATGAATCTAGTTTCTAATGCAACAAATGGATCTAAATTTCTAGTTTTCTACCCCAAGTTATGACCAATTTCCCAAACTGCACAGTGCTGTCTGAACAGCACTGTAGCCTAGTCAAATGTTCAATCTCAGATGGTATGCTTGATATCAGTTATAAGTTGTTGTTATAGTACTCAAGGTTGTAGAATGTGCAACCTTAAACTAGAAGCATGTGTTCTAGAAGGTCTTAGACTAATGGCCTTCATCACTTTTTGAGGGATTTTTTTGGCTAAAATTTAAAGTAGTATAACCTCATCATAATTAATTGAATGAGCTGTAGCATCCTTATGGAACATAGCTGAATTTAGGTTCTATTTAGCCTTCGCTTTCCTATTGGTGTTAGAGGTTGGAGCTTAGAACTTGTATATACTAAAAAACTACTAGCACGGCCTTGGTTTAATGGTTGGTTGATGTTTTTATTTGTTTGGTTAGTTGCTCAAGTGATTAAGTCAATATTGATAAAGTTATTCTAGCTCAAATAGTGGAGATGATCGGTGTCCTCGGAACCTACATATAATTAAGGTCTTACTTAGCATCATTAATCAAGATTAGACATTGAACTCAAGATTTAAACCCTTAGCCCCAGCTCTCATTCTAACTAGGACTTAATTCCACCAAAAGACTCTCAAAGTGTCCCAAAACAATCACCTTAAATGGAAGGAAAAAGTTGTCCAAAACCAAAACAGTTTACTCAAGTGCTACACTTTAATTCATCATTACTCTTACTATATAACTCAGATAAGCACCATATTTATAGCAATGGAAACCAAAATCTAAGTACTAAAATCATTATGAAGATCCCACTCTATAAATAAATCATAAGCCATTCAAAAATAGTCCACAAGTTGGAAGCTAATTAAACCTGTTCTGAACAGGTTCTGAAATTCAGTCAAATTCACAGAATTTCTGGTACTAATTGAAAATGGATTAGACAATAAAACTTATACCGTTGGAAATATCTATGAATCTAGTTTCTAACGCAACAAACGGATCTAAATTTCTAGTTTTCTACCCCAAGTTATGACCAATTTTCCAAGACTGCACAGTGCTGTCTGAACAGCACTGTAGCCTCGTCAACTGTTCAATATCGGATGGTATGCTTCATATCAGTTATATGTTGTTGTTATGTACTGAAGGTTGTGAATGTGCAACCCTAAACTAGAAGCATGTGTTCTAGAAGGTCTTAGACTAATGGCCTTCATCACTTTTTGAGGGATTTTTTTTGCTAAAATTTAAAGTAGTATAAGCTCGTCATAATTAATTGAATGAGCTGTAGCATCCTTATGGAACATAGCTGAATTTCGGTTCTATTTAGCCTTCGCTTTCCTATTGGTGTTAGAGGTTGGAGCTTAGAACTTGTTATACTAAAAAACTACTAGCACGGCCTTGGTTTAATAGGTGGTTGATGTTTTTATTTGTTTGGTTAGTTGCTCAATGATTAAGCCAATCTTGATAAAGTTATTCTAGCTCAAATAGTGGAGATAGATCAGTGTACTCGGAACCTACGTATAATTAAGGTCTTACTTAGCATCATTAATCAAGATTAGACATTGAACTCAAGATTTAAACCCTTAGACCCAGCTCTCATTCTAACTAGGACTTAATCCACCAAAAGACTCTCAAAGTGTCCCAAAACAATCACCTTAAATGGAAGGAAAAAGTTGTCCAAAACCAAAACAGTTTACTCAAGTGCTACACTTTAATTCATCATTACTCTTACTATATAACTCAGATAAGCACCATATTTATAGCAATGGAAACCAAAATCTAAGCACTAAAATCATTATGAAGATCCCACTCTATAAATAAATCATAAGCCATTCAAAAATAGTCCACAAGTTGGAAGCTAGTTAAACCTGTTATGAACAGGTTCAGAAATTCAGTCAAATTCACAGAATTTCTGGTACTAATTGACAATGAATTAGACAATAAAACTTATACTGTTGGAAAGATCTATGAATCTAGTTTCTAACGCAACAAACGGATCTAAATTTCTAGTTTTCTACCCCAAGTTATGACCAATTTCCCAAGACTGCACAGTGCTGTCTGAACAGCACTGTAGCTACGGGAAAATCTGTTTTTCCAGCCTTAAAAAGGTTACCAAATCACACCAAAATATCTAGAATTGAAATTTAAAATGTCTAGATCATGATAGGATATCAAACTACAAGATTTGGTGACCATTTCACCATATTCACAGAAGGAAAGAACTAAAACCCTTCTTTTGAATCATTTTCAGTCAATGGAAACTCAAGAAAAATCTCAAAGAAAGAACTCATTTTTCCTCTCACTTTCACCTTTCTATTCTAGTGCAATTCATTTATCTGCTTTTGGATTTGGAATTTTGGGTCTTGTCTTCTCAAGATTATGTCTTATTGAGTGGTCACGTTGTGTTTGATATAAGAGACTCATGATAAAGATCATCTCTTCTCTACTTGTGAATGTGGTTTTCCAAATTTGCAGGCATGTAATTTTTTTTTACATAGCATTTTTATTTCCTTAAGCTTTTGCATATAAACACATAAGAAGTTATGTGAGGTGTATAGCAACAGCAGGCCATTCTATAGTGGTCATCTCATCAGTGAATTTCTGAGCTCTAAAGAATGGTCAAAGTCCCAGGGTTAACAGTGGCTATTGTCTTGTTTTTGGCACTTTGGTGCCACCTTGTTTGGGAGAGTTGGGCTTCATTAATCAAGATTAGACATTGAACTCAAGATTTAAACCCTTAGCCCCAGCTCTCATTCTAACTAGGACTTAATTCCACCAAAAGACTCTCAAAGTGTCCCAAAACAATCACCTTAAATGGAAGGAAAAAGTTGTCCAAAACCAAAACAGTTTACTCAAGTGCTACACTTTAATTCATCATTACTCTTACTATATAACTCAGATAAGCACCATATTTATAGCAATGGAAACCAAAATCTAAGCACTAAAATCATTATGAAGATCCCACTCTATAAATAAATCATAAGCCATTCAAAAATAGTCCACAAGTTGGAAGCTAGTTAAACCTGTTATGAACAGGTTCAGAAATTCAGTCAAATTCACAGAATTTCTGGTACTAATTGACAATGAATTAGACAATAAAACTTATACTGTTGGAAAGATCTATGAATCTAGTTTCTAACGCAACAAACGGATCTAAATTTCTAGTTTTCTACCCCAAGTTATGACCAATTTCCCAAGACTGCACAGTGCTGTCTGAACAGCACTGTAGCTACGGGAAAATCTGTTTTTCCAGCCTTAAAAAGGTTACCAAATCACACCAAAATATCCAGAACTGAACTTTAAAATGTCTAGATCATGATAGGATATCAAACTACAAGATTTGGTGACCATTTCACCATATTCATAGAAGGAAAAGAACTAAAACCCTTCTTTTGAATCATTTTCAGGTCAATGGAAACTCAAGAAAAATCTCAAAGAAAGAACTCATTTTTCCTCTCACTTTCACCTTTCTATTCTAGTGCAATTCATTTATCTGCTTTTGGATTTGGAATTTTGGGTCTTGTCTTCTCAAGATTATGTCTTATTGAGTGGTCACGTTGTGTTTGATATAAGAGACTCATGATAAAGATTATCTCTTCTCTACTTGTGAATGTGGTTTTCCAAATTTGTGGGCATGTAATTTTTTTTTTTTACATAGCATTTTTATTTCCTTAAGCTTTGCATATGAACACATAAGAAGTTATGTAAGGTGTATAGTAACAACAGGCCATTCTATAGTGGTCATCTCATCAGTGAATTTCTAAGCTCTAAAGAATGGTCAAAGTCCCAATGTTAATAGTGGCAGTTGTCTTGTTTTTGGCACTTTGGTACCACCTTGTTTGGGAGAGTTGGGCTTCATGCTTCATCCCTACGGATGCAGATGATGGTGGTCTTGGCCTTGAACCAACTTTCAAGCACTTGGTTGCTGATCATCCCAATTATCATATGGCGCTGGTGGGGTTGGGGCGCAAACTCTTGCAGCACTTCATGCATTAAAGGGTGTGCAATCTTCACAGCATTTGCCAAGAGCACATTAGAATCAAAAAAACGAATTGTTCATTAAACAAAAAACTTACTAATTACAATTTGAAACTGCATCTTCTAATCTTACGTTATGGTTTGCTCATTTGTGCATCGATTGATATTTCTGACCCATTGTTATGTTTTGATCTTTCGCGTGTATCCTGTTCTTTTTTTTTTTTTTGGGTCTAATCTTTGTGTTGTTGGCATCATATGTTCTTGGCAGCTATTCAGGTCAAAGATGTAACTCAATATTATATTTCTTTCGTCAAAACATAATATTCGATATTGTTTGATGATTGTTATTTGTTTTACAAAGGTTTAATATGTAGTATTTCTCAAGTGAATTCCTGTATGCAGCAAAATTTCGAAAGTGGGATATGAGGAGATCAGATTAGGCCCTTCTCCATAACTTTTCTCTCCAAATATATCTTGAATTTTTTACATCTAAATAACTATATATTTCATACTATCATTACCTTTACCTTTATTTAGATGAATAGATAAAAATACTTAAAAATTCAAATCTGTTTGATAATGTTTTGTCATTTTTTTTGGAGAAATAATGTTTTGTCATTTTTTTTTTGAGAAATAATGTTTTGTCATTTAATTTGCACGAACCATTTGTTGAATTTGTTTAATTTTTAGTTTTACTTTTACTGTTAAGCAGTGACATCAATGCTACTTAGCTCTAGCCAGTGACATCAATGTCTATTCAGAAGATGGAAAGTTGGTTGGTGGAGGTGACGGCTTCAATTGAAGGGAAGATTGCTCAATATGCTAGTTCACAAAAAGGGATATTTAAAGTTGTTGTGTATCTTTCTTATTCCAGTTGCTATTGTCACAACTTAGTTATTGAAATGTTTAGATTGACTTAATGGTATTTTGTAATGCTACAGAGCGTTTAGGCATAGTATGACTTTATTGTCTTATTGTTATGACCTTTTTAGTTTGTTTATATTTTGCTTTGTGCATCGAACAAATGTATTGTAAAAAATACTGTATTAAATGACTTTTGAATGTTTTCTAATATTATGTTTGGCAATTGAAGAGATAGCGTTTTTATAAATATTGGTATAGATGATATTGTGATTGATTTGCGATATTGGTAAAGTCTTGTCACTGATGGGTGATCATCAGTGACGACTTGTTATATTAGTGATGACAATGGATTGTTAGGCAAATTATCAGTAATATCAAACGTCATCATTCAAAAATGCATCAATGATGATGATTGTTTTTCATTGGAGATGAAAAGTGTTAGTGACAACAAATTTTTGTCATTCAATAGGCAAGATATTAGTGGCAATAGAAGTCGTCACTGAATAAAGTATCAGTGACAAGAAGTATTTGTCATAGAATATTCAAGTTGAACTGAAGTGTTAGTGATGACTTAATATTGTCACTAAAATTAAATTCAGTGACAAGAAATATTTGTCATAGAATATCTAGAAGCATTAGTGACAACTTCATATTGTTATTTAATGGTAAGTTAATTGTGACAACTAATATCGCATTAGTGACGACAAAACTTTGTGGCATACAACATCATTAGTGACGACACGCCTTTGTCAAAAAATACATAATTTATCAGTGACGACCTAGGTCATCACTAATAATTGGATAAAATAGTGACAATCTATATATGCAATTTTTTTGATAACATAAAAAGTTGTCACTAATTCCTTTTGTATTAGTGACGACATGCTTTTGCCAAAGAACAGCTAACTTATCAGTGATGAGCCATGTCATCACCAATAGCCAGATAAATAGTGACAAATTACTCATGCAATTTCTTTGACAACATATAAAGTTGTCACAAATTTCTTTACCATTAGCGACAACAATTGTTGTCACAAAAGGCCATACATTTAGTGATGACTTTATTCTTGACACTATTTACATTTAGTGACAGACTTTTACGCACGACTCAGTGACGACTTATTTCTTGTCGATAAAAGGTATTAGTGACGACTTTCATTTTTCAGTGACAACTTCTTGTTGTCACTGATGATGATTTTTCTTGTAGTGATTAGTGCTGGTCCTGGACATGTCTGTAAGTTGAAAAAGAGTATTTATGGTCTGAAACAAGCTTTAAGAGAATGGAACGAAGAATTTAGCAAAAGGCTAAAAGATTTTGGTTTTGAGCAGTCTCAACATGATAATTGTCCCTTTATCAAGCAAAGAGTGACAACATTCACTGCACTACTGATGTATGTTGATGATGTTCTAGTAGCTGGAAACAACATGGAAGAAATAAATGCTTTAAAGAAGTATTTGCATGAGTCGTTCAACATCTAGGATTTGGGGGATGCTAAGTACTTCCTAGGGTTGGAAATTGCAAGGACAAAAGATGGAATTTATTTCAACCAAAGAAAATATGCTCTAGATGTGGTCAATGATGTAGGCTTGCTTAGAGCTAAACCATCTAGGGCTCCTATGCCTAAGGGTAGAAAACTAACAATGAATGAAGATGAAAGGTTGGAGAAAAATACAGAAGGCTAATTGGGAGACTAATCTATCTAAATTTCACAAGGCCAGACATCACCTATGGAGTGCAACAACTAAGTTAGTTTGTTCAATCACCTACAAAGACACATTGGACATCAGCTTTACTATTGCTAAAATATGTTAAAGGTTTTCCATCTCAAGGTCTATTCTTTCCAGCCTGCAATGAGCTAGCCCTACAAGCATTTTCAGATGTAGATTGGGCTTCTTGCCTAGATATAAGAAGGTCCTTGACAGGATATTGTGTGTTCCTTGGAAAAGCTTTAATCTCGTGGAAAACGAAGAAACAGAATACCATTTCTAAATCTTCAGCAGAGTCAGAATACAAAAGCCTGGCATCCACAGTGTGTGAATTGCAATGGATCTCTTACATTCTTAAAGATTTTAAGATTGATACGCGCCTCTTCCTATTACACTCTGGTGCGACAATAAGGTAGCAATACACATTACTGAAAATCCAATTTTTCATGAGAGGACAAAACACCTAGAGATCGACTGTCATTTGGTCAGAAAAAAGTTCAAAGAGGGATTCATTATACCACAACATGTTGATTCAAAAGGTCAACTTGCTGATTTATTCACAAAAGTTGTAACGGCTCCTCAGTTTTACACTCTATTGTCCAAGTTGGGTTTGGAGGATTTTCACCAAACTCCAACTTGAGGGGGGGATGAAGGAATATTAGTCAGCAACTGGATGAAGGAATATTAGTCAACAGCTGGTACTGCAAAGCTCGCAATCACACAAAAGCTGCTGAGCTCACAGTAGTTGAGCTCATGTAATTGAGCTCAGCTACTGTGAGCTTAGCAGCTCAATCAGCTCAACGTGCATAGCAAGACAAATCCTAAGGATCATTTCATCAGTCACATGGTGTAACAAACTCAGTGTGTTCTCCAAGAAGTAATAGATAAGATTAAGTTAGTTAGGATAATTCTTTTAGAAATTTTACCACTTGGCGTTACTTGATTCATGGAGCTTGTATATAAATAGGACCCTTTGGAATTTTTCTTTTTTGAGATATTCTGAATATAGAATCACAATTCTCCAAACTTTGAATTACTGCATTTTGTTCAATGAATATTTAGAATTTTTGGAAGAAATGCTACTTTTGCAGAAATTCGCCACCTGTTTGGGCTAAAGGATCAAAAGAGACATCACTGTATCAATTCACAAATTAAGGAAAATCAACACTAAAGTTGACCAGAAAATTTACTACTAGGGTTTATTAATTATTACCAAGGTAACGTTAAAATTATAAAGTGATAAAAAATGGAATGGAGATATAAATGTTAGGTCTGTCTAGATGACAACTACCTTCATGCAATGTTTTAAAGCCCGAACTGTTAATGAAACCGGTGAGGTCATTGGGTCACGGTTCAACCCATCAGATCGGTTCAACCTTGGTTCAATGCTTTTCTTTTTCTAATAATAAAATACATAATATTTGGACATTCCATGAAAAAATATGAGACATTATTTGATAAAAGTTAAATATTTCTAAAAAATTTAGATTTCACAAATAAATTTTAAAATTGTAAATTTAAACAAATAGATACATCACAATTATACATACGAAAAATAATATAATCTTTAATCCTATCCAAAAACATCACGACATCTTGAAATTGAACAAAATTCAACAAAACTAATGAAATTAAACATAATCAATAGACCTACAAATGTTAAAAACACAAGAAACATAAAAGGAACGTTAAATGTTATCCAAATTACATATCCAATTGTTTAAATATTAAAATCATTATACCACAATTACAAAACCGTCAGTTCAATGGCTGAAACCGGTTCAAATGATTCACACAATTCAAATAGCTTTTAATAGTTTTTTAGGTTAGTCAAACCATTATATGAATCGGACTGGCGCCATGGCCGGTTCGCTGTCCAACCAGTCGAATCGGCCAATTCAATCCAGTTTTTAGAACAATGCCTTCATGTAGGAATATCATATCTAAAATGGAAGATTTTTTTTTTTAATTTTGTGCCTCACTTTGGAAATGATTTGGACCAGTACTGTTGTTGTAGGGATCAAATTATGTAATTGTTTTATGTTACGTTTCTCCAACGTTTCTTAGCCAAAGCTACCATGTGGTTTTTATAATTGTGTGCTCTTTCTTATTTTATTTTGATTTTTCTTCCTCCCTCTTTCCCAGCAAAAAAGCTGGCCCCATTTTCTAGTTCCTTCCTTCCCCAGTTCCCACCGACCACCACAACAGCTGAAAAGCCTTTCTTACAATCTATCTCAAAGCGAGTTCCATATACATTGCATTTAAGGTTCCACATGCCAAAATCCAATACACACACACACACATATATATTCGCACTTAACTCAACAATCGCTACTACTGTTGCCAATAACAACACCCATGATTTCGATGCACTTCTCGCCTTCAAAGTAAGTGTATTCGATCCCCAAAATATGCTACAAATTAACTGGTCAGTTTCCATCCCTGTTTGTAACTGGATTGGTATAACATGTAACCCTCGTCATCAAAGAGTTAGCCATAGACCTTCCTCACATGGGCCTAGCAGGAACTATACCTCCACAATTAGGAAATTTCTCTTTCCTAGTCCGCCTGAATGTTAGGAATAACAGTTTCCATGGGGAGCTTCCATCGGAGCTGGCTAATCTACGCCGACTGAAAAACATCAGCTTGTCCTCGAATAATTTTGTCCGTGAATTTTCAGTTCCATCTTGGTTGGGGTTCTTAGCTCGACTTGAGTATTTGGATTTCCACAGTAACAAATTTTCAGGGTCATTGCCGCGTGTGCTATCTAATGCAACAAGACTAGAGACCATCGATTTGAGTCGTAACTTCTTTACTGGGAATGTTCGTGAAGAATTTAGTGCCTTGCACAACTTGAAGTATCTGGACTTGGCAAATGATCGACTCAGTGGCCGTATTCCTCTGGCTTTGTTTAACCTATCCTCAATTCAAAATTTCAGTTTTTCCAATAATAGCTTATTTGGTTATCTTCCAGCACGTAACTGTGATCGCGATCGTCTGCCACAACTCCAAGGGCTTTATTTGTCGTGGAATCATTTCCAAGGTGAAATTCCATAGGACATCGGAGAATGTTCAAAACTAGAAGTATTGTCATTGTCATTCAACAACCTTAGTGGAAACATACCTAGAGAAATTTGGAATCTGACCGGCCTTAAAGAGATGTATCTTGGAGACAATCATCTTACAGGTACACGGCATATGCGGACGCTTGGTTTTGAGTTCTTTCATCATAGTTTTGCGATGTTTCTTAATGCTATATAAAACTTATATGTTATTTACAAAAATTTCTGCTTTTTTTAACAAAATTTAATATTAATTTTGGCTGCCAAGCAACATTATAGCATTTTTCCTTTTAAGTTTTCGCTTGTTGGTATGTCTTTGTCGGATTGAGAGCAAGGCACATCAACTTGCATAGAGAGTTGACCTGTGTATTAAGTAAAGCAATGTTTAATTTCTGTTGTGTAATGTATACATTACTATTTTACTCAAGATATTTTACTATATTACTACAACAAAAAATAGTTTAGAAGCTTCCCATAAATTTGCAGGTTACAAAAGAGTTACATATGTAAAATAACATTCTCAAAGGCTGCAACTTGAATGTTATTTACTAACGAATCTTAATCTTAATCGTATAAGAGTGATTATTGAGTACAAAATCTTGGGCTTGTCTAACCAATAACCCGTACTATTGGTTTGTTGCATAAATATTTATCTGTTCAACTTAGTTTTTTAATTGCAGTATAGACGCTAAGAAGTTATTCAAGTATAGATGCTATTCATACATCCCAGTAAACTGTACGTGACTTTCTTTTCTCTATCCATCTCTCTCCTTAGGGAAAAGGAAAAAAACTTTTACTAATATTTTTATTACCATCAAGACTACAAGAATTTGTTATTACTACTTATGCTGATTGTTGTATCCATTTTGGTGAAATTGTCACAATTTTTGCATACCAATTTGCCCCAGCATGTGAGCTAACGTAAGAGAATTAGGAACATTATTTTATTACTTGTCCACAAACATCAATTTCTTATTTGGGTTTCTCACTTGTCACTCTGCTCTTTAAAAAACAATTTATTTATCTATTTTTGTAATGAAGCAATTTAGACATTTGATTTAGGGTGAAAGTTGACCAATGATTAGCAAAAGTCAAGTCGAAATGTTAATACTTGTGTATGGTCTCCAACTAGGATAGACAAAATACGCAATAAGCCTATCGTTTCACTGTGTGCACTTTCATATTAAAAAAAGTTCATAGTGATTAGTGCACACTCCTTGAATGGCTTAAAAATAAAGTAATAGCGGACAATTTATTGACAAAATTACCATTTAAATTGTTTATGTTACCCTTGAACGTAAAGTAAATATCATTATGTGTGGGGGACAACCATAGAAGATCGTTAAAGTAACTATGTTCATTGTATTACTGTTGCACGGTAGAGGTGAAACCTGAGATAGGGTTATTCTGACCCTATAAACAAAGCGTGACATAATTACACAAAAGTTTTAATTTTATTTGGTTAAAAATTATTTTATGGTTGGTCAAGGAGTTGTATAGCAGTTGATTATGCTTAAATTATCTTCATATTGTCCCACTTAAAGGCCAAAAAGCAAGATAGTTAGATGTGAAAAGAAATCAAATTCAAAAATAATTTTCTCAAAGTATTTATTTATTTTCACAGATTTTAATTGATGAATGATAATCATATAGAAAAATAATTTATGTAAAATATTTTTAGTTTTAGGTTAGGGTTTTAAATTCAGAATTTAAAGTGTATAAGAGAAAAACATTTTAACCAATTGTCTAAAGATTGCATCTTTTTGTTCAAGTTGTATTACTTCTCATAGGATATTAGTACGTTGAAATTGGAATATTTGTTACAGGATATCAGGTGTAAGGACATCTGTTGGTCCAAAATAATAAATTTTAAAATTTTTAACAAAATATCTTTTGCCCATATTGGAAGTTGTGTAAGACATTGACCCTCTTTATTCTTTTAACACTTCCACCATCATTACAGGGAATTTTCTCCCCAAAAAAATAAATAAAAACAACACGGAAAATAATCTAAGAAGTTTCACCTCTCTTCTCATCACATAAAAAATTCTTAAGCGAGAGCAAATTTCACATTCCTGTAGTTAGACGTCCAAAAATTCCAATCATTTGGGTAGCCCAACTTGATTTGGTGATCTATAACAAATTACAACTTTGCAAGTTACAATTGTTATTAATTGTTATTAAGCATGGATCAGAGATGACCTGTTCCACCAGCAATTGATTGCTTTTGGCCCGTATTTCGTATGCCATTATTTTTTTCTTAAACTAATTAACACCACTGTACCATGTTACGCTATGAAAATTAAAATCTTCAATTTTTTAATTGTGAAATCATTTACTCTATTTCTAGTCCTGACCATATTTATATAATTGGTAATTAATTACTAGACTAGCTAGGATTGTGCTGTTGAGAACCAGGTTAAATCTTGTTAATGATAGATGATGACATTAGTTAAATAACTGTTCCAGTCTTATCCAATTTCAAGAAGAAATCTTCAGTCGACAATTTTAGTTTCAGAATTATCATTCAGCTATTAATTGGGTGAAACCATTTAAAAATGGTAGTTTTAGATGTTGAAGTTGTCACTCCAAAAAATTCAAGTATCACAAATCTAATATTTCTTGGGTGAAAGGTAAAAATACGAAAAAAACTAGACTATGTTATACATGTTAGTGCATATGAAAATTACAAAATTGATTATATATTGGCAATCCTAATTGATTTGGTAATATAATATTTCCTTATATAGATAATTCTGCGTATATTCTCCATTGTTGTTACTTGATTCCCCATTTATTGTTTGCTTATAAATATAAATTTCTTATACCTTTGTAATAGAGTACCGTCTTATCAATATGCATCATCTCTTTTCTAAATTTTGTTTATTATTCTAACATGATATCATTCTTCAGAGCTTTCAACCCCTAATAAGTTTTTTCATGGTGTTCTTTTCTTTAGATGGCGTTTCTCCTTCAAACTATTTCATTGGTCGTCCATTCATCTAATCATATTTCCTTTTAAATTTCTTTTAAAGGGTTCAGTCGCTTTTTTCATGAATGTCAATTTTCACGGCTTCCCTTATTGTTTTGCTTTCAATGAATGATTTAAATGCCCTTCAATTCAAGGGCTCTAATTCCTCTTCCTGTACAATCCCTTTTAAATGGTTATATCACTTTCTCTTGGATGTCAATTTTTATATTATTTATCTATCAATCGATGGGAAAAATTTCTTTAATCCAAGGATTCCAGTCCCTCAACAGTATTATATGCATAGAGTTGAAATGCTTCTCGTGACATCCATTTCCTGGTGTTTTTAGCAGTTCCAAAATCTCGTTTGGAATCTCAAATGGTTTATCTTCAACCATCTCGAAATTGAGACGGGGCTGCTGGTAAATATGGAAGCTCCATAATTACTTGTATATGGACAATCCTGATTGACCTGGTAATATAGTGTTTCCTGAATAGATGGTTCTATAGATATTATTCATTATTGTACCTTGGTAATAGACACTGTTTAATCAAAATAGACAATCTCTTTTTTAAACTCTATTTATCATTCTGACAATATAGGATTTCCATGATGTGTACGTCGAGAAAAGTAGATTATGTATACCATAGAATAATTAGAGTTTTTAGATTTGCTTTGCGGGTCAAATACCTGCAGATATTTGCAATCTTCACAATTTGAAGAGACAAACCATGCAGCATGTTGACATGAGTGGTAAGAATATCAATTAGTATATGTTTTTCTTTTTGAATTCTATTTCACATTTTTAAAGTATTTTCACTTGTTGCTCTTTACTGTAAATTTAAATTTGTAGCAATTTGCTCTATAGTGTTGTTGGGTCAATTAACAAATGAAATATCACATATATTTCTAAAACCTAACACAACTGATAGGGATATTAATTAGGTAAAATATGGGGTCCTTAATTTGACTCTTAAGCTCTCTCATTTTTCCTTTTGCCTTATAAGGTTTAGACTCTTCCTTGAATTCAAAATGAAATACCACATACTATTTGATATCTTTGGCATTACAAAAATCAGTTTAAACTTTCGAAAACACCCTTATGCAACAAAATTAAATTATAAAGTAATGATAAAGGGCTTGTACCTTCTTTCACTTCCTCTATCCCTCTTACTAGAACATTGTAACACAATTCTATTTATGATTATCTTTCCATTTATTGTTGGCAGTTGTCTGGTTTATTTTATCACTTTTATTTTTCCATTTTTTATTCCCATTTATTTTGTCACTTTTATTTTTCTTTTTATCTATCTTCCGTACTAATGTGTTGCAAATTTTGTCTGTCAGGAGAACTACCTCGTGAGATTGGTTACCTTTACAAATTGGAGAAAATAATGATGCAATCAAACAGATTTAGAGGCCCTATTCCGACGGAACTTTTCAACATTTCAACACTAAGGATAATATTCCTCCCTCTAAATGATTTCTCAGGTAGGATACCATCAACATTTGGTCTATCATTACCTAATCTCGAAACAGTAGCTCTGGGTGGGAACCAACTCAGTGGAGATATATTGACATCTATATCAAATGCTTCCAGACTAAAAGTTGTGGAGTTTGTTGAAAACAGTTTTAGTGGTACAATTCCTCAATCTCTTGGTGATTTAAGAGACCTAGAATTCTTATCTCTTTTTGACAATAAATCTTATTATGAATCTTCTTTTGGAGAATTGAGCTTTTTAGTTTCCCTAGCAAAATGCAAATTGTTAAGAAAGTTGTGGATAAACAACAATCCTTTGAATGGCATCCTTCCAATTTCTATTAGAAATCTTTCTAACTCTCTTGAATCGTTTGATGTGAGTAACTCTGGAATTAAGGGCCAAGTTCCAAGTTTAGTAGGTAACTTAAGCAATCTGATTGGGTTAAATTTCAATTACAATAGCTTGGAAGGAATAATCTCGTCAACGATCAAACAATTATGGAAGCTTCAGTGGACAAGTTAACAACAAAATTCATGGACCTATTCCAAGTGAAATTTTCCAGTTGTGGAAATTAGGCTGATTAAATTTGAGTGGTAATAGATTCTATGGGTCCCTACCGAGTTGTTTAAGTAATATAACTTCATTGAGATATCTTTCCCTCAGCTCCAACAATTAACTTCTAACCTACGTACCTTCAAGCTTGTGGACACTTAAGGATATCTTGGTGTTTGACCAGTCTATGAATTCTTTTAGTGGTTCTTTACCTTTTGAAATTGGAAACGTGAAAGCATTAATCTATACGGGACTTGTCAATGAATCAATTCTTTGGTGAAATTCCACGCATGATTGGAGATTTGTGGAATATACAGACTTTGTCATTAGTGCATAACAAATTCCAAGGAGTAATTCTAGAAACCATAAAGAACATGTTGAGGTTACAGGAGTTGGATCTATCTTTCAATAATTTGGATGGTCTAATTTCTAGCTCACTTGAGGTTCTCTCAAATCTTCAGTACTTTAATGTCTCCTACAATAGACTAAGAGGACCTATTCCCCGTGGAGGACCTTTTATCAACTTCAAGAATCCTTCTTTTCTCTCCAATGAAGCCTTGTGCAGTGCACTTTTGCTGCAATCTTGTCAAAGATTTGAACATCTATTGCGAAGATCAAAAATTTTGCTCTTTGTGTTGTTACCAGTAGGATTTATAACACTAGCATTGGTTATTTCACACCTATTGATAAGGAAGTTGAGATGAAAAATCATTCCTCTAGCTCATGTCATGTTTTTGGAAACAAAATATGACAGGGTATCCTTTCCTGAACTTCAACAAATAACAAATGGATTCAATAAGAGTAATTTACCTGGTTTTGGGACCTTCGGTTCAATTTACAAAGGAATTCGTGCAGATGGAATGATTTGGGCAGGAAAGGTTTTTGATTTGGAGCTGGAATGTGTCTTTAAAAGCTTTGATAGAGAATGTGAAATATTGAGCAATATTCGGCATCGAAATTTGACTAAAGTAACAAGTGCTTGCTCTAATCTAGATTTTTTAAAGCTTTGATATTTGAATATATGCCTGATGGAAGTCTTGAGAAATGGCTTTACTCAGACCATCATGTATTGAATATCATGCAAAGATTGGACATCATGATAGATGTTGCTTGTGGTTTGGAATATCTTCACTATGGTTATTCCACTCCTGTAATTCACTGTGATTTGAAACCTAGCAATATTCTACTGGATCAAAACATGGTTGGCCATGTTTGTGATTTTGGAATTGCAAAGTTGTTGGGTGATGGAGAAAGTGTGGTACAAACTAAAACTCTTGCTACATTCGGATATATTGCCCCAGGTAAATTTTCTCAACAACAATTTCTATTTTTTGATGTTAGTGAAACAAATGTTTCAACTTTCAACAAAATAATATAACATTGCACCTTCTGAAGTACACAATATCAGAATTTAATATCAAATTTTAAATTTTGATGCTAGAGTATGGACTACAAGGATTGGTTTCTACAATGTGTGATGTTTGTCGCTTTGGCATTACATTGATAGAAACATTTACGAAAAGGAAGCCTAAAGATGAGATGTTCACCCAAGAATTAAGTCTCAAGCATTGGATACAAAATTCCATCTCAGATTCTGTAATTCAGGTTATTGATATCGACTTACTTCATCGAGAATATGAAGCTGGCAAGAATAGAATAGAGTGCGTCTCATCTATATTGCAACTTGCTTTAAGTTGTACAAAAGATGCACCTGGGGAGAGAATAAACATGAAAGATGTCCTCAGAACACTCCAGAAGATTAAATTTCAGTTTTTTTTAAACTCAAATCTCGAAACAGGTATATTCTCATTATACATAAGACAATTCACGTGCAAATTTATTCTTGAAACTCCTTAAGCATCAAAAAGATTATTTCAGAATTAATTATTCAATCATGTAGCGCCGAAGTATTTTCTTTTTTGATCTTTCGTAGGGCTCTAAGATGTAAATTGACTTGATGCACCTCCTAAATGAGAAAGTCCAAGGTAGGATTGAGATATATTGTTGTTTTCTCAAAAGGGATAATATATTAGGTTTTCTGATCCAGCACTGTTGAATTCTACAATTTCTTAAATTTAACTAGTTGTTAGTTAGCATTACGCTTATTTGGCCGGTTCTTTGGTTTATGTCACTATATCTTGTGCACAATTTAGACATTTATATTTTCTCTAACACTCAATTCTTTCACGAAATGAATTTTTTTTTTCAAATTTCATTTTGATAGAATTTTTTAGAGTGAACTCCAAAAAGATGCTCTCTCTCTCACTCTCACATTGAATATTGTTTGTTTAAGAGTCTTTACTTTGTTTGTATGGCTATTTTTTAGTGTATTTTTTTAAAAAAAATTATTGTAGTAATTTTAGAGAATTTTTCTTGTAAAAGTGTATGTAAGATAAAAAATTAGTTGAAAAACATGTTTATAATTTTCTAAAAACATGTTTTTAAAAAACTTAACCAAAAAAATAGAGAGTCCAATATGCTATTCACAAAAAGATAAGGGATAACAATAGAAAATGAGTAATTTTTATACTTTGACCTTTTAATGATAAGGATAGTTGAGTTAGGAGAAATTATGTATTTATTATCTGCATCGACAACATTACAATATGATCCTCTTTGGAAATCTAAATACAAGTATTTGTTGGATTAAATTCATAAATTAAGAAGACAAATAAACAGTTCAATACACTATTTTAATTGCCAACAATTGTTTATTTAACAATTGAAAATAACTCGTTTAATTATACAAACACACAATACTAGATGCTAATTTACAAACTCTTCTAGTTCTCAAAGTTACGTACTAAAATCTCACTAATAATCGATCTCACTTATTCTTTGTTTTTCTTTTGGAGCTCTACACTTGACAACAGACTGAAACACCCATATTTATACTAGTAACTTCCTGACTTTAATTGCGAATTGTGTATTGAATATTCAATGACTTGATGAATTTTTCTCAGTAAATATCACGCAAGTGTGATTTAGTTAATCAATCAAATGCGTATGTCAATATTCAACTATCATATGTGATTGGAGTCAGATTAGGCTTAGCAAATTAAACAATTTATCCCAACACGCAAGTAATAAAACTTAATTTTCCTATTTCTACAAGTGTATAGGTTGAATTCGAGTATAAGGAATTTAGAGTCGATCTCATAGGGAAAAACAATATATCAAGTACTGCGACCTTTTCACACACTCTATTATCTAAACAAACAAACAATCGAGTGGAGAAATGATTACCAAGTAAGACTATGATGAAAAATCAACTTGTGTAGAATAACTAATAGAGAAAGTAAACAAAGAAATATTCTAGGGAATAGAATCCACTAGTGATAAAGTTTATGAATGTTAACATTAACACCTAGCTTTCTTGTCATGTTAAGGATTCAATTTTTTTCACACTCAAAATTCAATTTTTTTCAGACTCAAAACTTACTTTCACAATGGATTGATGATTACTAACATTAGACATCCGTATTCTCATGGTAAAGTTGCTAAATGTTAGTTCATTATGTGTGTATTGTTCACAATAATCCACTCAAGTGCAACAGTACTCTCATGTATTTACTTTCAAATTTTATCTATCCTACTTCCATTATTATTAGCATTTTTCAATGTCTAATAACAACTGGATGATTTATAATTGGTTGCCAAGCAACTACAAATGTGTAAATCATGAATGACGAACCAACAAGTACAAGTTTCTAGCAAATATAATCACAAATAACTCATAAAACAAGGATTAATTATCTTCATCCATCATTAGAATAGAGGTTTAGTTCGAAATGATGAATATAGCAACAAAGCTCAAAGTTTCAAAGCAACAAATCATAGTAAAGCAAGAAATTAAGGACAAAGAGTAAGAATTACTCATTCAAGATGGAACAAGGCTCCAAAATATTCTATTTCCTCCTTCAAAATGAAGTGCTATAGCTGGAATTCTCCAAAAAGTTCTCCCACACAAGAATTTAATTATAACTACAAGAGAATTTCTTCCAACTAAGATATGTTTGGAGGTTCAAAAGCAAAGCTCAACTAAGCAACAAAGGTCTCCTATTTATAAAGGAAGAAAGCCCTATCAACTTGCCAATTGGTATTGCAAATTGAACCAAAAAGTGTTTCCGAAATCATAACAAGTTATTCTTGAAATTTGCAAGATTTATTGGGCAGTCATTTGAAAAAGTCTTGAAAAAATAGTGCGAACTACCTGCAAGTTAAAGACAAGTTGTCTCTAGCCAATATAGGCATCCATGCAGTTCGCGGATCCTGGTCTACAAATTTGGTCCAGAAAGGTCCAATTTTCTACCATTGATCAGTGAGGCAAGGGAACGGATCCGTGAACTGACCCTATGAATCCAAGAAAACATAGCCAAAAATGTGATTTTTCAAATACATTCATGTTCTCCATTTGATTTCATGAATGGATTATTTTCAATATAATTTCAAGTCATTACTAATTTTGCTGCTTCGTTCGTCTATTTTGAATCATCTTCGAATCATTCAAAAATTTCAACACATTATGCTGAATGTGACCTAAATTATAATTGATTGTCAAAATTGTAAACATATAAGAAAATTGCACATTTAAGTGCTCAATTACAAGTTCCGACTCGAAAACCCTAATTGAAAACAATGTATGTTTAAAAGAGCCAAAATTCAATCTAAAATCCTAAAAACATACCAAAACTAAGTAATAAATTACACATTAGAATGCAATATATATATGCTTATCAATGTACACATTAAAAAGTCCTCTCAAACTCAAGGTAGTTGTGATAACCGCAAATTAGACCCTGGAAATGGCATAGGGAAAGAGCTTCAGTAAAGCTAGTTGCTAGTTAGATCTAAGAGAGAGCGTGAAAAAAGTAGATATTATGAACAAGGTGTTAAAGTACGAAATGGCGATGGATCTCGAAGTGCTTGCAGTGTATTTGGAAAAATAGTATTGCAGAATTTGAGTTGTGAATGTTGCAATGAAGAAAGGTTCAAAAGTGATTATGTAATTCCTTGGAAAAATTTTTTAAGCCAAATTATTAGCATCCTATGACCTAAGATATTATATACCAATAATTAGTCACTTCTCCCATTGATCTAGGACAAACAAATAACATGTAACAAATTTTCAATATTTTGTTAGCATTAAATGCTTGTTATGAAGGAAAAATTTTATTTCACACTTTAATGTCCGTCAATGGCCATTGTGTAACAGTAATAGCTGTTAACAACAGTTATTTTAGCGTTATGTAACGGCATTTTATTTTTTAATCCATTTTGGACCTTTATCCTCAATTATATAAGCATATGTAATTGTTGGCACTTACTTTTATTATAAAAAATTCATTTTAGATGTTTCTGAATAAAAAAAATAATAAAATAATATTTCTTATAAAATAAAAAAATTGAATGTTGAAATATCAATATATTTCAAAAACAAATTTAATTTTTTTGATATTTCAACAAATAGGAGAAATAATTGAAAGCATTTTTGTTTTATTTCTTTTTTATTTTTTTACTTATTCTTTTTTGGGGGCTCAGCGTGTAATTTTGAAACTTATAAATTCGATTAACCGTTTAGTGAAATTGCTATGGTAAGTGCCTGACTCGTTGGCTTTTTGGGGTTAGAAATTAGCCCCATAATATATACAGTTTTATCTATTAGTTATATTTTAGTATGACTAGATTACCTAAACTATTGTTTGTTGGTGTACATTTTTTCCAAACTATTTTTGCTTCTTTAAAATTTATAGAAAAATAATAAAGCTACAAGCTGTAAAATTTGAAGATTATTGACACGTTTCCTCGGTTGATTAATTTTTAGTATAATTAAGCTACCTAAAGTAATGTTCGTTCCTCTTGAAATTGCTCCTTCCTTTTTTTTTTGGTGTTTTGGGGGGGGGGGGTTTGGGGGTATGTTGTCTAGCCCTTCTAAGAAATGGTTCGAGATATTGATTCGAAAAAAGATAATGAATGGAAAAATACTAAATTGTGTTAAAAATTGAAAATTGCTTGCACGTAAAAACTATGTCTTTGTATCAAAATTCTTGTCACTTTTTGGTTATGTGCATTTTTCCCCTTAATCATTTATTTATGTATATAACATTAATTTTTTGTTTTCACGGATCTTAAAGAAATAGTAAATGCATATATTTTTGTCCATTTTCATTGGCCATATAAGGAAGGTGATTTGGAATATTTTGATAACTTTGGAGTACAATGTCCAAAATAAAAATTAAGGATGCAAAGTGAAAATCATCCAAATCATTGGGGATACAAATAGGAATTAGTTCGAAGTAACCTAACATATTCGTGACTTTAACAAAATAGACTAACCCTCTCTTTGGGCTAAATTAGGTTAGAAAGTGGATCAATTTAGATTGGAAAATAACAGTAAGAGATTACCGGTATGATTAACAAGTGGTCGAACAATTTGGTACTGAAGATGCATAATTTTGATTAGATGAATAGTTGATAAAATAATACTTAAAAATGTAAAAAAGAGATATGATTGATAAACCTTTTTTTTTTGGGTGGTCAATAAAACAAAAAGTTAAAAAGTTGAGGGAGTACACAAAATTGCAAATTACAAGCTTTTTAGAAAATGAATTAAATGGAAAGAAAAATGAAATATGATATTTAAGTGTTTCAGTTATCTTAAACTTAAAAGTGAAATGATTTATATTTTTCAATTCCTCTATAATATTCACAAGCATTTTAGACATACATGTGGACTTTAACCGTGAGTTTTGAAAGTTGATATATGGAATCGGAAGCACTTTTGCAAATGATATTCTGTTAACCTAATCATTTTCAAAATTCAGTTCAATTATTCTTATTTTTTATTTGGAATGGACTGATTATAGTAGTTTTTCGATTTCTGAATTATTTTTGTCCACTCCTACTAACAAGATACCAAAGCACAAAGTGACAAACGACTCATTATTCAAATACAATTTTACTGGTAAGAGCTCGTGCGAGCTAGTTTCAATGGCTAATTAAGTCAAAAAAAATATAATATTTAGTTTTTAGTTAAAGTTTCGAAGTCGTTTGAAGCTAGACTCAATAAGCACAAAAATTGAATTTAACATATAAAAAATTTAAATATTTGGACTTGCCTCAAGATAAGCCTACAAAATTGCGTTAGAGTTTGATTTGAAAAATAAATAAAAAACATAATTTCAAACTCATTAAAATAAATAAATAAATTTAAACAGTGATAGCACGGTTCAATTAAACTAGTTTACACCCATCTATAATTGTCATAAGTCTTGTGAAAAGCAATTTAAGACTTGTATCTCAAGCCTACAATTTTCAATTAAAAGATTAGGCCAAACTATGACCACAATCCTTCCAATGGTTTCAACTGTTTGCCCCGATCTCGGGCTAGTGTAATGAACTCGCTGTCTGTCTCACGTCACGAAAGGCCCTTTTCTGTCCAAGTGTTGGTGTGGGGGCACAAACCTCACAATTTTGGTTTTTGTCATTTCTCATAAGTTGTCCACCTCAGTATTTTGGTGTAATTTCTCGACATTCTAGTGTACCTCTTCAACATTTGGATATAATTAATCTTTCTTCTAAAATCACATCGTTTTTAGTATTTTTTCAGTTTAAATTTTGTCCATATGACAACATCTTAACCATCTTATTTAACACATTAAATCATAACCATCAACTCGTGACAAATGAAATTTGTGAGACCCCAAATATGTTGGTGTCCACAATCATTTAGTCTCAGTCCTTAAGTTCTAGGCTGTAGGTCCGAGTTGACGTATATTGACTTGTTTTCTAAAATTATAGCTCCATTTGGATTTTTTTTTTTTGACAATTATTTGAGAATTATTCAAAATTATTATTTGAGAATTATTCAGAAAAAATTTTTCAATGGTGTTTGAATAAGTGAACATTATTTGGAAATTTTTTCAACAAAAGTCAACAATTTTTCTTCTCATTTTTTGAATTTTGAAAATTTTTTGAAAAACTTATATGAAATGTTCAAAATATTCCAACAACTTGTTTCACTTTTTACACAATTATTCACAAAACGTAGCATTTTTTTAACAAATTTTATTCAGAAAAACGAAAAAAATTGCTACGAACATTTTGAGTTTCATTTACAGTACTAATAGAGTAACGGACATTGGCATTGGAGTGGCCAACATATATGCAAGAGTAAGACTTAACTGTTCAAATTGAATCCCATCATTTGTTCTTGATTACAAAAGTTCAATTCAAATTTTTGCATAATAAAAAATTTGGTTGTGTGACCCAAATTGTCCACAGCTAACACTGATTAATCTGGATCACAAATTGTCTAATTGTTTGGGTAGTGACTGATATAGTCCAATTCTTAACTCTGAAGGGAAACCATTAAATAAGGAGCATAGTTTTAGTAGTTATTCTACCTTGACAGAATGGCAGTTGACTCAACTATAGTTGGAGTATTGTTCTTCTCTAATCTTTTTTTTTACCAACAGTTAATAGGGAAGGGGAGGAGTAAAAAGAGGAGAGATGGCAAGTACAAAAGGGATCCAACCTTTTGTACACCCCATCAAACTTATCTACCCGAAACCTAAGCTATCACTTTTCCATGTGGGAAATCGAATTTTTTGACACGCGAGAGAAACTACAAAGCTGCTACTAAAGGTTGACTAACCCTCACTTTTATAGATACACTCTCACTGGTCGAAGAATTTGTTTTCTTTTTTACCAACAGTTAATAGGGAAGGGGAGGAGTAGAAAGAGGAGAGATGGCAAGTACAAAAGGGATCCAACCTTTTGTACACCCCATCAAACTTATCTACCCGAAACCTAAGCTATCACTTTTCCATGTGGGAAATCGAATTTTTTGACACGGGAGAGAAACTACAAAGCTGCTACTAAAGGTTGACTAACCCTCACTTTTATAGATACACTCTCACTGGTCGAAGAATTTGTTTTCTTTTTTACCAACAGTTAATAGGGAAGGGGAGGAGTAGAAAGAGGAGAGATGGCAAGTACAAAAGGGATCCAACCTTTTGTACACCCCATCAAACTTATCTACCCGAAACCTAAGCTATCACTTTTCCATGTGGGAAATCGAATTTTTTGACACGCGAGAGAAACTACAAAGCTGCTACTAAAGGTTGACTAACCCTCACTTTTATAGATACACTCTCACTGGTCGAAGAATTTGTTTTCTTTTTTACCAACAGTTAATAGGGAAGGGGAGGAGTAGAAAGAGGAGAGATGGCAAGTACAAAAGGGATCCAACCTTTTGTACACCCCATCAAACTTATCTACCCGAAACCTAAGCTATCACTTTTCCATGTGGGAAATCGAATTTTTTGACACGGGAGAGAAACTACAAAGCTGCTACTAAAGGTTGACTAACCCTCACTTTTATAGATACACTCTCACTGGTCGAAGAATTTGTTTTCTTTTTTACCAACAGTTAATAGGGAAGGGAGGAGTAGAAAGAGGAGATTGTTCTTCTCTAATCTAATGTCTAGTGTTGGAGCCGTAATCAGTAGAGAAGACGTATTTAACTAAAAGTGTACAGTCTGAAGCCTGGTCAACTGCCATTTTTTGTCAAGTTAGAACAACCACTAACTCAACTTCTTGTTCAGTGGGATCGCGGATATGTCTACAATATATTCACTCAAAACCAAGACACCTGTTGTAAAAGCAAAATGGCCAATAAAAATTTGCCAACACATAGGCACTAAATACAAAGTGGTATTAGTAAAGCAAGTTGGAACCGGATGAGCAGGCAACCGAAAGAGCAAATTAAGAAGTTTAGCCATGAAGAGTAGTGCCACACGATTGAAGCTTCAGCTTTTGACACATCATCTTACATTTAGCTTTTGGCCACTAACTATTTAACATCAACCCCACTCATTTTACTACTAGTTCCTTCGGTTCTTTCGGTTTTTTTTTTTTTTGACAATTGGGGGAAGGGAAAAGGGAAGACCCAAACACCCACTCAACTCCAATTGAAAGGAGGAATGGAGACTAAGTGTAAACTTAACCCCACAAACCCACTCCAAAAGTCATGGTAACTTTTTCGGTTTTTTTATTTGTTTATGATTCCTCATATTTGTTTATAATCTGTTCATTTCCCGCTAATAATTGTCTATGATTCCTCCTACTTTTACAAAACTTTCTTAATATATGACCAAGTCATAAATAATCTCACGCATTATTAATTTAGCCCAAACTTAATAATTAAATAATAAATAATTTCGTAATTCTTAGATAATTAATAATTTAAGCTATTAATTTAATATTCCTTTTGATATTTTCCTAAATTGTCATTTGTAATTATCTAGGATATTTGTATTTGGAACATGTTAATATTGATACCCATTTAAAATATATTATAGATAACACGTATAATTGTATCAATGTGTTATTTGTCTTTTTGATAGGAATGCCTACTAATCATGTTTGTCGAACATATTCATTAAGCTTTTAATTAAATGACCTTCTAATTTTTTTCTTACCTTATTTAACTATATACTTATTCCCTTTCTCGTTGAAAAAATCAAACCTTCAAAAAAGAAATGCTCTAAGTTTGCATTTCATATATTGCTAAATTATACAACCTTAATTTCATATTAAAAAAATTTCTTTTAGTATCTCCACGTAATAAAAAACAAAGAAAAGTGTGGTTTAATAATGAATTTCAATATGTGTTGTATTTAGTTGGTATATAAAAGTTACAATTAGACTTGCTTTATAAAAATGAATTTCAATATGTGTTATATTTTTTTCTAATTATTAACCTCTCAATTAAGTTCGATCTAAATAATTGTCAATTAGTGAATGTATGTTTTAAAGTAAACAAATGCGGAATTTATAGAAAATTATTAGTACAAATCAATGGTTATTTGACACATTTTACTCGTAACTAATTTAGTATAATTAATGAAAAAATGTGTAATTAACTAGTTAATTGATATAACATCATTCTTCAAAAAATGCATAGTTAACTTGTTTGATAAAATTTACATTTAGACACACATTATAATAACAAATTTCAATATGTGTTATATTTTGTCCAATTGCTAACTTTTTAATAAAGTCTAATATGAATAATTGTTGATTAATGAATGTATGTTCTAAGGTAAACAAATGTAGAATCAATAGAAAATTATTTGATTATATATCTTGTTAATGTTTCTACATATTCTTAATTAAATAGTGAATGTGTGTACTTAGTTTTGTTGATAAAATTTACATTTGTTTTATAATAACATGTGCAATTAATATTCTAATAAACAGAATAATATAAAGTTTAATATTTTCTATTGAATTTGTTAATTTTCTATAATAAAGATAGTAAATAAAGAAAAAAAACTCTTTTGAAATCAATATCATCATTTAAATGCTCGTGTTATATCATTGTCACTACACCTTTTTTTTTTTTTGTTGCCGCATATACATGGATCAAAACATCATAACAGAGAAAAACAAATGACATTTAATAGCATGCCTAAGCCAATATATTAAAAATTTTAAAATCCAATAATGCATTAAAAATTAGGTAAAAAGAATACATTAACAAAACTCCAATCAAACTGTCACCTTGGAATGTGTGCTTAAAATCATAAAAATATTTTAAATACCTTTAAAAAAAACTCCAATCAAATTGTTGCCTTGGAATGCGTGCTTCAAATCATAAAAATATTATAAATACTTTTCAAATATGCAATCAATATTTGATTAAATTTCTTAAATTAATGTTCGGATTTTTGATAAAATTTATAGTTACACAAGTATTATAACAACGACCTTTAATTGTAATACAAATAAATGTCATTTGTTTTTTGGGATAAACAAATGCAGAATCTCTAGAAAATCATTCAAATGCGTAACTTATCAGTGTTTCTACAAATTCTTAATTGAACGGTGAGCGTATATATTTTGTTCATTGATATTTATAAGTTGTTAAATAAAATTTACATTTAGACATGCTTTATACTAATGAATTTCAATTTGTATCATATTTTTCTCCAAATATTAACCTCTCAATGATTTAAGTTTTGATCTAAATAATTGTCAATTAATGAATGTATGTTCCGAGGTAAACAAATACAGAATCTATAGAAAATTATTCGACAGCATATCCTGTCAATGTTTCTACAAATTCTTAATTAAACAGTAAATGTGTGTACTTTGTTCATCGATATTTAGTTGTTTGATAAAATTTACGTTTAGATACACTTTATAACACTTATTTCAATTTGTGTTATATTTTCTCCAATTATTAACCTCTAAACAATTTAAGTCCAATCCAAATAAATGTCAAATTGTGAATGTATGTTTTGAGTTAAACAATGTGAAATCTCTACAAAATTATTTGATTGCATAACTTGTAAATGTTTTTACAAATTCTTAATTAAATGGTGATCGTATATACTACATTTTGTCCATTGATATTTAGTTGTTAGATAAAATTTACATTTAAAAATGCTTTATAACAATGAATTTCATATTGTCTTATGTTTTGTCCACTTATTAACCTCTTAATGATTTAAATCCGATCTAGATAAATGTTGATTAGTGAATATACATTTTGAGGTAAACAAATACGTAGAAAATTATTCGATTGCATAGCTTGTGAATGTTCCTTCAAATTCTTAATTAAATAATGAATGCATGTGTTTTGTTCATTGATGTTTAATTTTTAGATAAAAATTATATTTAGACAAGCTTTATCACTACGAATTTCAATTTATCTTATATTTTGTCTAATTACTAACTTCTTAATTATTTAAATCCGATCCAAACAAACATATACTAGTGAATATTTGTTTTGAGGCATACAAATGCAAAATCTCTAGAAAGTTATTTGATTGCATAACTTATGAATATTTCTACAATTTCTTAGTTAAATAGCAAATGTATGTAATTTGTCCATCAATGTTCACTTGTTAGATACAATTTATATTTAGACAAAATTTATAACTACAAATTTCTCAATTTGTTTTACATTTTGTTCAATTATTAATTTCTTAATGATTTTGTCCAATCTAAATAAATGTCCATTAGTGAATGTATGTTTTAAGATAAACAAATATGGAACATCTAGAAAATTATTTGATTTTGTAACTTATAAATGTTTCTCCAAATTCTTAATTAAATAGCAAATGTATTACTTTGTTCGTTGATGTTTAGTTGTTAGATAATATTTGCATTTAGGAATGCTTTATAACAACGAATTTCAATTTGTTTTATATTTTGTCCAAGTATTAATCTTTTAATGATTCAATGCATTATACTTTTTACAAATAAAGAATTGGACTTTCTTTAATTGTACAAATGATTGATTTTACTTTATCTTTCAATGCTACATAGTCTTTTTTTTTCATTTACAAATTTATGTTAGTTGCAATAAAAAAATTTAAGGATTATTCCCTATTGGGAACGCAGTGGAAATGAGAAAAATATTTTGGTAATTATTTTAATGAAAATTTTTATTTTATTTTTATTATAAGAAACTTTGTGAATGATAAAAAAGTGTATTGTTGTAAATATGCCATATTATGTAATTAATTTTTTCTCTTATAAAATATGTTCTTGGATCATCGAGCTAATGCCCAGATATTATAAGTAAATTTAATGGATGTAGTCACAAAAAATATGTAATGTTTTTTGGGTCATCAAGAGAATGCCAAGATATTATAAGTAAATTTAATGGATGTAGTCACAAAAACTATGCGATTATTAGTGATGCATTACGCGCTTATGTTTCTACCATGTAAAGAATGAATACAAGCAGACAAAAAATGTTGTGTGACAAACTGTTACAAAAAAATTTTTTTTAAAGAAAAATGATAAATTTTTATTGAATTTAATACTTTTCTATAAAAATCATTATTTTTTATAAGAGCTACAATAACAAAAAACCACTAAATCATTATTATGAATAGAAGTGCTAGAGATATTATCAATAAGAAGTATGACATGAAGTGCCTCATATTTAAGTCCTAATATAGCCAAAAGTCATGAGAAAATAGACTCGTTAAACTTGCTTTCTGTAGACACCAAATTTTGACACACCTTTTGTACAAAATATATGTGTTACTTTATTTTAGGAGGTATTTTTTTATTCTTCGGGGGTCGAGTACAATATTCGCGTATTATATCTAATTCGTCGTACTAGGGGCAAAATGGTAATTTCACCATGTAAATATTAGTTTATTTTATTTTATTTCCTAAATACATAATTTTACTATTTTATCATTGTTTATGATTTTTATGATTTTCGGGAGTCACTTATTGTTTATTTAAAATTTTAGCATTTTAATTCAACGGCACGTTTTTCAAGGCATTATTTTTACGACAAATTTTCAAGTAAAAAATGTTATATGTGCATTTTATATATTCATAAATTTTTTGTATAAATTTCATGATTTTAAAAAAAAAAATCGTTTAGTATTGATTTCAATATTTTACCTTTTTTATTAATAGCACATTCTTTTAATGTTATATTAATTTTTGAATTTTGCGGTATATTTTATTTACTCATTTCTATAACTCTAAATTTTAATATTTTCTTATGGATTTTAGGGAGTCCAAATATCTTTTACTTTATTTTATTTCATTTCATTTGTTTTTCTTTATTTCTCTTTCCAAAATTTAAAAAAAAAAAAAAAAAAAAAACCTTAGCTGCTGCTACAGCAGCTGCAGTAGTTTGCTACTGCAGCCGCTGAACGCAGCAGCAAAGCAGGACACTGAATCCATCAGACAAAAAACTCTATGCTCCATTCCATCACCCACCTAAAACTACACTTCATCAGATTCTAATGGATTTGTTCAATTTTCTTTCAGACTTCACTCCATCTACTTCCCCTCATCAGAACTGCACCATTCACAGATCTCACCCTCACTACAACCTCACCTCACTCACACTCACCTGCACAAAACTCTTCCTCCTCCCCCTCTCGGCTCACCTGCACACAGGCACAATTCACTCACAATTCCCTTTTCTCCCGGCTTTCCTCACAACACCAAACACGCACCACTCACACTCACACCAAGACATTTCCACATCTTCACACACCTGCACAAGGCCAATTATACACACAAAACACACTTGCACACACTGAAACTCACTAAAAACACATTTCACACACAACCCCTCAAGCTTCAGCCAACCAAATCACACATTTTGCACCCTCTCTCTCGGCATTCTCACAGGCGCACACACACACAAACACACGCAGTCACAACCACTGCCAGAAGCCCAATTCCTATCTCCCTCTCTGCACATACTCTCACGGCCTCACAAACACACCTTTCTTTCCAACAAAAGCTCACACACAAGCACTGCACATTTACACACAACACACAACACATTCAAGCACACAGACTCCACAAAACCAAAACAGACTTGCACACAGACACACACCTCCTCCCCCTCTCGGCTCAAGCTTCACCCAACCACAAAACACGGAACTCAATTACACACAAAACACACACTACACTCACAGCCATCCACAAACGCACATACTACACACAGCAACACCTTCAAGCACACACAATCACCACACACATACAAACACACCGTCACAGACACGCACAAAGATTCACAAGCACACACACAATCACCATACAGACATAAACACACACACACACACGCATCAGTTTCACCCACACGCACAGTCAAATAGCCATTAGTAGGCATACACAGATTCATGCACATTCACACAATCGAACCTGCACAAAGTTATAAAAAAAAAAAAAAAACCAACAACAACAAACAACAACAACAGCACGGCAATAACAACCCGCCGAATCCCAACCGGAGCACCACCAGTGACGCCGCCGCACCACCACCGGCGCCAGACCACCCTCTCTTCTCGGTCCAGGTAAAAAAAAAAATTTCCCAACCTCTCTTTCACTTTGTACAATTAATAAATGTAGTTTAGCAGGTAATTTAGGGATTTTTTTTGGACCAAGAGAGAAAGAGAGGGAGGGAAACCGAGAGAGAGAGAGACGATCGAGAGAGAAGAACCAACGAGGGGAAAGAAGAAAAGGGGAGAGAACAGATCGGAAAGAAGAAGAACCAGGGGAGAAAGAAGAGAAGGAAAAAAGAAAAGAGAGAAAAGAGAAAAAAGGAAAAAAAAAAAAAGAAAAAAAAAAGAGAAAAAAAAGTAAAAGTAAAACCGGCTAAAAAAAAAAATGTTTTAATGAAACTACGTCGTTTTGACGTAGTTTCACTCAAAACTACGTCGTTTTGATTAGTTTAGTTTTTTAATTTGATTTTAATTAATAATAGGTATTTATTTTATAGTCCTTATACTTTTATTAATGTTACTCTGGCTCTGCATATTTCTGATTTGTGCATTTAAATTTCTGTTTATTGTAGATTGACCCCCATAATTTTATTTTCTTTTCAATTAGGTCCTAATTAATTGCATTTAGGTCCCTCGACTTTTATATAATTATATTTTGGCCCCTACATTTTTAAATTTCCATTTTTGACCCTATATTTTTCGGTAATTACATTTTGACCCCTGTAATTTTTCTGGAATTGCAATTTTACCCTCTGATATTTATGAAAATTGCAATTTTACCTCCCAAGCTTGCTGTTATTGTATTTTAGGCTTTAAATGTCGCTGGAATTCTGTTTTAGTCCTTGAATGTGGCTGGAATTTGCAATTTGGTCCCTCACATTGCTGGAATTTTTTCATTTTTGTCCCCAAACTTGCTAGAATTTTATTTTGGCCCCTTATTGTTGCTGGAATTTATATTTTGGTCCTTTATGTTGCTGGAATTTGTTTTAAGACCTCCATTAATTGTTAGAATTATATTTTAGCCTTTTATTTGTTGCTGGAATTTGTATTTTAATACTTGTAGTTTCCGGGATTTTTTTTTTTTTGGCCCTTTTATATAGCTGAAAATTATAATTTGACCCTAGACATTGCTGTAAATTAGGTATTATTTAATGACTTTGCTGAAATTATATTCTTGGACTTAAGTATTGCTGGAATTTTTATTTTTTGGGCATTATACTTGCTGAAAATTACATTTTAGCTTTTAAATTTGTTGTAAACTATGTCATTACCTTAATTAGGGTTTAAAATTATAATTTTACCCTTTGATTTGTTGTAAATTACATTTGTCATTTTAGAACATTGCTTAAATTTCATTTTTAATCCAAATCTTATAATATTTTTATTTTTGCAAAAAATAAAAAAAATAAAAAATATAAAATTAGTGAAGTCCTCAAAGCTTTAAATTATTTCTTTTCACATTTTCCTTATTTATTTTATCTAATTTATAATTAATGTTCTAAAATGGGGTCTTGTTAGTCTAATTAATGTTCAAATTAGTTTCTTCATTTTCCTTTTAGTTATTTTAATAATCATTATTTGGGGTGTTAAAAGTATGTATTATTGTATTGTATCTTCTATCATTATTATTATTTCTTTATTTTTTGTTGTCCTACTTTATTTATTTATTTACTTATTTATTTTACTTAAGCAATTTTCATTTTTTTTCTAAATAATTAATTATTATTATTATTATTTTCTTTCTCTTATTTTGTTTATTATTGCTATGATTGTTTGAATTATCGTAGTATGTTCATAGTGATCGATAGGAAATTATTCAATTAGTAGTTTACTTATTTAAATAGTGATATTTTTGACATGTTTGTTCATTTTAGTAGCAATTTGTACCGGGTCTTCGAATAGGAGGTACCTCGATTACCCTTTTTATTTCTCTTTATGTGCTTCCTACGTGCTCCTATGTGTTTTCTATATGTTTTTTATATATCTCTTTGTGCTTATATTTTCTATACATGTGTGAACATTTATTTATTTCATATTATTTACTTGAATTAATATTAATTATTCAAAGAAATGTAATAGATAGGTAATATTCTATTCAGTAAATTCTTTGTATTTAGATAGTTAATGTAATAGATAGTTTATGTTTTATCTATTTAATTAAAGCCTATGTATTTTAGATAGAAAGTGTAATAGATAGGTTAGATAGGTTATTTTTCTTATTTTTTAGATTGTGATTAGGCTTCTCCGGTGTAATAGTTAGGCTATGTGTGCTATGTGCTTATGTGTTTTATCCGCTTTTTTTAGGACTTTGCATCTAGAATATCATGTTTATGTGTTATGTGCTCCTATGTGCTATTATTTGCTTTTATGTGATTATTGCTTTAATACATGCTTTATTTATTTACTTGCTTTAATTATATATGTGTATCGTCGCCACACTAGTCCAAAGCTAGTTGTGGTTAATTCCGGTTTCTTCGCTAGTCCAACGCTAGCGGAGAACTTATAGAAAATAGGCTAGTCCAATGCTAAGCCTTTAGGTCATTTTAGCATTAGGAACATTTTTCGTATGCATTTCATGACATTTCACACACATTTTATCTTTTTAGGCTTTTCCCATTTTCTATGAGTTTTTTATATATACTTTATAACTTATTACTTATTTTAACATCTATTTGGTGCATAACATTTAGATTCCACTACACATAGAATTTTAGGTCATTTGTAGTGATTTCGACTAAGAAATAGTCATCTACTCACGTGGGAAGCGATGGCGTACATGTCGTTCTCCCCTCCGTGAGTAGAAACATCTAGTCACGAGTCCATTAGTCCCCCGTACCCGTTATGTTTGCATTCCCACTTTCTTTGTTCACTTACTATCTATATTACTATTTTTCTTTTTCTTTTTGCATTTCATTTTGCATCTACACTCGTGACTCCATCGAGGTCTAGACTCGGTTTCGCAATTAATGCGATAATCTCGACCAAACCTCAATGGAACATTTAGTCCCTTAACGATATCCATTTTTAGGATTAGATTTGCATTCATATAGTTGCATCCAAATGTGATAAAATCTTAGGGTTATATTAGGAAAATTTAGACTAAACCTCGCAACTAGTTTCGGCTAGGTTGAAAGGGTGCCTTAGGCGCAAGCCTTTGCCTTCCCTTTCTTCAACTGTGACTCCCGAACCTTTTTCTCTTGTTTTCAAAGACCTGGAGTCGTCTAAAAGGGTTTTTCTTGTTTTTCCTATATTTTTCCAAAAATCATTTCTTTAAATAAATCATTCTCAAATTTTTACCTTTTACAAAATATTTTTGGTGACTTGGTACACCAAAACTCAATACTAAGTGGCGACTCCTTTTTCACTAAAAAACCCTTTTTAGACTCTATTTTTCGGGCCCAAAAACCGTCGCATTTTTTAAGTCCCATTTTAGGCCCTTTTTTCTTTTATTTTAAAAATAAAGTATTTGTTTGTCCCATTTTTATCGAATCATTTTTTACAAAGCATTTTCCAAAAAATTATTTTTTACAAAAATTTACGCGTTTTTTTATAACCATAACAGCACATTTAATACTTCCTTTTCCTTTTTTCGACTTCACTCCTCGCACTGTTATCATTTTATTATTTTTCTTTTTCGAAAAATGGGGCGCGACACTTTCTTATCCTCGATTGACATCTTTGCCGATCCAATTGGATTGTAAAAATCGAAAGTGATGCAAATGTTTCTTAATCAAACTTGTTGAATTTTTTAAAATAACTATTATAGATTGGTTTTATTTTTTCATATATTTGTTAATAAAAATTGTACTTACATGGCTTGAAACTAATATTCATAACGTGGGTTATTAATTTTGTTTTTTATTTATAGTACCTCTAAATATAAAGTAATTCATCCAAATAGTTTTTTTTAAAAAAAATAGCTATGCTAAGAAATTGCAATTCAAATGATTCTTCATCATTCTGAAATGTTAACGAAATTCAATGAACAAATACTCAAATAACAATTTAAATAAACATAAAAAAATCTAATTCAAATAGAGTCATTATCGTTTCATCTTGATCGCAAGGCATATATCATTTGTTTCATTTGACTTGCATAAATTTTCTCTATCCAAAATATTATTTTGAATAGCTGATATTAATTAATTTCCAAGTTTAATTGATATTTAATATGTAGTTATTCTAGAATAATCAATCCAAACAACTTTTTCAAAATATCGCTTAGAATATTTTGTAATTTAAATGTTCTTCATTATTTCAAAATACTCAACAATGATCAAATTATAGAAAGTGAAATCCAAATAATCCATTGCAATCTATTTAAATTATTTAGTACATCCGTACAATAAGAATATAATCCTATATGAGGCTTGATAAATGGCGGGAGCTCAAAAATCTAAAATTTTGGTTTTCCCTCAAATTTACACTGACATTCCCTCATTCGTTCATCCGTTTTGGGTGACAGCTAAAGCATTGCTGTGATGTGAGATTTCTTATGCAATGGGATGGCCTCACATTTTAATTCAAATCTGATAAGACGTTTACCAGCATTCCAAGTCACCAGTCATCCCATTCTTCTTACATGGTTTTGACTTTCAAAAACCACAGACCACGACTTTGCATACTACACTATAGACATGTCCGATCCCACATTCTAACCCTTTTACAGAAAAAGTGACTCTGGCACATTTTCTATATTATGCCCTAGTAATATGGAACGAACAGACCCTATTATCCATTGTCAAGTTTTGAGTATTTACTAGTTAGTCAAAAAAATTATAATAATAATAATTTGCCATCATCTTTCCTTTCATTTCCTCATTTTGGATTAGTAGTTAAATTTTGAGGACTTTCAAATTTTGATTTATATGAGCTCGTCCAATTTTTATTGGTAGTTACTGTCTTTCGGATTAATTCTTCAAAATTTATTTCCTTTCCTTTTTTTCACCCCTCACCTAATGCTTCAATCATGATCATAGGCTTTCTAGCAGTTTAAGGTAATGAACTTGATAAAACAGTCAATGTTTCTTAATCAAAGTAGTTAAAGATGATCTCGCAATTGGAACAAGCAAATTGAACATGAGAAAACATTCAAGGTTTCTTAATTAAAAAAATGATGGAAATTAATAGAAAGCACGTGTAAAATACAAGAGTGTTATTGCATTAATGAAAATTGATTTCAAGGGTTAATGAATCGTTTGAATGATAAAAATTTCTACCGGTGCTCACTGAATGCTACATCTCCGGTCGCCTTTTTTTTTTTTTTTTTTTTGCCAAAAGTCTATATAGATATAATGACTATACAAAAGTTACAAAGGGGACACTACCCCTTAGAGATTCTGCGAGATTTCCTTAATCCACAGGGGGAAACTAATTCCCACAAAATTACATTCTGCAAATCTAAGGCAAACTTAGCCATTTTTCTAGCTACTTTGTTATCTATTCTTGAACAGTTTTGAGTGAGCAAAAGGGAAACAATGAACTAAGGATGGAGGACATTTTCCATCGCATTTGCACTTCTCCAATCTTTGCTATTCTTTCCCTGCTCAGTTGCTGCATTAGACTGTGATTGGCTTCCTTGGACTGTTATCTCAGACCAGCTTTCTTTCTTTAGCTAACAGTTAATGCCAGCTTAATTGCATTCACCTCCTCCGATAGCTGATCAGCCTTCATTCTTTCAGCAGCAGCCCAAACCATTATCAACTTATCACTAGGATTCCTTCCTTGCAACTATACTATACCCTATGCTTGTTGGATGTCATCTCAATTTTGATCCCTATCGAAATAGTAATCCCTTTTCACGGGATTTTTCTTTTTCTGAAGATACAACCTTACTCTTGGTTTCTCTATTGCTCATCTCTGTTCTGTTTTTAGTGGCTATATCAAATTCGTTCCACTCACTGACAGCAGCTCTAATCACCTCCATTCCATGCCTGCTCTTATCCTCAAATATTCTTCTATTTCTCTCTTTCCAAACTTGCCACAAAATATACGCAGTTAGCTCTATATTTTGCTGTCCCTGCTTCCAAGCTCTAGCTCCCTGCAACTCTTTGTCAGAATTCTTGATTGAAGATTCAAGAATTCTGGAAGAATTCCAGAAAATAATAAGAAATGAGAGAATGAAAGAGAGAATTTCAGAGAGAGAATAGAGAGAGAAATTGCAGAGAGATTTTATTAGAAAGATTGAGAATTTCCACACATTACAATTGATGCCCCCCTCCTTTTTCCTTCCTTGCACTTATAAGCAATTGGCCCAAATAACTAACTTCCTTCTAACTACTTTCTTTCTAACTGTTTTTTGTGTTCTTTCCTGCTTACTTTTCCTAGCTAAACTATGATGTACAGTTTAATGCATGAAACGACACCGTATAGCTTGAATACATGACAAATTCCCACCCCTTTAAACACATCCTTGTCCTCAAGGATGGAAATCTGGAAATTGCTTCTTAATGAAATCTAAATCCTCCCATGTAGCTTCTTCAGGTTCAAGATTTATCCACTGGATAAGAACCTGGGATACTGGTTGATTGTTCCTCATGATTGCTCTTTATTTTAGTACCACTTCTGGAGCAATATGAATCTGATCATCAAGTCCCAGTAGGGGAAGTGTTGGTCTGACTGGATTGTCACCAATTTTTTTCTTAAGCATTAGAGACATGAAAGATCAGGGTGAATTCGAGAGACTGGAGGGAGGTTCAATCTGTAAGCAGCTTCTCCTTCCTTTGCAATTCACCTGGAAAGGCCCATAGTATTTAGAAGAGAGTTTCAATGTTTTTCAGAGATCCGCCATTTGTTGTCTGTAAGGTTGCAATTTAAGGTAAACCAAGTCTCCTACTGCTAGTGTTCCTCTCAATCCTCTTTCTGTCAGCAAAATACTTCATTCTGCTCTAAGCCTTCTGGAGGTGTTGATTAAGCAATTAAGAAGAGCTTGTCTGTCCTGTGCTAAATTCCTGGCAACAGGCACCACTGAATCACGCAAGATACCCATTGGTAGCTGTATTGGTTTGTAGCCATAAAGGGCTTCAAAAGGAGTGATGTTGATGCTGGTATGATGGTTGGTATTGTACCACCATTCAGCCATAGGTAGCCATCTTCTCCAATACTGAGGTCTATCACTTGACATGCATCGAAGATAGGTCTCAAGACATTGATTCACTCTTTCACTTTGGCCATCTGTTTGAGGATGGTAAGCAGTGCTATATTGTAGTTTGGTCCCTAGCATGTTGAAGAGTTCCTGCCAAAAGTTGCTGGTGAAGATTTTATCCCTGTCAGAAACTATGGCCTCTGGTAATCCATGCAGTCTGAAGATTTGATCCAGGAAAATCTTGGCGACTTCTGCTTGCTGAAAATGGATGCTTTAATGCACAGAAATGTGCAAACTTTGTCAGTCTGTCTACCACCACTAGTATAGTGTTGCATTCTTTCAGAGAAAGGCAGGCTTTCTATGAAGTCTATACTAATCTGAGACCAAGCTTGCTTGGATGGAAGTGGTTGTAGCAACCCAGGATATGGAACCAGTTCAGACTTATTTCTTTGGCACACATCACACTCCTTCACGTACTGAATGATATCCTTTTTCATTTGAGGCCAGAAAAAGAAAGCTTTAACTCTTTGGAATACTAGCCAGTTGTCCAGAGTGACCACCTAAGGCAGAAGAGTGCAATGTCCTGATGATCTATTTTCTTAGCTCACCTCCAGCACCTAAGTATAATTTCCCTTTGTATCTCAGTATCCCTTCACTGTGTTGATAGTCAGGAAAATCTTGAGGTCTGACAGTGATCTTCTGGAGTAACTTCTAGACTTTCTGGATCCTGTTCATAGCTTTGTAAAACCTCCTGCACCCATTGTGGTACCAATCTAGTGGCTGTGCACATTCGAACTTCCACTTCTGTTTCACACCCCCTTCTGGAAAGTGCATCAGCAACTGTATTTTGAAGTACCCTTCTTATAGACTATCTCATAGTCTAACCCAAAGCTTAGTAAGGCATTTGTGCTGAAATGTGGATAGTAAGTTTCTGCTCTAGGAGAAATTTTAGACTCTGATGGTCTGTTCGAATCACAAAGTGATAACCTACTAGATAATGTTTCCATCTAGTGACAGCCATAATGACAACCAATAGTTCTTTTTCATACACAGAAAGTCCTAGATTTTTGGGACTCAATGCCTTACTCAAATAAGCAATGGGTTGACCTTCTTGCATGAGTACTGCTCCTATCCCCTTGCTACATGCATCAGTTTCCACTATAAACATCTTAGAGAAGTCAGGCAACCTTAGCACAGGTTTTGTACTCATGGCCTGTTTGATGGGACTGAAATGCTGCTTCTGCTTCTATGTTCCAGTAGGAAAGCATCCTTTTTTAAAAGTTCAGTCAAGGGCTTACACATCAATCCATAACCTCTGATGAATCTTCTATAATATCCAGTCAGACCCAAGAATCCTCTTAGAGCCTTAACAGATGTAGGAACAGGCCACTTCAGCATGCACTCAACCTTAACCATATCCATTTCTACCCCTTGAGAGGATATAATATGGCCCAAATACTCCACTTTTGACTGGGCAAACATGCACTTAGACATCTTGGCAAACAATCTATGAGACTTCAAAGTTAACAGCTACTGATTCTAAGTGTCTTACATGTGATTCAATATCAGGGTCTGTATATCAGTATATCATCAAAAAAAACTAGCACAAATTTTCTGAGATAAGGTTGAAAGATGTCATTCATAAGGGATTGGAAGGTAGCTAGGTGCGTTAGTTAATCCAAAGGCATTACCAAGAACTCATAATGTCTTTGGTGTGTCTGAAATGCAGTTTTATGTATGTCAGTTGGTTTAACTCTGATCTGGTAGTAACCAGATCTGAGATCAATTTTGGAGTAAATTTTTGAGCCATGAAGTTCATCTAGAAGTTCTTCTATGTTTGGTATTGGGTATTTATCTTTTATGGTCAACTCATTCAGGTGCCTAAAATCTACAGAAAACCTCCAAGTACCCTCTTTCATTTTTACTAGAAGAACTGGAGATGCATAGGGACTGTTACTGTTTTGGATGATTCCTGCTTCTAGCATTTCTTGTACTTGTTTTTCTATTTCTGTCTTTTGGGAGTGAGGGTATCTGTATGGTTTAAGTTTGAAAGGTTGAGCATTATTTTTCAAAGGAATGGAATGATCTTGGTTTCTTTCAGGGGGCAGCTGTTTTGGGGTTTCAAAGACATCAGAATAGTACTGTAATAACTCAGAGATTTCAGTAGGTAGGTTTACCTCTGATGACTTTGTTTCTGAAGAGAAAACCTGAATGGAACTGGTACTTCTCCTCCTCTGATCTACAAATTTTCTGATAGCTTTTCCCCTTATCAAGTTTCATAATAGGTTGTTGAACCACTCCTTCTAGCACCATTTCACTGCCTTCATTAAACAGCTTCACATTCATCTGCCTGAAATCAAATGTGATTGGACTATATTGTGTCATCCAATCGACTCCTAGAATCATATCCCATCCTCCAATATCCATGGTGATCAAGGGATACACAAATGAATACCTTGAATGTTCCAGTTAATCATCTGGACAGAATGAATTGCTAGCAATCATGCTTCCATCTGCAATAGTGGCTCTTAACCATTCCATCTTCTGCTCAGTTAACTCCAGATCTGCAACTAATTTCTTGTTCACGAAACTAGTTGTACTCCCAGTATCTATCAGGATGGACACTTCCTAGTCCTTAATTCTGCCTTGTAGCCTCAGTGTCTTTCTCTTCATCCAGGTGGTTAGGGCATGAAGAGGACACCTTCAACTACCTGTCCAGGATGACCAGTCTTCTTCATCTTGCTTCACCAATAGGCATCCAAGAATTCACCTTCCTCCTCATCCTCTGTGATTATGAAGTTGAGATGTTTTAATTTGCATGCATGACCTGGAGAATACCTATCTCCACATCTGAAGCATAGATTATTATTCCTTCGATACTGGATTTCTTGAGGAGATATTTTCTTGAACTTCCTCAGAAGGATTTCCAGTAGTCATCCCTTTTCGCTACTCCTTTGTAATTTTCTTTAACAGCACTTGAATTCACAGGTGTGCTAAAGACATGATTTCTCTAGGTTCATTCCTCCTTCCATATTCTGTCATTGTTCTATTTTTCCTGTTGCTCATTTCCAACTGCTGCTTCTTGTAATTCTGCGATTTCCATGGCTTCTTGCAAAGTAGAAGGTTTGAACATTTTAATGACAGGTTTGATATCCTGCCTGACCCCACTGATGAAACTGGAAATAAAATATTCTTCAGAAAGATGAGGGTCTCTGATCAACATAAGAGTACTCAATTCTTCAAATCTTTCTTGGTACTCTTTGAGAGATCCTGTCTGCTGCAATTTGTTGAACTCTTCCACTTCATCTTGTTTCCCTTTTTCTCCGAAATCTTTTACACAATTTCCCACAGAATTCCTCCCAGCTCATCTTCTTGATTTTGTTCCAGATTCCTTGGAACCATATCTCAGCTCTCCCTTCCAAGTACATCTCAATAATCTTCACTTTCTGTTCTTCCGGAACTTGATTTACCAGAAAGTATTTGTCACATTTCCTCAGCCACTCTCTGGGCCTTTCTCCTTCGAAGACAGGTAATTCAACCTTAGGCCCCATTAGATAAGGCCTTTGATTTCTTTCCTTCTCTTCCTTTCCTCGTAAGTGAGGGGTTTGACAGCAGAGGGGTTTTATCCATTCCTTGAGTGTCTTCCCCACTGTTTCTTTCCTTGCTCAAGGCTTGAAGGAAAGCTGTGAGTTTACTATCCATTCCTCGCCATGAATGTATCCATTTTATGATCCATTTCTCCAAATTTTCCTTCCACTTTCAACTTGAACTCTTTCAATTCTGCTTGCATATCCTCTACACTGCCTTGAACTCTCAATTCCAGTTTCTTGAATTGATCATCCATGGCCTTCATACGTGTTCCTTCTGCCATCGAATCCAAGGAACGGCTGGCTCTGATACCACTTTGTCAGAATTCTTGATTGAAGATTCAAGAATTCTGGAAGAATTCTAGAAAACAGTAAGAAATGAGAGAATGAAAGAGAGAATTTTAGAGAGAGAATAGAGAGAGAAATTGCAGAGAGATTTTATTAGAAAGATTGAGAATTTCCACACATTACAATTGATGCCCCCCTCCTTTTTCCTTCCTTGCACTTATAAGCAATTGGCCCAACTAACTAACTTCCTTCTAACTACTTTCTAACCATTTCTAACTGTTTTTTGTTTTCTTTCCCACCTACTCTCTTATCTAATCAATGATGTACAATTTAATGCATGAAACGACACCGTACAGCTTGCATACATGACACTCTTCCCCTTGAAGACTCCAAATTATCCCACCTTACTGGTGCTAGTCTCCAGTTCTCCTGGGCTTGGCTACACATTAAGAGCAAATGTTCAACAGTTTCTTCTGCTTCTCCACATAGGCAACAATAAGCACTCCCTTTACCTGTTCTATGTGCCACTTGACTGTTTACTGGCAGAATCTGATTCAAGCACTTCCATTAGAAATGCTTAATCTTATGTTTTATTTTCGGGTTCCACACACTCTCGAAGACATCTTTCTTTTGGTTATCTGCACTGGTTTCTCCTCCTCGCTGGTTTCTGTGATCCTTGGACTTCATCCTTTTGTAAAGATTATATCCTGTTTTAACACAATTATACCATCCTTAGCGTGAGTCCATACCAGCGTATTCTTTCTCCTTTTTAAATTGATGGGAATTCTCATGATTTCCTCAGCATCCTCTCTGGATAATTTTTCCTCTATTAATTCTTTGTTCCAACATTTGTCCTTCATCAATTGGCTCACTTTGTGCAAATCACTTTCTTCTGGTTTTGATGATTTGATCTTTCCATCCTTACTAGAAGGATTCCATTTATCCGACCAAATGCCAACTGTTGTGCCATCCCCTATTCTCTTCAAAATTCCTTTTACCATCTCTCTTGCAGCCATTATACTCTTCCAAAACCAAGATGAGCCTTTTGGTACTGGAGCTTCCAACACAGGCTTCTTTGCAAAAGTATTTAGCCTTGAAGATTCTGCAACCTAACAAGATTCTGCATCTCCGGTCGTTGAATGGTAAAAATTGAATGAATGATCCAGCAAGAACTACCCGAGTGGCGGAGGGAGAGGGACCAACATTGCTATCGCCCATTAACTTTTTGAAACTTGTCTGTTACGCTATGTAATTTTATAAAATTTTACTTCAAGTCATTATCTTGTCCCCAAATGATTTTGTTAAATTTCCTTCCCCTTCTCCCCTTCTCCAACTTTACCCTCATAAAAATCTTAGTTCTTTCTCTTTTTCAAATATATTTTGATTAGGCGAATCTAATGTTATCACTTTGTCCATACAAGATTAATTTATTGTTTTAACATTTGCAGCATTGTGTCATTTGATTAGATTTTTGTGACATTTTTCCTTTGTCCCTGAAACAAAAATAAAGGGGTTAATTATTTCTAAAGCAAACATCCAGTTGTACTTTACCCCCATAAAGTTAATAGATACAATTTTGCCCCTTTTCAAAAAATTTATTTATAAGTTTGAATATAAAAAGATGATCTGTAAAATGTCTGGACAAGTTTGGCATTTTTCAAATGCGATGTTAAGCAATATTTTTAAACTCAAATCAGAAATGGCGATTCAACTATAAGGCGAACAATAGTCTGGCTCAAGAAGGCTAATCTAGTTCTTCTTTTATTAATGTTATATTATTTTGATAATCACTATTCTTATTTTTTATTTGACATACTTACTATTCTTATTTTCTATTTTATAATATTTAAACTATATGCTTTTATCTAAAATTTTTCTTTTAGCAGTTTAACAAAATGCGAACCCGTCAGTTGAGTTGGTTTGTCTGCAAAATATTGCGTGTTTTTGGTCTGATTCACAGTCCTACTTTTAAACATTGGTGTTAAGTTTTTGTCAGAAAATTGTGCATGAAGAATTAAATATTAATATTGTTCGTGTTAGAATACAACTACTTTATTAAAAAATAAATAAAAAGAATGAGAAATAAAAGGAGTTGTATTCCAATTAAAAACAAATATTAAGATTTTACCAGTTCATCTACAATTTTGCGACAATATATTTAAGAAGTTAACTCCAATGTTTATAAACTCATTTAGTGATAGAATAAGTCCTAATTTTCCCTAATTGTTACTAAAAATTTAAATAAAGACATATATTTTAACATCTTTAAAGATAAAATAAAAAGAATAACTATAAAATTATATTATACACAATTAGTAAATAAATGGAATAACGTCTATTCTGTTGTCTGACTTCCAGTTGAACCGTCCAATCTAATCCAAGTTTAACAACATTATTCAACATACATATGAGAAAGGGCAATTTTGTTCAAATATTTTGCACACAATTGTTAACTGAAACGGCTCTGTTGCAATGCGTGGCAGCGGGCCCGTAGCACTCACAATCAATGGTGTAGTCCAATAACAGTAGAGGCCTAAAAATGCCTACTATTACATCATACTACACATGGCTCTACACATTTACACAGTAACCCCTATATAGTGTCAGGCGGAGCTAAGAGGTGCCAAGTATTTTTTTTCTAGGTTCAGGAGAGTAAAGTGCAACTGAGTGGTAGTTTAAAGGGGGTTAAAATATATTAAAAAAACCAAAATATTCCATTGGATTCAATGAAATATCATTTGCATTAATTGATTCTAATAAAAATTAGTGGCACGTGTGCTTTTTTTACCTCTACATGGATTTTGTTTAAGATCAAATGGAACTACAAAATTTTATGCTTTTTCTATAAATGTAATTTGAAAATATATATTCAAACTTTGTTATCTTTTTTTTTTCAATTTATTCCTTTGTTATCTTTTTTTTTTTTCAATTTATTCCACCTATGTAGTTTTAGGGAGCAGAAAATAGAAGCAGGAGGAATAATCATATAATTTTGTGGGCCAATTTGTTAATTGAATTCATAATTTGCAACTTTTAACATCTTAACATGTAGTTCGGTTGATATTATATTATTTAAATTTAAACACTGTGCTACCCTTTTAAGCCAAATACTAAATTTTTTCATCCACCTTTATGAATAAAAAATCTTTTTACTTTAATATTGAGCGCAAAAAATAACTTGTCAATTGTTTCCCATTTTTTCGTTTTTCTTGCAAATTTTGCATGCCAATACTTCTCTCTCTCTCTCTCTCTCTCTCTCTCTCTCTCTCTCTCTCATATTTTGTATATTTAGGTTTTTCTTTTTATGTTATCTTATATTATTTTTATTTTTAAAGGATTCATTATATGCAACGATATTTGCTTTTTTAATTAATATTGTTAAGTTTTAGTTAACGAATATGTTCATGTAAAGTAATTGATATTATAATTGGTAACCGATAATTTCTTTTTTCTAAGATTCTTCTCTTAAGACTAGAAAAAGAAACTAAATTTTTTTCTTGAATATTGTATTCTTGCTATTTTTTTCCCTTTTAGTGAGAAGTATGAATTAATCAACTTAAGTCAATATAGCGTATGTATTGATAATATTTTAATCTTTGTATTTTTTTTTTAAATACAAAGTGATGAATCAATTATTAATAATGAAAAAATTGAAATAACAAGAAAAGATAGCAATAAAATAAAATCTTTTATTCTTTGTGTCATAATGGTTAGATAGAAAATTAAGCCCATTTGGCTCACTATCAATCAAGCCAAATTAAGTTTGAAGATTAGAGGAATAGTCGAGCTAAGATAAATTAATAACCGTTAGTATCCGAAAACATCTAAGGACCCAGCATATAGCTGAGAGGATCGAAGATATTTTATCTCAACTATTGACACAGAGATGTTTAATTGTTGCATGACAAAAAGATCAAAATGCAGTGATAACCCTGAAAGCTGGAAAGAGGAGAATCATGAGAACTGGTAAAGAGACCCAAATTCAGAAGTTTAGAACTGAATTTAGAAAACCAAACACGAAAGATCTGTTTAAATCCATACAAGTCACGTCGAAGACAACAGACCTTGTGAAAAGAATGACAAATCTTGGTGATGGACAGATATAAACTTCCACAATAAGATTACTGTTGTATCCACAAATAGCCCTTTCTACGTAATCACTGATTGGAGTGAGCTACAAGACAAGGAACCTTAAATATAAGGGGATTCAATTTCCAAAAATACTCTATTGCTTAAGTTAGTAATAAAGTTGTAATAAAGGAGGTAAAGAGAAAAAATGCTTCTTTCCATGTGCAGAATATATGATCATAATCCTCTGAGAGATAAAAAGTTTATATATAAGATGGGACAAACCGCCTATTAAAAGGAGTGCTTGGTGTCAAAATATTAATAAAGATGTAACAGTAGCCGAAATTATCTTGAGTTCCCAAGGTCCTCAGCTGAGGAGCCATGCTGGATTGGCATATTCTGAGTCAAACTATTCCAGCTGGAAGTCAAGTGTCCGGATTAGATAACATGGCGGAGCTGACGTGGAGCTCAGTCAAACAGGTTCCTACAATTACCATTGTGAAAGGCATTTTGAATGGAAAAATTACACTATGTCAACGGTGAATTTACAATTCTAAATTTCATTTTCATCCTAAATGTACTTTAATATCTTATCTAATATTTAGATATGATTTCTTTATATTATCTAGTAATTTTGAGAAATCTTTTTGTGTCATATGAAAGACCTTATTGAAGAAGCACACTAAAAAACAAGACAAAGCTTCATTGACACAAATAGAATAATTAAGAGTCAATGTATCTGAAATAATATTTGGAGTGTAATGTGTACTATTAAAGCATAAAGTGACCCTAGCCCCAACAAAATATTTGTTTCTTAAAGCACCGGCAATCAATGTTTTAAAAATCAGACCGATCAATGAACCAGAGACAGGTCTAGTGCACAATCGGACTGGTTGGACTGAGGTTCAATGTTTTTTCTATTTTTTAATTTAACTTAATACATAATATAACTACAAATACTAGATATACCCTATCTTGTTGAACTAGTTAACCTATTACTTGTTTGAATATATTCAACTATACAAATTAATGAATCTATTTTATTTGGTAAAAATTTTAGGAAATATTCTATGTCTATAACAATTAAATTAACAAAGAAAATGGTATTACAAGTATAAAACATATAATAACTATAAAAAGTCGGGAAAAAGTACAGATAAAACAGATACTTTAAAAATTCACCACTAAAGTACATTATTATATTTTTAAATATTTTAAATTACAGTCTCGAAAATTCTAAATTATCAAATCATATTTGCTGCTTCTATACTCTTTCAATACCATAAAGACTTATTTTTCAATGTAAATATAATTTTTTAAAATTAAAAAATTTATTTTGCCCTATTTTCGAAGATAGGTTCACATACTCAAATTATTTTCAAATTTTATTTTGATTATCTAATTATTAGTTTAGAACTATTTAGTTTTTTATTTTTTATTTTTTTAATTTTTTTGCACAACCTAATGTGAGGTAACTTCTAACAATTTTATATCAATGAAAAATTTGATTTTAAAAGAACTTAAACTTTATTTATTATTAGTTTTTAGGCTTTAACTTTAGACTTATTCTCTCCAACAAAATTTCGTTAATAAAGGAAACAAAGAAACTAAAAAAGTAATAATCAATTAAATTCATTAAATTTGATTAATGGAAATAAAGAAACTGAAAAAAAGTAAGAGTGAGTTAATTTCATCAAACGCGATTGATAATGGAAATAAAGAACAAAAAATGTAATTAAGAATCAATTAGTTTTATTAAAAATAATTAAAAAAAGAAATTAAATAAAGAACAAATAGAATAATTCATACCATAAAACCAACAAGGAGGACTTTGAAAGGTAGTCAACAGCTTGGAAGTACAAGTGGGAGGTCCCAAGTTCGAGACGTCTCACTTGCTCTGGTAACAAAATTTTTTCCCATAATACCAAAATACAAAAAATGGCCAGTTCAGTGGTTTGAACCGGTTCGTCCTATTCAAGTAGTTTTCAGTGATTTTATGTATCAATCAAACCAACGAGCGAACTGGTGGTCTGATCAATCGAACCGGCCGGTCCAATCTGGTTTTCAAAACAATGCCAGCAATTAAGGAATAGAAGTTACATTAGTTTTAAAAACTTATTTTGGAACTCCTTTTGAATCATCATTCGCAGAAAAATATCTTTTTTATTTTCTTACTTTATGCAGGTGATATGAGAAATCACATATGGCAATTGACTAGACTTCAATTGTAGTATGGTTCTGCTCTCGTCCAAGGTCTAATGTAGGAGCAGTTACCCCTAGAGAAGACATACAACTAAAAGTCTAATGTTACTGCCATTTTGTCAAAGTTAGAACAACCACTAATACAACTCCTTGTCCAGTGGGAACCCACATTTTTGTTGTGGAAAAAATGAAGCCATTAAAAGTGCCTGTTCCACAAATCTGGATGATTAATTTCGTCCATCTATTCTTAAGACTTGAAGTTCAGCCAACGGACGCAAGAAGAAAATAAAGTCTTGGACATAACTTGCGCAAATTTGTTTTAATATGCGCTCCAACAAGAAGGTATTATGATAATGCTAGCTTTCACTCCTTGATCGCGCGTTGACATCTGTGGCCTCGAAACATACAAAAGAGGACACAAGGCGTCACAATTTAAGCGCCATCTAGTTTTAACAATTTGACGGACCTGATGCAATCTTGAAAGGAGGACGACTGAGATTAAGCCAGCAAATTGATCCAATACACGACGTCGTTTAAAAAGATATAAGCAAAAATAAATGAAACGGCTGAAAACTGTGTTAGTATTTTTGCTCCAAAATGCTCAATTTTCAAAATCTAAAAACAAAATCAAATTCAACCACTAGATAAAAACAAAAACCAATACCTTATTCTATTCTATGAAATTGAGGGAAAAAAATCAGATTTTATTCTTCATTGTGGGATTGCGATAATGCAAACACTTGTGGGATTTTAAATTACAATCAATTACTTCTCAATTACGCTCACAAGCTGACGATTTACATTCAATTATTTTTTACTTACACACATCATCTCAACTAGAGGACGCTTGACCAGATGATCTTCCAGACAACACATCTTTCGCTTTTTATTACTTCTCAATTATGTTGGATCCTTAATCCAACGTCGGACTTATATGTTAATAATTATGTGTTGTAGACTGTCAAATAAAGTTAAGCCTAATTTAAAGTGATCAATTGTGATTTGGGCTTTAATGTATCTAAAAGGATGTGGGCCTTTAATGTGTAAAGACTTAAAGGTTATTTCTATTTTAATGATGGGCTAAAATAAAAATACTAAAAAGATAACAAATGGGTTATCTATAAGTAGGGTTATGGTCCCTAGATCTCATGTATCGTTATTCAGTCGTTCCTTTCTTAATATCCCATCGTTTAAGAAAGATACCAGAGAGAAAAACAAAAGGGCTCTCTCAAAGGATCAGAGAATACGTGTAGATCTGGAAGACCACTCCAAGTCACAAAAGATTCAAGCAGCACATCAGTCAAACATGAATCCAGGTACGCTTTTATGCTAAAGTTGTATTCAAATATCTGATATTGGATCTTGGAAAATTCTAACAAGTGGTATCAGAGCCCCAATATTAGGATTTGAATTATTAAAGTTTAAAGTTCATGATTTGTAGTCTTAAAAGTTTTATTTATAAAAATTACAAATACGCATGGTTTATTAAGTTCCAATTACCGTACATATTATTTTGGTTCTGTTTCTGGTATTAGTTGAATGTGCTAATCTTTGCTTCGTACAGCAGGCCTTGAATTTACTTCATAGTGATAATTGTTTGATTTCTCTGCACGTGAAAGCAAAGCATTAGGTGGCTTGGACTTTGTTTTTTTTTTTTTTCTCAAGAGTTAATAGGGGAAGGGGAAGAGTTGAAAGAGGAGAGATGAGGTGTACAAAAGGGATCCAACCTTTTATACAGCCCATCAAACTTATCAACCCAAAACCTATCCTATAACTTATCGATGTGGGACAGAATTTTTTGATACTGGAGAGCAACTACTAAGCTGCTACTAAAGGCTAACTAACCCTCACTTAAGTAGATAAACTCTCACGGGTCGAAGAAATTGCTTTCTTTTTTCTCAAGAGTTAATAGGGGAAGGGGAAGAGTTGAAAGAAGAGAGATGAGGTGTACAAAAGGGATCCAACTTTTTGTACAGCCCATCAAACTTATCAACCCGAAACCTATCCTACAACTTATCGATGTGGGACAGAATTTTTTGACACTGGAGAGAAACTACTAAGCTGCTACTAAAGGCTAACTAACCCTCACTTAAGTAGATAAACTCTCACGGGTTGAAGAAATTGCTTTCTTTTTTCTCAAGAGTTAATAGGGGAAGGGAAAGAGTTGAAAGAGGAGAGATGTGGTGTACAAAAGGGATCCAACCTTTTGTACAGCCCATCAAACTTTGTGAAAGTTTGTTTTGCAACTGAAAAATATGTTTAGGGACCCGCGTCGCTTGGCTTTTATGCTTGAAGCTTTGTGAACTTTTGTTTGGCAATTAACATTATGTCTTGGGACCCGCATGGCTTTGATGATTTCCATACTTGTACGACTAAGAGCAGAAATAGCTTTCTGGATTGCTTCTTAGGATCTGATCAGTTGATTTTTGGCTTGGGTCTTTCATGTCCGATTTAGGAAGATAAAATATCTTTTAGAAGCGTGTGATATGAATTATTTATAGTTCATATGGTTGACCACGGACCAAGAGTGTATTATCCCATAAGTTCATACTTTTGCGTGTTTTTTGCCATGCAATTAAGTTTTATGAATTTTGGCATATGATTATGTTAGCAAATTAGGGTTTTCTAATTAAGTGAACCCTAATAAAGTTAAAGTGTTATATTGGATATTTAAGTCTTATAAAGTCCAAAAGGTTGGCCCACTAAATATATAGTATTTTAAAGTATTTATGGGCTTTAAAAGGTTTTGGACTTAAATAATAAACTTTTGGGTTTAAAAAAAAATTATTATGGATATGGATCTTTGATCCAATAAGTTTTGACCCAATTGTTTAGGTTAATCAATTGACTGGGTTGACTGTTTGACCAGAGTTGACCAGAGTTGATCGGTTTGACCAAGTTTGACCGATTTGACTAGAGTTGACTAAAGTTGACTTTGTTCTAAAATTTTATATAATTTTAAATTCAAATATTGGTGTGTTTATATATATTTTGGGATAAATTAATTGAAACAATATGTCGCCAAAGTGACCTCTCTTGTAGAGATTAATTTGTTCTAGAATGTAACTGGTTTTGTACTTGTAATTTTGTTAATATTAGCCTACCCAAAGGAAGGTCAATGTTCAATAAAATTGCACGTGCAGTTGTTGTGATAAACACGTGATGATTATTTGGATTTTATATGTGAATTATAAATTAGCCTAAAGGAAAATTTATTTTTCGACATGTACTTATTGTCAGTGCTTGTTACTACACCAAGATATCACTTAGAAGTTAATATTTATTGTCCAAAGACAAAATATTAATGGAACTTTGGTATCTTGAGATGGGGTTATCTTATTTGAATTTATTATTATTATTGTGGTTTATGTGAGCTTGTCTCTAATTATTTAATGTTTTTTGTTTAGTTATGAATGATCCTGCGAATATTATTACCAGCATCAGTTCTATTCCTATGCTGAATGGCACAAACTTCAAGTCCTGGAAAGAAAATTTCTTGATAGTTCTTGGAGTCACGGATCTCGACCTTGCGTTAAGGAATGATTCTCCTCCACCTCTTATAGATAAGAGTACCTTTGATGAAAAGAGGGAAATGGAAAGGTGGGAGAGATCAAATCGCATGTGTATGATGATCATGAAAAAGGCCATTCCCGAAGCATTCAGAGGCACAATATTTGAAAATACAACTACAGCTAAGGTGTTCCTTCAGGACATTGAAAAGAGGTTTGTCAAAAGTGAAAAGGCCGAAATAAGTACACTTTTGACAAGTCTAATTTCAATGAGATATAGTGGTAAAGGCAATATAAGGGAGTACATTATGGAGATGTCTCATCTTGCTTCTAAGCTGGGTGCACTTGATCTATTAATTTCTGAGGAATTATTAGTGCATCTAGTTTTGATATCTCTTCCTACACAGTATAGCCAATTTAAGGTGAGCTATAATTGCCAGAAAGAGACTTGGTCTCTAAATGAGCTCATCTCACACTGTGTACAGGAAGAGGAAAGGTTAAAGCAAGACAAGACAAAAAGTGCTCACCTGGTCTCATCCACTAATAATAAAGGTAAGGGACATAAAAAGAAGAAGGATAAGGAAGCTGTAGGTACGGCATCTTAAAAGAAATAACAAAAGAAACTAGTTGAATTAGAAAAGAATGGTTGTTTCTTCTGCGGAGCCGAAGGGCATAAAAAGAAGCATTGCTCCAACTATCACGCTTGGCGTGCTAAGAAAGGTATGCTTCTTAATTTGGTTTGTTCTGAGGTTAATTTAACTTCGGTACCTAGACACACATGGTGGATAGATTCAGGTGCAACAACTCACATCAATGTGTCTATGCAGGGTTGCCTGAGTTGCCGAAAGCCTGATGATAATGAAAGATATAACTACGTGGGCAATGGCAAAACAGTTGAAGTTGAGGCAATAGGAGTTTTTAGATTATTGTTAAAGACTGGATTTTATTTGGATCTTAATGAAACATTTATTATACCGTCTTTTAGACGGAATTTGATTTCTGTTTCTATTTTGGACAAATCTAGTTATTTTTGTTCATTTGGAGATGGAAAAGTTAGATTGTTTCATGATTCAAAATTATTTGGCTCCGGTTCTTTATTATATTATGATAATCTATATATGATTGATACTATTGCCTTGTTTAATGAATCCTTGCATTTGAGTACCAAAGGTGTAAAAAGAAAATTAACCAATGAGAATTCAGCTACATTATGGCACAAAAGATTGGGTCATATCTCCAAACGGAGAATAGAGAGACTTGTGTCAAATGAAATTCTTGATCGCTTAAATTTTACAGATTTTGATAATTGTATCAACTGTATAAAGGGGAAACAAACCAATAAAAGGAGATTTGAAGCCAATAGGGCCTTGGACGTCTTAGAACTTATACATACAGATATTTGTGGGCTATTTCCTACATCTGCTTGGAATGGTCAACGATATTTTATAATGTTCATAGACGATTTCTCAAGATATGGCTACATATATCTCATTAATGAAAAATCACAGTCACTAGACGTGTTCAAAAATTTTAAAGCTGAAGTTGAGAACCAACTCAACAAAAGAATTAAAAGCGTCAGATCTGATCGTGATGGTGAATACTACGGTAGATATGATGGTTCAGGTGAACAACGTCTAGGTCCATTTGCTAAATACCTAGAGGAATGTGGTATCGTCCCACAGTACACCATGCCTGGTTTACCAACCATGAATGGTGTTGCTAAAAGACGAAATAGAACACTTAAAGACATGGTGAGGAGTATGATTTGTCATTCTACCTTACCAGAATCACTCTGGGGATAAGCACTTAAAACTGCAGCATATATCCTTAACAGAGTTCCAACTAAGGCAACTACCAAAACCCCATACGAGCTTTGGACAGGAAAGAAACCCAGTTTGAACCATTTGCATATATGGGGATGTCCAGCTGAGGCAAGGCCTTACAAGCCAAATGAAAGGAAACTGGACTCAAGAACGGTGAGTTGTTATTTTATTGGATACTCTGAAAGATCCAAGGGTCACAAATTTTATGATCCCACAACTAAGTCAATTTTTGAGACGGGAAATGCCCGATTCTTTGAGGATGTAGAGTTTGGGGGAGAAGATACAGTTAGGGACATTGTCTTTGAAGAGGAATATGTTAATATTCCTACAGGTGTCATTGATCTTGCTCGGGATCCTATTCCTGATCTTGTTCGTGACACAACAAATCAAGACAATGTTGAGATACCTCCCATTCAAGAAACTATTCGAGAAGAACAAACTCTATCACCTCAAGAACCAGTGCCATTAAGGAGATCCACTAGAGAAAGGAGAAGTGCAGTGCCAGATGATTACATTGTATTTCTCCAAGAACATGAAGATGACATTGGAGTGATGGAAGATGATCTAATCAACTTCCATCAAGCCATAGAAAGTTATAACTCTCAAAAGTGGATCGATGCCATGAATGAAGAGATGAAATCTATGAAAGACAATGACGTTTGGGATCTTGTACCATTGCCAGAAGGAGCGAAACCCATTGGTTGTAAATGGATATTTAAAACCAAAAGGGATTCAAAAGGCAATGTGGAGAGGTACAAAGCCCGTCTTGTCGCAAAAGGCTTTACACAGAAAGTAGGCATCGACTATAAAGAGACTTTCTCTCCGATTTCTTCGAAAGACTCTTTTAGAACTATAAGGCATTAGTGGCGCATTTCAATCTTGAGTTACACCAGATGGATGTAAAGACAGCGTTTCTCAATGGTAACATTGATGAGACGATTTATATGGTGCAACCAGAAAACTTTGTATCGAGAGATCCAAAGAATATGGTTTGCAAACTTAAGAAATCCATCTATGGACTCAAGCAGGCATCTCGACAATAGTATTTCAAATTTCATCAAGTGATCATCTCATTTGATTTTGAAATGAATTTGGTTGATGAATGCGTATACCATAAGTTCTGTGGGAGCAAATATATTTTTTTGGTATTATATGTTGATGACATTTTGCTTGCCAGTAATGATATAGACTTATTGCATGAAACCAAGAGATTTCTAACTAAGAATTTTGAGATGAAAGATCTTGGTAATGCATCTTTTGTGTTGGGTATACAAATACACCGGGATCGCTCTCGGGGTATTCTTGGACTATCACAAAAGGTCTATATTGAAAAGATTCTCAAAAGGTATGGCATGCAAAATTGTAAATCATGTGACACCCCTGTTGCTAAGGGAGACAAGTTTAGTCTCGATCAGTATCCTAAGAATGCTTTTGAGGAAAAAGAAATGCAGAAGATTCCTTACGCATCAACAATAGGGAGTCTGATGTATGTTCAGGTTTGTACGCGTCCGGATATTGCGTACATTACAGGGATGCTGGGTAGATACTTAACTAATCCAGGATCAGACCACTGGAAAGCAACCAAACGGGTCTTGCGGTATCTACAGAAAACAAAGGACTACATGCTCACGTATAGGAGATCAGATCAGCTCGAGATCATTGGATATACTAATTCCGATTATGCTGGATGCCAAGATAGTATGAAATCGACATCATGCTACATCTACTTGTTAGCTGGAGGTGCCATATCTTGGAAGAGTGCTAAACAGTCTCTTATAGCCTCTTCCACTATGGCTACAGAGTTCATAGCCTGTTATGAGGCGTCCAATCATTGTATTTGGCTGCGAAATTTTGTCACGGGATTACGAGTGATTGATGGCATTGAGAGACCACTCAAATTATTTTGTGACAATAAGTCAGCAGTTCAATATTCCAACAATAATAGGACGTCTACAAAATCCAAGTATATAGACATCAAGTTCTAGGCAGTTAAGGAAAGAGTTCAGGGTGGACAGTTGTCTATAGAGCACATCGGAACAAACTCCATGATTGCGGATCCGCTTACTAAAGGATTGCCACCCAAAGTGTTTCACGAGCATACTGTTCATATGGGTGTCATGTCATTGAATAATATTCAGTTGTAGTAGGAGTTTGTTATTTTAAATGCTCTTATGACATTGATGTTTTTAGTTGTTTAAATAAAGTTTCAATTTATTCACACTCTGATTTTTTTATGATTGATCTCACATAATTTAATGTGGACCAATTAGAAATAGGCATGTTAAGATCACATTGTGTGAAATTTTCATGCTACACATCCACATCATGATTCATGTCATTCAATTGTATCAACATATGTGACCATTGATGGGTCGAGTTATGATTATATAACAAAGGCCGCTTTGATCCTATGTTAATATAATTGATGGATCAAATTGGTTGTAGATACACTTTGATAATGACAGTAAAGTTGAGCTCATAAGGTTATATTGCAAAATATAATTATAAGGTTACACATATAGTCCAAGTGGGAGATTGTTGGATCCTTAATCCAACGTTGGACTTATATGTTAATAATTATGTGTTGCAAACTGTCAAATAAAATTAAACCCAATTTAAAGTGATCAATTGTGATTTGGGCTTTAATGTATCTAATAGGATGTGGGCCTTTAATGTGTAGAGACTTAAAGGTTATTTCTATTTTAATGATGGGCTAAAATAGAAATACTAAAAAGATAACAAATGAGTTATCTATAAGTAGGGTTATGGTCCCTAGATCTCACGTATCGTTATTCAATCATTCCTTTCTTAATATCCCATCGTTAAGAAAGATACCAGACAGAAAAACAAAAGGACTCTCTCAAAAGATCAGAGAATACGTGTAGATCTGGAAGACCACCCCAAGTCACAAAGGATTCAAGTAGCACATCAGTCAAACATGAATCCAGGTACGCTTTTATGCTAAAGTTGTATTCAAATATCTGATATTGGATCTTGGGAAATTCTAACAAATTACACCCATGAGTTGACAATTTACATTCAATTACTTACCACTTACACAAAAACTGAAGATTTACATTCAATTACTTACTACTTAATTAGAGCAGACGATCAGTCGGACGACACATCATTTGCTTTTTATTACTTCTCAATTACACCCACAAGCTGACGATTTACATTCAATTACTTACCCCTTACACACAAAAACTGAAGATTTACATTCAATTGCTTACTACTTACACACAAAAAACTGATGATTTTCGCCCAAGATGTGTTATTCAACTTAGTTGTTTAAGCAAAGGTACTCCAAATCTCACGCCTTATCAATCCAAAAAAAAACCCCAAATCTAATTTCATATCAATTCGCTGCGAATCCACCCTTTCTATTTTTTTTTTTCTGGCATAACCTTCTTCTTGTCCTACAACTTTTAAGGTTGAAGAAGAATGACCAACCCTAACACAATAAGGATGTAATAATGCAGCATTTGTTTTCAGTTCTTAGCAAATTATGCCTTTGCTCACCACTAATTTCACACAAATTTTCAAAAATCAAATTAGCATCTTTTTCACAATTGCACAAAGTTTTCAAAATATTCTCACATCTCATTCACGGCGTTTGTTGCTGTGGATGGATTTTGATTTTGTTTAAAGGCTGAAAATGAAGTCGTTTTTGGCCTCTCCAACTTAAGCCAACGTGGCTTGCTTTCAATCGTCAGATATTGGCTTTAAATCTTGTCCATGAACTTGCGACAACTGGGACTTGCATCACCCCTCGTCCTACAAAAAGAATGGGAAAGAACTGCTCGAAATTAACAGGGTCTATAGCATGATTTTTTTGGTTGAATAAAAGATCTGCTTTAAACTCATGTATTGATATAATTTATTTTAACTGTTTCTTTCATTTATTAGTATTTTTTATATCCTAAATTTAGTGTTTAGGATTATTGGATTTGATTGAATATTAATGGCCAAATATTTGATTTAACCAAATAATCTACTATCAATCAAATAATTGAATTTGTAATTGTTCAACTGTTTTGATACTTATAGCAATTGGCATGATTGGTTTTGTGCTGGAGAAATATATCATCCAACTTAAATGAACCATTGTAGTGTGTTTGTTGGTTAGAATTAGGCTTTTCTAATTCTTAATACAATTGTAAGATTAAATCCTATAGTTGTACCTAGGGTTGTCCTCAATTATAGAAGTAGTTAATCATTATATCTTAACTATAAAAAGGTAAGGAAAGGCTGGTTGTTAGAATGTCTCAGTAACTATAATCAATTTATTAATGAATGTTTGAACTTAGGATAAAATACTCTATACACCTTGTGGTTTTCAGATAAACTACATGACCCTTTATGGCTCAAAAAGTTGTACATCACCCTTATGTAGTTTGGGTTAAAATGTCGAACTAATGGAAATTCCCTTCCATAATGGAACGTGAGTAAAATGTCCAAATTACCCCAGTGATTAACTGTTTCATCTTTGTGCGTGCATGCATATTTTTTCAAAAAATATACACTTAACCTTGCTATGGTTTCAAAATGAACCACATAACCCCCTCATGGTTCTAAAAGTTATACATCACCCCATGGTAATTTTAGTACTTGTACGGGGTAATTTGGACATTTTACTCACATAGTTACGGAATAGAATTTCCATTAGTTTGACACTTTAACTAAAACCACATGGGGTGATGTATAGCTTTTGAAACCATAAGGGAGTCATGCGTTTTATCCGAAAACCACAGGGGATAAAATGTAATTAACCCATGAATTTACTATTGTACCAAGGATCAATTATATGAACCTATTCTGAAATTAATCCTTTGGGTAGAGTTTGGTTATTATTGATTAAATTTAATTTAATTCTTGTATGTTTATTAGTGTTTGACTTAGTTGGTTATTCTTAATTTTCTCAAAACCCCCATATTTCTATGACTTTGAAATAAATAAATCGACTAAGAGTGATCCCAGTCATAGCTATATACAGAAAATTCATCTTTTCTTGAGTACGTAATATATTATTAATTGTTATTCGGTTGACACACATTCAAAAGCACATAACATTAAAGCATAGAAGTGACACTAGCCCTAACAAAACATTTGAAACTTTTCTTTGAAGTACCAAAATTAAAGGAGAAAAGTTACATTAGTTTAACGACTTATTTTAGAAGAACTTTTAAATCATCATTCGTAAAAAATAAATTTTTTATTTTCTTACTTTATGTAGCATCTCAGTTGTCAACTGAGAGGAAAATTTGCACATAAGCTCATCAACGACCGAAGAGGCAAAATATTGGAACAACAATATTTATTTCCAATCACTATGAGTGGAAATGCATTGTGAGTGAAAGATTTCTTTCGTAACGAGTTATTTATTCAACGTACCAAACACGGATTGGTGTGTCTTCTTCTCGTTTTTGTGATCGTCACATGGCGTTATTAATACTACTCATAACTATCCTAGCCTAGACTGATTGTTTGTTTGACACTAGGTTCTGTCTCTTCTTTCCATCCAAACCAATGGGAAGAATAGTAAAAAAGAAAATAATACCTAAATCATATCTACGTACGTGGATAAATAATTTGCACATATTACTACAACAAAAAAAGGCATTAGCTACAACAACTTTATCAAGAAGTGGAAGATTTGACGCTATTAACAAGCCTATAGCAAGGAAATGGGCAAAACCTCACCAAAGATTGGAGCCAGCTTATATTTAGCGAGGACTAGGAATTTTCTCGCTCAAATTTCTCGCCACAAGCAACGCGGGAAAGCTTCCCTCCAAATGTTGGCTTTATTGCACAAAATTTTTTTGTTATTGGCGAGAAATTATAAGATTGCAGCTAATTTGTCCTGTTTTGCGAGGATATTTTCCTCGCCGTACATCTGAGCGATAGAGAAGACGTCGTGTCTTCTCACCAAAACCATATACTCCCTCCGTCCCATTTTGATAGGCTAGTTTTCCTTTTTCATCCGTCCCAAATTATAGTCTACTTCCAATTGAAGAATGTAATTAATTTTCAAGTTCTCTAAAATACCCCTATTTAATTACTTTGTTATAAGTGAAAGTGCAAAACAAACCGTACATTCACACATCAAATAGAATTAATTTGACTTATGGTACAATTTCCTATTTGTATTTAATGTAAATATTTAATGATGAATATAAGGGTATTTTAGTAACATCATAGATTAATTCATTCTTTCAATAAAGTTAACTAACTTTTCTTAAACTGTGTGAAAAAACCTGTAAGCCTATCAAGATGGGATGGAGGGAGTATTTATTATCAAGAGTGGTTGGTGGGCCTAATAGGATTTAAAAAATAAAAAATAAAAAATAAAAAGGTAGGAGTAAAGTGATAGACATTTTGCCTTCGCTTTTTCTCTTTCCTTCTTAGTTCCAATCTTCTTACTTCCTCTCTGCAACAATCTTCAGCCTTATTAGTTCTGGTTCTCTGCAACAATCTCCAATCAGGTAACTTCTTCCTTTGTAAAAATCTTTTCATATTTTTTTATCTTGTCCACAAGATTCGCAGGCTGCAAAACATCTCAAGATAGTATAGTATTTCTTGTCTTTTTGAGGAAAAAATTTTTTGTCTTTATTCTTTTTTTGGTTGCACAAATCTATCCTAAGGGCTGTGTTTTTAAACTCGGACCGGACCGGCCGGTCCGACCGGTCTGACCGGAAACCGGTCAGGCATCCGGTCCGAGTTAGTCAAAATAACCGGAAATTTAAAAACCGGTCAAATCCGGTCAAAACCGGATTTGACCGGTCAAAACCGGCCGATTTGGCCGGTCCTTGTAGAACCCGGTTCTGCCCAACGTTCCCAACCTCAATCAAATCTAGCCTCGAACGTCGGGAAGATGAAGCTGGTCTTGATAAGAAGAAGCAGCAGGCCTCTAGTACCAAATCTGAAAGCGACATTTCTTATTGTTGTATTTTAGCGTGTTAACATATTCTTGGATATTTGACATCATTACAGTCCCAGACAACAACTATTAAATTTTTATTCCAAATCCATCCCCAGTTGTGAGACTTCGCTAAAGTCTGGGCCCACTTTTGTTTTCTAAAATTGCACACGCACATACATTTCCATTAGAAAGTAAATAGCTCCGTCTAGTTTACTCGGTTACCCCTATTTGTTTGGTATAAATTTTATTTTATTTTTTGAAAAACTCCTAGAAATAAATTTTAGTTCTTTTTGGTGTGAAATTTAGAAATTTTATTTATTTGAGGAAGACAAAAGTCAAAAGGAAAAAAAAAGAAAGTAAATGATGGCTCATGTGGGTTCCAATCCTTACTTAAAAAATTGAAAGACTCATGTGGTTCCTAATTCTTTTTCCTTTATTCAACACTTTTATACATTGACAACAAAAAATTAAACCTCAAAAATTAAGAAAATGGTCTTTTTAATTTGTAAGCTTCTAAAAATAGAGGTCTGAATATATGTTTAAAAATTATCCTCAGACTAATATTTTGTAAAAAATTTGTCATTTTGGTAGTAAAAGTTATGTGATACATCATCTTATTTCTTTACCCAATAAAAATAGAGTAAACTACTCAACTTTTTGTAAAATTTTTAGTTAGCTATAATTTTTTTGAACTCGTTAATTTTTTTCACTCTTGACTAATAATTAAAATTAGAAATATATATATAACGTATTTATGACGTCATCCGGTTCGATCCCGAATCGACCCCCGGTTGAACCCATTGGCCCCTGACCCCTGAGCTCAGCCGAGTCGATACCCGGTCCGAGTCTGAAAACATAGCCTAAGGGTTGTGATGAACCAGAATCCAAGGTAATATTTTAGATTTAGACAATTAGTGATTGGCATCTGTACTCGTACACATTTGGCCCAGTTTACACTTTACATACACAAATACAAAGTCAATAATTAGATTGATAGATATGGATGATTTATTCGAAAATCTTGAATATGGATGATTTATGCGAAAATCTTGAACAAGTGTTAATGGAATAACTTCTAGGTGGGCTGTTTTTTTGTGGGTTCTTAATATTTGTTTTTCTTTTGGGTGCAGTGCCGGAGCTACAACATGAGCCTAAGGATATCTCCAAGGAAAAGGCTAGAATTGTTGCTAAAGAGGTATAACGGTTGACGCATAAAGTACTAATCTTGCTGCTGCTGCATGATGTACAACACTGTTGCTATGTCATCGATTTGGTAGCTGCATATCATTTATGAACCTGTGTTATTGTGTTTATCTGTATTACTATTGGGTTTTGGTGTTCGAATTTTTTTAAATGATATCGAGCATAGTGTACAAGTATGGAAGCACTGAGTACAACAATTACTGCATGGGGTAGAAATTTTGCTCATGCTGTCATTCTTGCTTCGTACTACAACTTTATAGTCACTGTAGTATCTGTTATAATGAATGCCTAAATGTTTGTGTTTGTGAGACAAAGAGATGATTAAAAAACATGTTAAGATTATAATTTTTTGGAATAATCACCAATCACAAGGAACTTGGAACACCAACCAAATAGAGCCTTTACTTTTGCATTTGAGTTTTTGTTTTTGAATTAAAACGGGATATAGTGCAACACTTGAATATGAGAATTAATGAAACTTTTGAAGTGGAATAACTTCTAAAATAAGTGGGATGGGCAGTTTTTCTTCAATGAGGGGGAAAAAAGTCATCATGATCCAGATTCACATGTATGTGGGAAATATAGTGCTCAACGTTCTCCAAAACAAAAAAAAAAAAAAAACAAAAGGTAGTGCTTGACTTTGGAACTAAGAGAGACGTATTGGAATTAAGTTAACCCATTTGTTTGATATGGTCTATTTAAAAACCATTTTAATCATGATAATTTTTCCCATAGACTTGATTTGTTCAAAATTCAATGCGTTGTGTAATATCCTTTCTCCTCGTGGGCTGCATGCTCTAGACCTCTCTAATATGGTTTATGGAATACATTTTTTATGTGAAAAAGGTGCCCTTGTTGACTTATTATTTGTATGTGAAATCAAACCGTGACTATGTTGACTGCTCTCTATTTTATGAATGTTACAATATGCATTCAGGGCTTAGATGTTAAGTATAATGAATATTTTGAGTTGTTGATGGAGACTTGGGGCATGTTTAGACAATGTTGTATTCTAAAATTGTTTTCTAGTGATAGTGCAGCGCAAAAGTTTTTAGTGATGAAACACTTTGTTTAAGCTTTAGTTCTGAAAGTGATATAGAGTGACATATGACACTTTTTTGTAAAAATGAACCGTATCTTTATCACTCCTGTATGTCATGACAAAAGATTTATTTTGTGCATTTTACACATGCATTGCTTTATGCTAAATTGATTCATATAGGAGTAACAAGTTTTTAACTTGATTATACTTTGTAAATTAGGCTCGTTCAATAACTAATGCACTAAATCGTGCAAATCTGGAGTATGTGCACAAGCTGGGATATCTAAGTCTTTTCCTCAAAAACATCATGAAATGGTAAATTTGTGTCCTATTTTACCACTTTACTGTGACTTTGAGGGGCTGAAATTCTTAAATGTAGTCGAAGTGGAACTTGTTAAACATATTTGTGTGTTCATCTTGTTTCCTATTTTGTCAGACAAATCTAGAGACAAATGAGAAACCTGGTACTATTGATTTGTTTCATATCACATGTAGAAATAGAAACGGTTGGTCCTCTTCTCTTGCTAAAGAAAGGCATGTAAGTCATGAATATCAAATATATTTGTTAAAAAAATTATTTAAGGTTAAGAGTTCATATTATGGTATAACTTTTATATCTTGCAGTAGGAAATGATTAACTTGAAAAACCAAATTGTTTTTGAAAAAGAGCCACCAAGATCTGAGGTTCACATAGTTGAAAAAGTTTGCAAAATTTTGGTTATATCCCTCCATCTCGAAGGCAATATATTAGGGGAACCAGTGATAGCAATGATAGAAAATGGAAAGTATCATTGATGAGCAAAAGTCACAATTGGAGGCTGCATAATTCTGAAATTTAAGAACAGCAAGCTTAACTTCAGCGCCTTCAAGAGTCAATAGATTGGTTTAATGGCAGAAGCTCTGACATTAAATTTTTTTTTTTTTGGAGGTTCATTTTGGTGATTTTGGAATGAAATTGGTTGTACAATCTAAAAGGACCTTTTGAGCTTAAAATGCTTTTGTAATTTGCCTTGTTTTCTATGTGGTAGATGATGGAATATATTGAAACAAAGTGTTAATCTTTGTTTGATAGATATAGTGTTAACCTACACTAGAATTTGTGATATTTAGGTATAGGTTGACATTGGAAATTTGGAAGTAGACTGCAATATGGAAGGCACAATGAAAGTGTTTAAAATGTTTATACAGCTTGTCTGGGATATAGTTGATTACAAGACCTTTTAGAAACTATTATTTGTTTTTGGAAGGGGTCATAAACTCTTGTTATTTTGAAAAAGTACAGTTGGTGTTCATGTATTTTCAGCATTAATGACTTTAATTTTAGACATCTTTTTGACATGATTAAATGCTGCACATTTCTTTAGACATCCTAGTTTATGCTTTCTGTCTATTTTTCCAGTTTAATTGTTTGCATAAATTTATCTTTTTTATTATTCCATGTAATGAAGCGGATGTTAGAATTGCCTATTATTGGTGAAACTTGGGAAATCAATAGAAGCAAATGATGATGCAGCTCTAAGAACTAAAGTGCATATCAACAACACAGGCCGTGCCATGTTCAATCCTAAAGTGACAGGAAGAAATGACAAGCTGGCTCTTTTTAGTAAATATGCCTTTACTTGCTTAAACCAGAATAATTACAAATCAAATTTCAAATTTTGTAGTGACTTGTTTTTGGAATGTTGGTGTATGCATAATGGTTCGTTAACTAGATAACAACGTCGCAAGTTGAGTTGGCTATCAGCTTGAGTTGATTGAAAATATGCAATCAATAAGTTAGTGGAAGTTTCGTTATCTAACAGCTTGAGTTGGCCATCAACGCATTACCTACTAACCAATGAAAGTTTTGGTTAATCAAACAAATTCTTTGTACCACTTAAATTTTTTTTCTTTTTCGTTATTGCCGACTGATTCTAGTGCTTCTTCTCACATTGGATTGTTTCATTTTCTTTTTATATATAGTAGGTAATGACCTTGCACCATTTAATTAGTAGCCTTGGCCTTCTTTAAATCAAGACCAATTCAGTTGAACATAATTATTAATTTGTAGTAATTTAGATGACCGGTCAAACTGCGAACCATTCATGGCTTCGGTCCGATTCATATACTGGATTGACTAGATTTAAGAACCGTTAAAAACCATCAAAATTGTATGAATTGCTTGAATTGGTTTGAGCCACAACTAGCAGTTTTGTAATTTCATCAACTAATTGGAAAAAAATAATTGGATATGTAAATTGGATAACTTTAATGCTACAATTATGTTGGAAAAAATAATTGGATATGTAAATTGGATAATTTTAATGCTATGTAATCTTAACATTTCGAGCTCCAGTGAATTTTGTTTAGTTTGAACAATTCTGATGGATTTTGTTTTATTTTAGAATGTGGTCGTATTTTTTGGTAGGATTTAGAATTGTTTTTATTTTTTTGTAGATACAATTGAGATAAATTTATTTGTTTGAATTAATAATTTAAAAATTTACTTATGAAAGTCTAAACTTTTTAGAAATATTTAAATTTTTATCATGTGATATCTTATATTGGTCCATAGAATGTCTAGGTATATATATATATATACATATACATATATATATGTATATCTGTGTGTGTGTATATGTCTGTGTGTGTGTATATATATATATATTGAACTGGGTTGAATGGGTTCGACTGGTTAAGCTGTGACCTAATCATCTTACCGGATCTATTAACGGTTCAGGTTTCAAAACATTAGCCAAAAATGTATTAAGTGTTTTATACAGCTACTTAAGAATATTCATATAAGAATGAATACTGATTGTTGAATGAAATATGTGGACTGGAGAGGTGTCAACCACACAAAAATTAATAAATAATTGCCTACTTGAGAAAATATTAATTTCAAGAAAATTAATTGAAGATAAATATGACTCTTAAAAACTATTTGGTGTAACTACAACTTAAAACTTAAGTCGTGAACGAAGAGTTCCAATTCAATCCAACAACTCACCTTCATCATTATTCCAATATGTACCTAATTACCTTCAACGACACACAACATAAAAACAAAAGTAACTTGATTTATTGGCACAGTAAAACAACAAAATATAATGGAAAAACACACAATTAATACCAACTAAAAATGCAGTCTTTAGGGGTGTACTTGAATCGAGTTGCTCACGAGGGTCAACTACTCGACTCGAACTCGAGTTGACCGAGTTTGAGTAACTCGATTGGACTCCACGAGTTGAACTCGAGTATTGATTTTTCAAGCTCAAAGGCTTGTCGAGTCTAATTGAGCACATAGTTATTTAATAATTATATATTTATTTATTATGTATTTATTATTTTAGGTATTAAAATTATACAATTTACCATAATTTCTTCGAGTACTTGAGCTTGAGTGGGCTTGAGCTCGAGCTCAAGCAACAAAGTGCCAAAAAAAAAAAAAGGAATGCAAATGAGTTTCGAGTCGAGCTTGAGTGCTCGAACGCTACTTCGAGCTGGAGCTGGATCTTCACAATTTTTAATTGGATCGAGCTCAAATCGAGCTCGAGCACCACCAATAGGCAATCAAGTCGAGCTCGAACACAGTGTTACTCGAACTCGACGTGGCTCGATAGCACCCCTAACTGTCATGGAGATGTATTAGTACAAGAATAATATAAATATTTACTAACTAGCATACTCGAAAGTATTTCTCTAAATATGTATATTTTGTGCATAGTTATGTTGTTTGAAATTCAAACATTAACAAATAACTTGAAGAAATGTTATATCAATGCTATACTTTTTTGTTACTAACACTTAATTCCCTCTGTAACAATGATATTAAACCCTAAATACTTACTTTCTAATTTCATTTACCAATTAATTTAATTCTTATCCACCTATTTGTTTTCATTTTGAGTCCCATAATAATATATGTATGTTTATACAGATTCTATCATTATATGATTTTTTTTAATTGAAAATATCATTATATGATCTCATAGATAAATTTTACACAAAATAATGTCTACTTGACTCTAATTACTATGAATTGAATTTTATTATTATTTTAATTCATATTAACAATATTAAACTAAAAAATTTTAAAAAACTCTATTTCAAAAAATGCGCAAATTGTTATCTAAATACCAAAAAATTGTTAATATTTTTGAACAAAATAATTTCTTAAGAAAAAATATTTTATCCAATCGATTGAAGCCCATTCTCATCAAACAATATTTTCACTTCAGACAAATTGAAAAATAACCACAAATACAAGAAACAAATTAACAATTACTAGGACTAAAGACTTATCGGCCAAAGCTCAAAAAGTTCTTAAAAGTTCAAGTTAGTACTTACAAGCCTTGTATTATCTAATTACCTCAGAGTATAAACTTTCAAAATTCCCAAATTATTGGGCGGGAATTCTAAATTTGTCCTCCAATTCCAATAACATTCAATTCCCGCCTTCTCATAGAAAGAAATTTAATAAACCCTCCACTACTTTTTTCCCTTGCTCTGTTTCAACTTTCCCTCCGTCAAATATTCTCTCAAAAGCCCTGTCCAATAAGCCCTTCGGAAATCTCAGTTTTGTTCGCCATTTTGGAATCCTTAACTTCTTCGACATCTTTGATACCTTCAACTCCTCTCTCAAGCTCCGAAACAACCTCGTTTGGACAAATCTCATTTCTTTTCATTCTTTTCCCAACAATTTTGTTTCTAGAACAGGACTCATCGCTGAAAGTTGGCCAAGTTGCCAAGAAGCTACGCCTTTTCTCGAATTAGAAAAATCGTTGTATTCTCACGGGTTTCTCTCGTGCCGTTTATCAGCAATTTCGTATGTCTCGTATTTGTTTCCGGAGCTGGTGTTGCGTGGGGCTTTGATGGGCATCAAGAAAGCTTCTTGGTAGAACAAATATTCATCATCGAGGGTGGTCTTTGGTGAGTTTGGTGCCACATGTTTCTTTTCGTTTTATACTTCTTTTCATCTACTACTAGTAGTTGATTTTTGCTTTACAAGGACTATTCGTCTATGTGAATTTGGTTCAAGATGATACTGTACTTAAGCTTGAGTATTTCTTAATGGAAATTTTTATTCTGGTTTTCCTTGTTTGCTTTCGATTCCATTGCTTTCGGGTTGCTCTGTAATGCTTTAAAGAAATTCAGAACTGTATTAACCATTTCTTTTTGGCGTGGTGGGGGGCGGGAGGGACTCAAGTTAGTAATGATTGATAATATTTTCTATTGAGGGTCCATCGTTGATTATTTTATGCGTGGCATAGACAGAGAGTTAGGATGGTGCGGGAAACTAGAATTGCATCTGTGTCTACAATATAGCAATACAACGTCATAAACCAGGGTCTTTAGGACTAGTAGACTTTTCAGCCCTTTCAATTTTTTTTAGGGTCATAACATCATATCAATATTAGTAATTATGTTTATTGATTAAAATTTATATTATGTTGTTTACTGATAATGGAATTCTACTAGTTTATAATGAGATGTTTGATTCGCTAATTTGTTCAGTCTGAGAATTTAGCAAGTCTCCATTTCCTATGCTGCTGAGCTTTGTTGGCAGTTCCTATGCTGATGATTTTTCCCCAATATAACCACAAAGCATGTATGTGACTTCATTAAAAGAGATATGTTCTGACCATTTAATTACTCTGTTAATTTATCTTGTGATTTGTCCAATGTGATGCTGTACCGCTGGTTACTGAACTTGTATACGTGTGTTTTACGTAGGTAGTGAAGTTTTGCAACTTGGTCAATGATGATAGTGAGTGTTCTGTTGGCTAGGCGTAGCGTGGTACACATCTTGCTGTTAGAACTAGCAATGGGAAGCTCCAGGTAAGCCAAAACAATAGCATGTACTCGTGAGTTACGAGTGATACAAATTAAAAAACTTAGTTCTTTTGTGCTGTTACATGATTAAATTTAAAACAACTAGATTTAAAGCTGGAAAGGACTGACCTTAAGCATAGTTGGATATTTTTTTTTATTTTAGAATGCCTTTTTTTTAAGAGTATCAGAATTATTTGATCTTTGATTTTTGTTGTCCTATTAATTATGTACTGGTGTTAAGGTGTCAGATTGTCATATGAACCATATCTAATTTTTCTTTGTTTTGGTCAAGAATTGTGTTTAATATTTTCATTCATTCACTTTTTTTTATTTGGGCTTAATTTAGGAGATTGTAGAGAAAAGACTTTAAATTCGCCAAAATTTCAAAAGACTCATTGTAATAGAGCGTGGTCAAGGTCTACTGGTGTTGAGGTGCAGAATTCTAGAACGTAAATTTTCAAGAAGGTTGATTTTGAAGGGTCCCACTTTCTTTATAATGAAGAATCTCAGTGTACAAAATTCTTTATTGAAAAGAATTGGAAACCAAGACAAAAGGAGAGAGTTTGACTTGGGGAAGGAATGAAAACAAAAAGGAAAGAAGATGAGTTTGAAAAAGAAACAAAAAGGAAGAAAGGAAAAAAGAAAAGGAATGTAGAAGAGGAAAGAAAACAGCTGGGAGGAATTTTCAAGAAGGCTGGAACGCAAGCACTCTTTATAAGAAGAACATTAGATTTCTTTAGTTGATTTTTGTTAGTTCTCTTAAAGTTTCTTTTTCTTTCTCTACAAACAAAAATTCTTATTAAATATTTTTGGAGATTTGAAGTCATGATTCGTGGCTAGATTCTTCTATCTAGTTGAAGGATAATCAAAACTCTTGGTTCATTTATTATTGTGAGATCTAATTGTTTTTATTATTTTCTGCGTTTTTGAGTATTTATTTATTTTCTATTTAATTCCAAGTTGATCGTGTTCATTCTTGTGTGATTATTTTTGCCAATTAAATAATTGGCCATTATTTAATTGTCAGATAATCTAAAGCCATCTAAAACGTCAAATTCGTAATTGTTTGATAGTTTTAATATTAGTGGCAAGTGATAAATTCAATTGTAAAAGAGACTTTTGGATTATATCACGGGAATAGATAATCTAATTTGAACAAAGCCTCTTAGGTATTTGCTTGTTAGAATTGGTTGCTTTTTTAGATTTAAAGTTGTTGAATAATTGAATCCTAAGGTCTTACCTAGAGTTATTATTTGATTAGGGAAGTAATTAACGGTCTTACCTTGATTACCGACACAGTAAGGAAGAGCAGGTTATTAGAGCTTCTCAACAATCATAATCAATTTATTCATGAATGTAGGAATTTATTATTGTATTGATGATCAGTTAAATTGAATCAGAGTTGAGATTATTCCTTTGACTAGAGCTTAGTTACTGTTTGATTTCGTTTAAATTAATTTTGCCTTATTAGATTTCTTTATTTGAATCCCTTTTAATTTAGTTAATTATTAGATTTTTAAATTGAGTTTTCTTTAGATTAATTCTTGTCAAACCCTCCATTGTTATGATTTGAAATAAATAAATCGACCAGTCCTTATGGATACGACCTTACTCGTCACTATACTTCATTTTATTTTTATTTGCATAGGAATTTTATTTTTGCTGGTTTGACACCCAACAACTGGACTGGGATGTAAATGTGGATTCAAGCTTCATTTGATCCCTGTTTTGTATGAAACCATGGAAACAGTTACGATTTCCAATGTTCAGTGTTTTTGACTGTTAAGTACCTGTTAATGCGTTATGAGGTCTTAGAATAAGTTAGCACATAATACTGGTGAAAATGGTATTCTTTAATTCATTTACTCAAAGACATATGTTTTGCAATCATAGTCATAATATTACTTTGAATTGCTATGGACACTAAACTATGGAGTATGGTTTGGGATTTACTACACCGAGGATCATGATTTACATAAGAAAAATAGGTTCCCTTCAGAATATACCTTGCATGATTAAGCTAAATAGATTAAGTTTTCATTACTATTTTTGTGATTATTTTTGTAAGTTTGTTTCAATAAGGATTCATAATTCTTTTTAGTTGGAAATCCAAAAAATGTATGTTATTTTTTAATTCAATAGTTCTCTTATATTTTGACATAGGCAATAGTTTGAATCGTAATTGTAATGCATGCCTTGTGGTGGCCCCAAAATGAGCAGGAAAATATATGTTATGTGAACATTTAGTTGTTCTAGAAGCTGTTAAGCTAAAGAATCAATCTCTCTTTAGCCTTTCATCTCATAAATGGATTTGGTTATGTCTCCTTAGTGTGCATTGTGCATACTTTAGTTTTGCCAATTGAGTAAAATTTCATCTTTAAGCTGCAAAATTGATTATATGAGAGTCATGTTAATGTACCAGAGTGTTTTCTTGGATATCTAGCTTCAAATGGGCAAATCTTCGGCATTCTTGCACATAGATATGGGATGCCTCTCGGTGCAAGAGAGTAAGAACAATGGAGGGGCACTGGTTAAGAGTTGGTGTCCTAGCAAGGAGTACATCTTTGTTGTTTCCAGGAAGCTGTGATGAAAGTATCCTTCAACATGATATACAAGCTCAAGAAGATTTTGTTAGTCAGCTAAGACACAAGTCAGAGGTCATGCTTCAATCTTCATTTAACTCCACTTAAGAACATCATAATGGTAAATTTATTTTCTTTTCCAATTTTGAGCTTTCTGTAGTGTGAGTATCAACTTGTTTCTATCTAGGTTTGTGGACTGAAGTGGTCTTATGATAACTGAGAATTGGCATCAGGTGAAATGACAATCGAGTATGGGACTCTATCTATGATGCTTGCCAGACAGTAGCTTCTGTTTTACTTTTCTTTTAAGCTTCATATTCACTCATGAAAAGTGCCTTTGCCGATGCAGCTTTTCATTTGGAACCAGCACTCAGCAACCTGTTTTAAAATATTGTGAGCACATTGCTGCTGTTAAAGCAATTGCTTGGTTCCACATATGCATGAACTTCCTGCTTCTGGAGGTAGGACCGTTGACCGATGCATTCGCTTCTGGAATACCACCACCAACCCGCACCTAAGCTGCATGGACATAGGCAATCTGGTATCATAATTCTTTTGGATTGGATTATTCTTAACAATTAAGAGTGGTTTTTTTTCTCAATCATCTGTTGTTCGCAAGGGAAATTTTTTTGGGCTTAAAACTGTTTCATGATATGGCATAATGATAGGATTTACCTGCGGAAAATACATTTTTTGACATCTGCCACAAACTTTTGTGTTTTTGATGCTGTTTTTGTTGGCAATTGCCAAAATCCTTTTGCAGATGAATCTTATATATCTCACTTGTCTTTCTAATGAATATGCATAGTCATCAATTTATGTTGACCTGTGGCGGGTACGCTGTCATTTGTGGTCTAAGAATGTCAGTGAACTTGTGAGCACTCATGCTCTTAAAACCAAATAATACTTGAGATATCCTACAATGTCAAAGGCGCTGTACTTTAACCATGGCTTATGACATAGCACTTCTATGAATTAGTTTTTTGGGAATTCTAATCTGGGTATATTTTTCTCTTATTGATGTCTGTAACTTGTCTCCTATTCTACAATTAGCTACTCTCATGGGACATACATACAAAGTGTTTATCTTGTCATCTCACCAGATGGACGGGTAGTGCAGTATAAAGCCCGCCTCTCACCTTTTACTTTATTTTGAAAATAATTACATACAGTTCCATAACTTTTAAGTTTCATATTATGCAACCATTTCAATTGCTTATCATTCCCTTTTGTTTTGGTAGACTATTGTTACTTGAGTAAGAAATGAAACACACAGGTTCTGGAATGTCTTCCCTTCACCAAAATCTCAGGTGAGCAATTATTATTGTGAATAGAATTCTTGTTGTTATATACTGCACTCTCTCGTTTGGACATATTGTTTGTACAATGACAGGTAAAAGAATTAATCATGAGGGAGACAAGAGAACCGCTATTGCTAAGAAGAATGTAAAATAAAGCTAGTTCTTTTGGTTTTGAAGACGACAAACTCAAAGAACACAGGACATTCTCCTATGCAGTGGGCAATTACTTGGTTGCAGTTTCATGGTGCTAGGAACTCGGCTTATGAAATAGAGGTGGTCTATTGAACATGGGCCATTGGATTTAAGGTGCTTCTGATGCACTTTTTATAAAACCTGATTTTTGGTGTTTGAATGTTTGTTGGTTTAAAAGTTTGGTTTAGTTGTTGGTTTTATGCACTTCTTATTGTATGGCTCAAGATATTAAAAGAGTTGAATGTTGAAGTATTACTTTGCTGGAGATTATTTTTAGCAAAATGAAATTTTTGTATATTCTTTATTGAATGTTTATTAAATTAGCAAAATAGGGGTGCTGGCACAAAATTCATTGGACTTATGAGTTATTTTAGGATTGTCTATCTTCGTAATAATTCACCATTGTTCTATTACCAATTGCAACTAATTTGAAACTTGTAAGAAATTGAAAAACAATAGACACAATAAACTATATTTAAGCTATTTACAACTAAACATTCTTACAAAATCACCTAGGAATTAAGATTAGCATTTTAAATTAGGATTAAGAAATATTCACTGCATCATTTTGGAGAGGAAGATTTTCTCGCCAAAAAAGAAGACAAGAACCCACTACAGCTTATTAGAAAGGAAACTTTCCTCACTAAAAAAATTTTTATTGGCCCGGGATACAATAATTGTGGTTAAAAGCTTCCTTGCCAATTTTATGTTGTTAGTGAGGATGCTCAATTTTCCTCGCCAAATACCTTGGCCATTTGCAAGGAATTTTGGTTTTTGTGGGGATTTTTGACTTCAATGGAGAGGAAATTTTCCTCGCTATAGTATCACAGTCATTAGCGAGGAGGGTCCATCCTTACTATTAATCTGTTACATTAGCGAGAAAGATAATTTTTTCCTCACCAGTGACTTTTAGCGACGAGCATCTAGCGAGAAAGTTGGCGAGCAAGCAATTTTCTCGCTAAAACAAATTGGCGAGCAAATCAAAGCTTCTAGCGTGGATTTCAGTTCCTTGCCAATTTACTTTTTTGTTGTAGTGTATACCATATTAATTTGTCTAAAACATAGTTAGTGAACTATGAAAAAATGTTGTGGTAACGCAAAGTTAGTAAATTGAAACATAAATTTTCTTAAGAAGTTGGTAAAACTTTTCGTTAACTTACTTCTTGCATGAGAAAACTTAATTTTTTTTGGCATGTTACCTAATTTCGTGTCAATGTAATGTGTTCCAAAAATATAGAAAAATACAATCATGATGTGGAGTTAGATAAGGCTGGGGGTATTGACAGGAATTTTCTGCCAAAGTAATTTTATTTTTCATTGTCCAAAGTGCCCCTAACGTGTCAACCGTAATTAATCTACTAAATATATTTTTGACCCACATGAGACACTTGTCTCTTCTTCTCTCTAACCATTTTCATTCCAGCACCTTCGTCTCTGAATGAGAAGTTGGCCATGACAGGATGAAGATTACCAAATTTCAGCCTTGTTGACATTTTTCTGACCTTAAATGTGGAATTTTTTTTTTTTTTTGGCCTTTCTTCTTGTCTACTAGCTTCACCCACTCCAGAAAGTTGCTGCAATTGACAACTCCTGCGAGCAGGCACAAATTGAAGTAGTGGCTGGTGATATTCCTCCGAAACTAGCCGCGGTAATCAACAGAGACAAAATATCCTAGAAATTTTGTTTTGGTACTCGTGGGAATCACAATATTAAAACTAAATTGCTCCAAAGCTATTAAGTTTAAAATTGATGACATCATTTATATATTCTACATTGCCTTACTGCTTCTTTATTCTTAACTAATATTAAACTATAAAAACCTCACTATTTGCATGCAACAAAATTCCAATATTAATTGTCGAAACATTGGTCAAGAAATTTATGGAGGCAAAGATATTACGAGTAATTCCTAAGATTAGGATGCTTTCTGAATCCATTCTACAAATAGGACAAATTTGCGCCGTGTTTCTGGTTAAGGGATCATCGCATTTTGTAAATGCGATGTCATGTTTTATTTTTTTTTTTTTCAATTTTCGTTGATTTCGGGCAGTCCGAAATTTAACGAAAAATCGCATTTGTGGAATGCGATGTCTGAAGACATCGCATTTTTGGAATGCGATTTTGACTTTTCACAAATTTGACCATACGAGCCTTTACTTTTTAATTTTTTTTACTTTTAAGATTAGGGTTTGATTTTTGACTTTTTGACATTAGGGTTTTGAGTTTTACCTTAATTTTTTAGAGTAGGTTCAAGGTGGTTTAACATTATTAGTCTTGGGTTTAGAGTATTTATAGTTTATTATTAGACTTATAGTTTCTATTATTGGGTATAAGATGGAATTTATATTTTATTTTTTGAGGCGAGAATTTAGGATTTGGGTTTTTTCTTGTTTGGTTTTGCTTTTAAGATCTGAATTTTTTGTTTTAGGCTTTAGGATAGCATACATAATTACACCTTAATTAGGGATTAAAAGTTAAAATTCAAATACATAATTGTAGAGTTTAAAGTTGGTAGATAATTATAAAATTTAGAATATAGAATTAGGGTTTAGGGTTTATTAGATCTTAGGATTCGGAGTATATTAGATTATATGTGAACAGAGCGATAAATGAGTAAAAATAAAATGACATAAAAGTGAAAAGAAGACATGGCATTCTTCAAATGCGATTTTCGACCAACTGATTTCCCCTCTTTTAATACTTCAAAACCTCGTCAAAAACGCGTCAGTTAGAGAAACCAGGAGTTACGCCGCGGGAAAGGCCGTGGCGCGGCCTTGCCCGCGGCCTCCATCAGAATCTCTGCTCCATGTGTTGCTTTCTCATCCCGACGTTCTGACCTAGTCCGCGGGATAGGCCGTGGCGCGGTCTTACCCACGGCCTTGGTCAGAAACTTTATTTTTCTTCTGCTTCTTTGAGTTGTCATTCACCAAAACATCTCAAAGAAAATAAAATAAAAGCTAGACATAACATTAATCGCGAAAGTTAGATAGTATCAAAGTGACAGCTATGGAGAGTATATTATACAGGCTTCAAATTAAAAGAAATAAATAAAATAAAATAAAATAAAAATAAATGAAAACATAAAATAAAAAGGTGAGCACGATCTAAGGGTCATGGCGGTAGGGTCTCCATGTGTTCAACTCTTCTTCAAGAGAAGTCATCCTTCCTTCTACTGATGTCATCCGTCCCTCTAAAGACTCCATACGACCCTCCATTCTTTCCATTGCAAGTCTAGTGTCTCTCACCTCACCTAAAATTGATTGGAGCATGTCATGAACTGACGGATCCTCATGTGTCCGTGAAGGCTCTCCTTGTTCCGTGTGTTGCATTTCCTCCTCCTCTGCTAAAGGATCATCACCACGCTCAATAGCATCAACCACATACATTCTCTCCTGGTTCACAATGCTCCGCAGACATGCAATAGATACCGTGTCTCGGTGGTCGGTGCTACGCTTTGTTTGACCCTCCAATGGAACTCCATAGGCTTCCAAAATAAGGGATAGGAGTCTAGGGAATCCGAAACAGGCTTCGACACCACTTGGATTGGCCACATTCCCCATGTGGCCAATCACATAACAACAAAGCGGGGTGTCATGGATCATTTCACAAACCTGAGTGCCATGGATCATTTCATCTAGGAAGTAGAGGTCACTGTATCGGCATGCATTTTTTTCGCTTTTCTTTGGCAGGACATTGTGAGCCAGGATGAAAATCACGGCATGATAGGGAACAGCGAAATCACTAGCCTTGAAGGTTGTTCTTGTTCCTCTTCGGGCGGGCTGCTCCGTGACATGAAATCTGCTACCAACTTTTTGTGGTGTCCAACTTCCTAACCACTTGAACTTTCCCTTGTACACCACCTCAAAATTACTATCGGGGCATTGTAGTATTCCTGCTAGGTCCCGTCGTGCCAGAAATATTCTCTGACCCCGCACTGTAGTAATCAAGTAAGAACCTCCATACTTGTCCTTGTCCTCTATGTTGGCATAGAATTCTCGAACGAGATCAGGATAGTAGTATTTTGGTAGCCTCAACAATCCATCCCAACCTAACTTGGCGAACATCTCTGTGATTTGGAGGTAGGCATCCACATTCTCAGCTACATCCTTCTCAACGATGAACTCTCTATGCATGTGCTCCAAATACCATTGCTGATTCTCCAATGAGGTGAACCTTGAGTGATCATATGGGGGTTCACGAGGTGGTTCAGGAGGTGATTGATGAGGCGGTTGAGACGAGGAACCTTCACCTCTTTGCCTTTTGGGCCATCTAGATCGCGAAGGGCCGCCTGCCATCTTTGTTCTTGGCATTATCCTGCATATAGGAATACAGATAGTAATCAGTAATGCTACAGGTATGCCAAATAGGGATGCATTCTATACAATAATCCGGTCCTTAGAAGCACATATGTTATGAACACCACATCCATACCCACATTAAATCCTCAAATTATTGGAATTACAATTTACATAGGAAAGGGGATAAAAGATTGAGAAATCCTGGAGCAAAGGGAGAATAACAGTCAAGAATCTCACGTAAGTAATGCGTATATCATGGTTACTGTTGCTAAACTAGCTTCAATATCCCATGTTACTTTTGAAATGCACATTACTAGACTAGTAAATACCCCATAGATATTACCCAATTCAATAATACATGGAAAATCTCTATTCCTATGAAAATTATCTATCCCAAGGAATCAGGGTAACAACATTGAAATTTCATCAAACATAGGCTACATTGTCCAAAACTCATCATCCATTCACCACTTATCACTTACAAACTCTATTTCATAACATGAAATTCAATATCAAAACCCAAATTGCACATATAAGTCACAAAGGGATAATCAACAATTAGCCTCTAATTCATGTACCCATGCTTTATTCAGTCTTAAAACATCTAATTAACATCCAAAATAAGCTAATTAACTCAAAAATATAGACTAGAGATATTCGCATTCAAATTTGACAAAAGTGGTACAACTATGCCTAATCCAAGAAAAGTCTATAAATTGGATGTTATTAGCCATAAAAATTGAATAAAGAGGCTAAATGAGATAAAAAGAGTTGAAAGTGAGCAATCATACCTTCAAAATTTAGTGACTTAGTGGGTGTAGTGCTTGAGAACTTTGAAAAACAACCCACTCTTTCTCCTCCAAATCTGTAGATAGATTGATAGTAATGGTGTGGGGGATGATGTTTTCGATGATTAAAATGTAGATGAAAGTGTAAGAAGAAGGATTAGAGAATGGAGGTTAGAAGTTCACGCCAAAAGGAAGAGAAGAAATAAGGGTTTATGAAGAGATTTTTCGTAAAACCCGAATTTTTGCCAATTCTGGACGAGGCCGCGGGCTAGACCGCGGAGCGGACTTACCCACGGCCTTCGTCAGAATGAGTTTTTTCTGGTGTTTGGCTTATGATTTTGGCCGCGGGATAGGCCGCGCTGCGGCCTTTCCCGCGGCCTTAGTCAGAAGCCAAACACCCAGAGAAAACTCATTCTGACGAAGGCCGCGGGATAGGCCGCGCCGCGGTCTTACCCGCGGCCTTCGTCAGAATGAGTTTTTCCTGTGTTTGGCTTCTGACTAAGGCCGCGGGTAAGGCCGCGGCGCGGCCTATCCCGCGGCCAAAATCATAAGCCAAACACCCAGAAAAAACTCATTCTGACGAAGGCCGCGGGTAAGACCGCGCCGCGGCCTATCCCGCGGCCTTCGTCAGAATGAGTTTTCTCTGGGTGTTTGGCTTCTGATTTTGGCCGCGGGATAGGCCGTGCCGCGGCCTTACCCGCGGCCTTAGTCAGAAGGCTCAAATCCTTGATTCTTCACCCCACATCAACCTTAAACCTCCTACCTAACATGCTGTGGTGTTCTAGTGAGTGCCTAAGTCATGGAAATTTAGTACTAATTCCTAGGAAAACATGCTTTAGGCTTTAGGATAGCATATATAATTACACCTTAATTAGGGATTAAAAGTTAAAATTCAAATACATAATTGTAGAGTTTAAAGTTGGTAGATAATTATAAAATTTAGAATATAGAATTAGGGTTTATTAGATCTTAGGATTCGGAATATATTAGATTATATGTGAACAGAGCGATAAATGAGTAAAAATAAAATGACATAAAATTGAAAAGAGTTGCAAGTACTACGTAGTGAAAGTATTATAGATAATTAATAATATATAATAACAACATTGAAAGAAATAAAAATAATACATAAAGAGTCTAATGTGGCCCTAATGTACCATGTGTCCCGCATCCAGTCGGCCTACGAATTCTACGTGTCCTACGAGGTATGTCTCTGGATACATTTTGGGCCTCTTGGTCATCGTGCATAGTGTTCTCAGACTCTGAAGTGAAGCCTGCAAAAGGCACTGGTGAAGTAGAAATGCCTGTTGTGGAGGCTTGCATAATATAGGATGGACCAAATGCTGGGAATGGTAAAGTCGTCGAAGCTTGATTCTGCACATAATAAGGCGGAGTGATCGGGGATGATATGGTAGGCTGCTGTGATGTGCCTTCACCGTGACCATACAAATGAGACGAGATATAACCAGGCTGAATGGAAGGCTCACCATGATGATACAGATGAGAAGGACCTTCATGGTGATGATATGATTGAGAAGTACCATAACCAGTCGGCTGAGAAGGACCTTCATCGTGATGATATGACTGAGAAGTACCATAACCAGTCGGTTGGGAAGGGCCTTCACCGCAATTAGTCTGCTCGCCATATCGAACACGACGGCGACGTCCTCCACCATGATTGCTTCCCGGGACATTTCGAGCAGCCCTACGGACTCGACGAGCACTAATGTGATCATCAGCACCGGGAAAATGCAAATCTACAGGGCGATATGAAAGACGGTCTAACTCTCCAACCCCACGTAGCGTCTCATAAGTCATGTCCCTGAACGATAGTCCACACATCAGCTGCTGCCGGCTCAGCATCGGGTAAGTTATCAATAGATAGATGATGCATGCGGGACACCATGTCAAACTGTAAAAAAAAATTCTAAAAATAATAATTTTCATTAAACATAATACAAAATTTAAAGAAAATATAAATCACTTACAACATAATTTGTTCTCGAGCCGTTACCCTGATAACCTTCCGGTTGAGTAGGACGGTAACTGGGATTGGAAACGTACAACACTGTCCTCTCTCTGTACCAACGGATGTACTCATGTGATGGACTTCTGGTATCGACAGCCGGTGTGCCTTGAACAACCGTATCATTACATTCCATCCATGAATTGATATATGTTTGGTGGAATAAACGCCAGTTGGTAGAAGTACGACCACAACGATCAATTGTATGTAGGTGAGGCTGTGCATCCATAAGTAATTGCTGTGGTATAGTCTGCTCTATACCGAATTGACGTAAAACCTTGTGAGGAAGGTGAGCCTCCACAATCTCCCAACAAATAAGATAGGTTACTGATTGCCAAATGCTACTTACCGGCAGTACAGTAATGTGGTAGCATAGTAAGCACGTGGTCAGAATACGGCTGCCAAATGAACTGCAACAATAATGAAATTTTAATTAAATATATTTAAAGACATGTTGTAACAATTTTAAGTAAATTACAAGTAGGAAAAATATTTAGGGTTAATTACACTTTGCCTCCCTGAATGCAGGGATAATAGACACTTTGCCTGCTAATTATAAAAAATATGCATTTAGCGAAAAAAAAATTTTTGTTAAATTTTTTATTAACTTTAATTTATTAAAAGACTAAACTAGCCTTATAATTACTTGTGTACTGACAAATACAGTACATGTTTTTTATATTCAGGGGGGCAAAATGTCTGTTAGCCCTGCTTTCAAGGCAAAGTGTAACTAACCCTAATGTTTAAATTGAACATATATTGTAAAAATTTTAAACAATTTACCTCTTCCGGTCGCAATCTATCCAATTGATCTCAAAACACTGGCAAAACATGCTGAGAAACCCTATGCAGGTCAAACTCAACGTCCCACCTGAAAAAGTAATTAAAATTTTAATAAAAAATCAAATAATATTTATTCTAACGGTAATGATGCATGCATAATTTTTTTCTTACCGAGATCCATATGGTCCATGAACATCTGTCGATGGCACCAATCTATCAGGACGCATAATAGGGAGTCGCTCCCAAGCCCATAACTGAAGTAGTACCAATGGACTACAAATCTCTCGTGCCATAGGTAATGTGGCATCACACATACTGCGATATAGTATAGCTAGTACCGCAGAACCCTAACTGTATCCTCTAACACTCTCTAAATCTCTCAAAAGCGGTAACAATCGTAGAGGCACTAGATTGCCCGATTTATCAGAAAATAAGTGGCCCCCCAACAACATCATGATGTATATACGAGCACGCTGTCGACAAGCAATCGTCTGATGCATCATCCGGAAAATGTTCCTGTAATGCGGCATTCAAGCAACGCATCTTCAATCGAACTCCTGAAATGTCTGATCGATCAGGAAGAAAGCCTAACAACTCCTGACACATGAGCATCCATTGCTCTGTGGGCCGTCCCGTGTCATCTGAAATAACAGCTGGACCATCAACAGGTAGACCCCAGAGAACCTCAACGTCCTGCAAAGTCACGGTCAGCTTCGCCTACTGGCAAGTGAAAAGTATGAGTCTCGGGTCGCCAGCGCTCGACTAGACTAGTCACAAGTGCATGATCGACAGTAATGTATCCGCACTGTAATATGCCATCAAAACCTGCCATACGGATATAATGTCACACACGCTCTGGTGGAGGCATATGATCCCACAACAAACCATCACATCGCCTACACGTCAGCTGTGTATCATCAATGTCATTATGAAATATAAAACGTGCCCGATGCGAATTATTAGGAAGTATGAGATCATGAATATATGGTCCTTGATGTGGACCAAATGTAGAACGATCAGCCATTATACACCACAAAGTCTGTGAGAATAACAAAACAAAGGAATATCAGACATATTGTATGAAATTAAAAAAAATATAGTTTGTTTAGCAATAATTCTATTGTAATTAAAATCAACCAAACAAATAAAATGAAATTGACAACAAAGTAAAATTAAAAATATTTTAACTTTAACTCTAATATAATTCTAACTAACAAAAGAAATGATTATGTTCACAACAAAATAAACAAATTTAAAAATGTTATCAAAATTAATTCTAATGTAATTCGAACTAATAAAACAAAAGGAAATTTAATTGACAACAAAGTAAACATACGAAGATTTTAATATTAATTCCAATGTAATTCCAACTAACCAAAACAAAGGAACATAATTGACAACAAAACAAATTTAAAAATATCCCATGCATTAATTCGAATGTAATTCGAACTAATAAAACAAAAAATGATGACAGCGCAATACAACAAAATAACCCATACATTAAATCTAATTTCTATGTTGCGATGCCGGACAGTTTCTACTGTTGTGGCCAGCCTGATGACAACGTCTGCACCTTCTTGGTTCGTCAGGCTGTCTTTGGTCCATTTCATTTCGTATCCGACTTCCTCTTACACGGCCTGGCGACGATCAATAAATCGACTATTATCTGCACGAATCTCCCAATCTGTCACCGGCCAATCATCAGGATGTGGCAAAGTAGAAAATCTACTTGCATACTGAGTAATGTGTGTCGCACGAGTATATGCAGGATCAAAAAGTCAGAAAGGATCTTCACGCATCTTTCTACAAACGGCCATTACATGAGAGCATGGAAATCTGTATATTTGTCATTTCATGCATGTGCAGGTTCTTTGATAATATCCGTACTGTATGACTGTTTCCACCCTTGTTGTGAAGTCTTCTCTTAGTCATAACTGTGTACACACCTGCAGAAACATCAGCTTCCATAACTTGATGTCGTGCAGCAGCTTGGTCAATTTCCTTAAATCTCTTCCACTGCTTTGGCGGGAATGGTTCACGATAGTGGGCAGCTAATTCTCTGTTTTCATTAAACATTTTCATTGTCCGATGAAATGTCAACTCGATGCACGCTTTGATAGGCATCTGCCTTACCCCACGAAGAACATTATTATGGCTCTCAGATATGTTTGTGGTCAGTATCCCCCAACGATGATTATTGTCATGTACGAGACACCATTTTTGTGAATCAATTTCTGCAAGATAATCCGCAGCCTCTCTAAACTGAGCTTTTAATATCTCCATGAAATGTCTCCATTTGCGTGGCTGTCGAGCACTCCCAATCGCCCAAACCAAATTTTTAAGTTTATTGCTTCTCCATCTGGCCAAGACATTACTTCGAACATGACGTAGACATAGCCGGTGATACGTGAATGGTTCCTGCAAATAATCAGTATTTTCAATAGCATTGCGAATACCACTGTGTCTGTCTGATATAATGCATATTGGATGCCGCCCTCGCACAACAAATTGATAGAACTGATGTAAAAACCAAGCCCAACTAGCATTCGTTTCTTCGTCAACAATTGCATATGCAAGAGGCAATATGCGATTGTTTGCATTAACTGTCACTGCCACCAACAATTTTCCTTTATACTCGCCGCGCAAATGAGTGCCGTCAATACTCACAACAGGCCGACACGTCTGAAATGCATCAATAACTGGTCCAAATGCCCAGAATACATACCTAAAAATCTTTACCGCATCAGAACTGCACGGATGATGCAAAAATTGAACAACAGTCCCGGGATTAAACTGCATCAAGGCTTCAACATATTTTGGGAGAATTGCAAAATTAGAATTCCAATCACCATACACCATTTGGATTGCTTTTCTACGAGCATACCAGGCCTTCTTATACGATATATCCACGTGCAGGTGTTGCTTGATGTCAGACATTATGTATTTTACTTTATATGCTGGATCATTCACAATTGAATGCATAATGTATTGTGCAACAACAGCTGATGTCAAACTTCTATTATTATTGCCATGCATTGCACCAACACACAAATGATCGTCTACAAATTTAGTAATTTGCCACATCCCATGACTTTTTTTGCATTTTACACGAATGCACCAATCACATCGAGCATAACCTGATAAAGATGATGTACCAGCATTATCAACTGCATATTTGCACTTTGCAACCCATGTCGTCATTTTTACTCTCGACTACTGTGAACTCCCTGTTTTGCCTAACTGACCATAATCGTACTGCTTTGCTCACTTGCTCCTTGCTCCTAAATAGCATGTGTAAACGAATATCGGCGGTATCCTCATCCCAAATATCCAGCCGCTCCGTATGTCCTCGTTCAGTTGGATCGTCATCTGAAGCAATTCCAAGATCCTCAAAGAATGACAAGTCCAGCAGGGACATACTCTCGAGGAGGATCAGATGAGAAACCAACAGGCACATCCTCTCGAGAAGGTGAACGGGACCTTTGACATTCAGCTGAGTTTGGATCCAAATCATCGTCAGATTCAGGAGACAAAACAATTTCTGAATTAACTTCTTCACTATCCTCCTCAGAAGGTGCAGTATCAGATTGCTCTAGCCTTCCCTCAGATTGTACCAACCTTTCTACAGGATTGTCACTCATCTGGCTATGCAGACAGTGTACTGTGAATAGAATCAACATCACGAAATCCTTGTTCTCCATATCAGCAGAAGGATGCATGCGTGATGTACCATATTCTGTCTCTGTAAATGGATTCTGTCCAGCATTATTTTGCATAGATGTGTTGACACTCGGCACAGCATTGGATACCATCGGACTACAATATTGCGGTGCATATGGATTATAAGCTGGATTTTGTTGATACAAGAAAGGGTTCAATAGAGACATCATTGGCCCGCTAGCATTTGTCATGCCGACGGTGTCTGGAGGAGGCATTTGGACAATCTCCTCCATTTCAATGTAAAACTCAAGCACTAGTACCCTTGTAAAGTATCGTTCAGGTCATATATGACCTCCATTCGGTCATCATCGAACACTTCCCATTCCATATGCATTTGTGGATCGCATGGGCATCAGAGGATTATTTTCAACTTGAAGCAATTTCTATCCAACCCCATATAGTGGTATATTCTGTCCACCAACCCATCGTACCCGATTCGCCGTTTTATTACGAACGACGAATTAGGTCGACGAGGTTCATATCGGATTGATGTCCCTTCGTACCGAATTTCACCTCCCCAATACAAACTCACTCTAAGGGGGTTGGTCAAAGCCATCTTCCTCTTACCTTTTTTTGGACAAAAAATTATTAATACTAATAACAAATTCTTACTAAATATAAAAATTCAACCCTAAAACACAATTCATAACTAATTAGTTCCTCACTTATTCATACTTTTTTATAAATTATGTCCCATGCAATCAATTACATTATTTCCTAATTATTCCTAATTTCTTTTCACTCCCTATTCATTTTTCTAGTTATGTATGTTGCATTTTTTTAAGCCCTAAACCAATGACTCCGTCATGCTATCATAATTACAAGAGAGTAATTAAAAATTTTAATTAGTTCCTCACTTATTCCTACTTTTTTATAAATTATGTCCCATGCAATCAATTACATTATTTCCTAATTATTCTTAATTTCTTTTCACTTCTTATTCATTTTTCAAGTTATGTATGTTGCATTTTTTTAAGCCCTAAACAAATGACTCCGTCATGCTATCATAATTACAAGAGAGTAATTAAAAATTTTAATTAGTTCCTCACTTATTCCTACTTTTTTATAAATTATGTCCCATGCAATCAATTACATTATTTCCTATTTATTCCTAATTTCTTTTCACTCCTTATTCATTTTTCTAATTATCTATGTTGCATTTTTTTAAACCCTAAACCAATGACTGCATCATGCCATCCTAATTACAAGAGAGTAATTAAAAAATTTAATTAGTTCCTCACTTATTCCTACTTTTTTATAAATTATGTCCCATGCAATCAATTACATTATTTCCTAATTATTCCTAATTTCTTTTCACTACTTATTCATTTTTCTTGTTATGTATGTTGCATTTTTTTAAGCCCTAAACCAATGACTCCGTCATGCTATCATAATTACAAGAGAGTAATTAAAAATTTTAAATAGTTCCTCACGTATTCCTACTTTTCTATAAATTATGTCGCATGCAATAAATTACATTATTTCCTAATTATTCCTAATTTCTTTTCACTCCTTATTTATTTTTCTAGTTATGTATGTTGCATTTTTTTAAGCACTAAACCAATGACTCCGTCATGCTATCATAATTACAAGAGAGTAATTAAAAATTTTAATTAGTTCCTCACTTATTCCTACTTTTTTTATAAATTATATCCCATGCAATCAATTACATTATTTCCTAATTATTCCTAATTTCTTTTCAGTCCTTATTCATTTTTCTAATTATCTATGTTGCATTTTTTTAAACCCTAAACCAATGACTCCGTCATGCTATCATAATTACAAGAGACTATTTAAAAATTTTAATTAGTTCCACACTTATTCCTACTTTTTTATAAATTATGTCCCATGCAATCAATTACATTATTTCCTAATTATTCCTAATTTCTTTTCACTGCTTATTCATTTTTTTATTTATGTATGTTGCATTTTTTAAAGCCCAAAACCAATGACTCCGTCATGCTATCATAATTACAATAGAGTAATTAAAAAATTTAATTAGTTCCTCACTTATTCCTACTTTTTTATAAATCATGTCCCATGCAATCAATTATATTATTTCCTAATTATTCCTAATTTCTTTTCAGTCCTTATTCATTTTCTAAATATCTATGTTGCATTTTTTTAAGCCCGAAACCAATCACTCCGTGATGCTATCATAATTACAAGAGAGTAATTAAAAATTTTAATTAGTTCATCACTTATTCCTACTTTTTTATAAATTATATCCCATGCAATCAATTATATTATTTCCTAATTATTCCTAATTTCTTTTCACTGCTTAATCATTTTTCTAGTTATGTATGTTGCATTTTTTTAAGCCCAAAACCAAAGACTCCGTCATGCTATCATAATTACAATAGAGTAATTAAAAAATTTAATTAGTTCCTCACTTATTCCTACTTTTTTATAAATTATATCCCATGCAATCAATTACATTATTTCCTAATTATTCCTAATTTCTTTTCAGTCCTTATTCATTTTTCTAATTATCTATGTTGCATTTTTTTAAACCCTAAACCAATGACTGCATCATGCCACCATAATTACAAGAGAGTAATTAAAAAATTTAATTAGTTCCTCACTTATTCCTACTTTTTCATAAATTATGTCCCATGCAATCAATTACATTATTTCCTAATTATTCCTAATTTCTTTTCACTCCTTATTCATTTTTCTAGTTATGTATGTTGCATTTTTTTAAGCCCTAAACCAAAGACTCCGTCATGCTATCATAATTACAAGAGAGTAATTAAAAATTTTAATTAGTTCCTCACTTATTCCTACTTTTTTTATAAATTATGTCGCATGCAATCAATTACATTATTTCCTAATTATTCCTAATTTCTTTTCACTCCCTATTCATTTTTCTAGTTATGTATGTTGCATTTTTTTAAGCCCTAAACCAATGACTCCGTCATGCTATCATAATTACAAGAGAGTAATTAAAAATTTTAATCAGTTCCTCACTTATTCCTACTTTTTTATAAATTCTGTCCCATGCAATCAATTACATTATTTCCTAATTATTTCTAATTTCTTTTCACTCCTTATTCATTTTTCTAGTTATGTATGTTGCATTTTTTTAAGCCCTAAACCAATGACTCCGTCATGCTATCATAATTACAAGAGAGTAATTAAAAATTTTAATCAGTTCCTCACTTATTCCTACTTTTTTATAAATTCTGTCCCATGCAATCAATTACATTATTTCCTAATTATTCCTAATTTCTTTTCACTCCTTATTCATTTTTCTAGTTATGTATGTTGCATTTTTTTAAGCCCTAAACCGATGACTCCGTCATGCTATCATAATTACAAGAGAGTAATTAAAAATTTTAATCAGTTCCTCACTTATTCCTACTTTTTTATAAATTATGTCCCATGCAATCAATTACTTTATTTCCTAATTATTCCTAATTTCTTTTCACTCCTTATTCATTTTTCTAGTTATGTATGTTGCATTTTTTTAAGCCCTAAACCAATGACTCCGTCATGCTATCATAATTACAAGAGAGTAATTAAAAAATTTAATTAGTTCCCCACTTATTCCTACTTTTTCATAAATTCTGTCCCATGCAATCAATTACATTATTTCCTAATTATTTCTAATTTCTTTTCACTCCTTATTCATTTTTCTAGTTATGTATGTTGCATTTTTTTAAGCCCTAAACCAATGACTCCGTCATGCTATCATAATTACAAGAGAGTAATTAAAAATTTTAATCAGTTCCTCACTTATTCCTACTTTTTTATAAATTATGTCCCATGCAATCAATTACATTATTTCCTAATTATTTCTAATTTCTTTTCACTCCTTATTCATTTTTCTAGTTATGTATGTTGCATTTTTTTAAGCCCTAAACCAATGACTCCGTCATGCTATCATAATTACAAGAGAGTAATTAAAAATTTTAATCAGTTCCTCACTTATTCCTACTTTTTTATAAATTCTGTCCCATGCAATCAATTACATTATTTCCTAATTATTCCTAATTTCTTTTCACTCCTTATTCATTTTTCTAGTTATGTATGTTGCATTTTTTTAAGCCCTAAACCGATGACTCCGTCATGCTATCATAATTACAAGAGAGTAATTAAAAATTTAATCAGTTCCTCACTTATTCCTACTTTTTTATAAATTATGTCCCATGCAATCAATTACTTTATTTCCTAATTATTCCTAATTTCTTTTCACTCCTTATTCATTTTTCTAGTTATGTATGTTGCATTTTTTTAAGCCCTAAACCAATGACTCCGTCATGCTATCATAATTACAAGAGAGTAATTAAAAAATTTAATTAGTTCCCCACTTATTCCTACTTTTTCATAAATTCTGTCCCATGCAATCAATTACATTATTTCCTAATTATTTCTAATTTCTTTTCACTCCTTATTCATTTTTCTAGTTATGTATGTTGCATTTTTTTAAGCCCTAAACCAATGACTCCGTCATGCTATCATAATTACAAGAGAGTAATTAAAAATTTAATTCAGATTCCTCACTTATTCCTACTTTTTATAAATTATGTCCCATGCAATCAATTACATTATTTCCTAATTATTCCTAATTTCTTTTCACTCCTTATTCATTTTTCTAGTTATGTATGTTGCATTTTTTTAAGCCCTAAACCAATGACTCCGTCATGCTATCATAATTACAAGAGAGTAATTAAAAATTTTAATCAGATCCTCACTTATTCCTACTTTTTTATAAATTATGTCCCATGCAATCAATTACATTATTTCCTAATTATTCCTAATTTCTTTTCACTACTTATTCATTTTTCTAGTTATGTATGTTGCATTTTTTTAAGCCCTAAACCAATGACTCCGTCATGCTATCATAATTACAAGAGAGTAATTAAAAAATTTAATTAGTTCCTCACTTATTCCTACTTTTTCATAAAGTCTGTCCCATGCAATCAATTACATTATTTCCTAATTATTCCTAATTTCTTTTCACTCCTTATTCATTTTTCTAGTTATGTATGTTGCATTTTTTTAAGCCCTAAACCAATGACTCCGTCATGCTATCTTAATTACAAGAGAGTAATTAAAAATTTTAATCAGTTCCTCACTTATTCCTACTTGTTTATAAATTATGTCCCATGCAATCAATTACTTTATTTCCTAATTATTCCTAATTTCTTTTCACTCCTTATTCATTTTTCTAGTTATGTATGTTGCATTTTTTTAAGCCCTAAACCAATGACTCCGTCATGCTATCATAATTACAAGAGAGTAATTAAAAAATTTAATTAGTTCCCCACTTATTCCTACTTTTTCATAAATTCTGTCCCATGCAATCAATTACATTATTTCCTAATTATTCCTAATTTCTTTTCACTCCTTATTCATTTTTCTAGTTATGGATGTTGCATTTTTTTAAGCCCTAAACCAATGACTCCGTCATGCTATCATAATTACAAGAGAGTAATTAAAAATTTTAATCAGATCCTCACTTATTCCTACTTTTTTATAAATTATGTCCCATGCAATCAATTACATTATTTCCTAATTATTCCTAATTTCTTTTCACTCCTTATTCATTTTTCTAGTTATGTATGTTGCATTTTTTTAAGCCCTAAACCAATGACTCCGTCATGCTATCATAATTACAAGAGAGTAATTAAAAAATTTAATTAGTTCCTCACTTATTCCTACTTTTTCATAAATTCTGTCCCATGCAATCAATTACATTATTTCCTAATTATTCCTAATTTCTTTTCACTCCTTATTCATTTTTCTAGTTATGGATGTTGCATTTTTTTAAGCCCTAAACCAATGACTCCGTCATGCTATCATAATTACAAGAGAGTAATTAAAAATTTTAATCAGATCCTCACTTATTCCTACTTTTTTATAAATTATGTCCCATGCAATCAATTACATTATTTCCTAATTATTCCTAATTTCTTTTCACTCCTTATTCATTTTTCTAGTTATGTATGTTGCATTTTTTTAAGCCCTAAACCAATGACTCCGTCATGCTATCATAATTACAAGAGAGTAATTAAAAAATTTAATTAGTTCCCCACTTATTCCTACTTTTTCATAAATTCTGTCCCATGCAATCAATTACATTATTTCCTAATTATTCCTAATTTCTTTTCACTCCTTATTCATTTTTCTAGTTATGTATGTTGCATTTTTTTAAGCCCTAAACCAATGACTCCGTCATGCTATCATAATTACAAGAGAGTAATTAAAAAATTTAATTACTTCCTCACTTATTCCTACTTTTTCATAAAGTCTGTCCCATGCAATCAATTACATTATTTCCTAATTATTCCTAATTTCTTTTCACTCCTTATTCATTTTTCTAGTTATGTATGTTGCATTTTTTTAAGCCCTAAACCAATGACTCCGTCATGCTATCATAATTACAAGAGAGTAATTAAAAATTTTAATCAGTTCCTCACTTATTCCTACTTTTTTATAAATTATGTCCCATGCAATCAATTACTTTATTTCCTAATTATTCCTAATTTCTTTTCACTCCTTATTCATTTTTCTAGTTATGTATGTTGCATTTTTTTAAGCCCTAAACCAATGACTCCGTCATGCTATCATAATTACAAGAGAGTAATTAAAAAATTTAATTAGTTCCTCACTTATTCCTACTTTTTCATAAATTCTGTCCCATGAAATCAATTACATTATTTCCTAATTATTCCTAATTTCTTTTCACTCCTTATTCATTTTTCTAGTTATGGATGTTGCATTTTTTTAAGCCCTAAACCAATGACTCCGTCATGCTATCATAATTACAAGAGAGTAATTAAAAATTTTAATCAGATCCTCACTTATTCCTACTTTTTTATAAATTATGTCCCATGCAATCAATTACATTATTTCCTAATTATTCCTAATTTCTTTTCACTCCTTATTCATTTTTCTAGTTATGTATGTTGCATTTTTTTAAGCCCTAAACCATGACTCCGTCATGCTATCATAATTACAAGAGCGTAATTAAAAAATTTAATTAGTTCCCCACTTATTCCTACTTTTTCATAAATTCTGTCCCATGCAATCAATTACATTATTTCCTAATTATTCCTAATTTCTTTTCACTGCCTTATACATTTTTCTAGTTATGTATGTTGCATTTTTTTAAGCCCTAAACAATGACTCCGTCATGCTATCATAATTACAAGAGAGTAATTAAAAAATTTAATTACTTCCTCACTTATTCTACTTTTTCATAAAGTCTGTCCCATGCAATCAATTACATTATTTCCTAATTATTCCTAATTTCTTTTCACTCCTTATTCATTTTTCTAGTTATGTATGTTGCATTTTTTTAAGCCCTAAACCAATGACTCCGTCATGCTATCATAATTACAAGAGAGTAATTAAAAATTTTAATCAGTTCCTCACTTATTCCTACTTTTTATAAATTATGTCCCATGCAATCAATTACTTTATTTCCTAATTATTCCTAATTTCTTTTCACTCCTTATTCATTTTTCTAGTTATGTATGTTGCATTTTTTTAAGCCCTAAACCAATGACTCCGTCATGCTATCATAATTACAAGAGAGTAATTAAAAAATTTAATTAGTTCCTCACTTATTCCTACTTTTTCATAAATTCTGTCCCATGCAATCAATTACATTATTTCCTAATTATTCCTAATTTCTTTTCACTCCTTATTATTTTTCTAGTTATGGATGTTGCATTTTTTAAGCCCTAAACCAATGACTCCGTCATGCTATCATAATTACAAGAGAGTAATTAAAAATTTTTAATCAGATCCTCACTTATTCCTACTTTTTTATAAATTATGTCCCATGTCAATCAATTACATTATTTCCTAATTATTCCTAATTTCTTTTCACTACTTATTCATTTTTTCTAGTTATGTATGTTGCATTTTTTTAAGCCCTAAACCAATGACTCCGTCATGCTATCATAATTACAAGAGAGTAATTAAAAAATTTAATTAGTTCCTCACTTATTCCTACTTTTTCATAAAGTCTGTCCCATGCAATCAATTACATTATTTCCTAATTATTCCTAATTTCTTTTCACTCCTTATTCATTTTTCTAGTTATGTATGTTGCATTTTTTTAAGCCCTAAACCAACACTACAACATGCTATCGTAGCTACAAAATACTATTTAAATATATTTAGTGAGTTTCCCTCACTTATTCCTACATTTTTTATAAATTATCCCATAAGAAATCAGTTGAGACTATTTCTAATTATTCCTAATTTCTTTTACTTCTTATTCATTTTTCTAATTATGTATGTTGCATTTTTTAAACCCTAAACTAATCACTACAACATGCTATCATAACTACAAAAATACTATTTAAATATTTAGTGAGTTCCTCACTTATTCCTACTTTTTTATAAATTATCCCATAAGAAATCAATTAGACTATTTTCTAATTATTCCTAATTTCTTTTACTTCTTATTCATTTTTCTAATTATGTATGTTGCATTTTTTAAACCCTAAACTAATCACTACAACATGCTATCATACTACAAAATACTATTTAAATATTTTAGTGAGTTCCTCACTTATTCCTACTTTTTTATAAATTATCCCACAAGAAATCAATTAGACTATTTCCTAATTATTCCTAATTTCTTTTCACTCCTTATTCATTTTTCTAGTTATGGATGTTGCATTTTTTTAAGCCCTAAACCAATGACTCCGTCATGCTATCATAATTACAAGAGAGTAATTAAAAATTTTAATCAGATCCTCACTTATTCCTACTTTTTTATAAATTATGTCCCATGCAATCAATTACATTATTTCCTAATTATTCCTAATTTCTTTTCACTCCTTATTCATTTTTCTAGTTATGTATGTTGCATTTTTTTAAGCCCTAAACCAATGACTCCGTCATGCTATCATAATTACAAGAGAGTAATTAAAAAATTTAATTAGTTCCCCACTTATTCCTACTTTTTCATAAATTCTGTCCCATGCAATCAATTACATTATTTCCTAATTATTCCTAATTTCTTTTCACTCCTTATTCATTTTTCTAGTTATGTATGTTGCATTTTTTTAAGCCCTAAACCAATGACTCCGTCATGCTATCATAATTACAAGAGAGTAATTAAAAAATATTTAGTGAGTTCCTCACTTATTCACTACTTTTTATAAATTATCCCATAAGAAATCAATTGGACTATTTTCTATTATTCCTATTTCATTTTACTTCTTATTCATTTTTCTAATTATTATGTTGCATTTTTTTAAACCGTAAACTATCACTACAACATGCTATCATAAGCTCACAAAATACTATTTAAATTATTTTAGTGAGTTCCTCACTTATTCCTACTTTTTATAAATTATCCCAGAAGAAATCAATTAGACTATTTCTAATTATTCCTAATTTCTTTTAGCTTCTTATTCATTTTCTAATTATGTATGTTGCATTTTTTTAAACCCTAAACTAATCACTACAACATGCTATCATAGACTACAAAATACTATTTAAATATTTTAGTGAGTTCCTCACTTATTCCTACTTTTTATAAATTATCCCATAAGGAAATCAGATTAGACTATTTCTAATTATTCCTATTTCTTTTACTTCTTATTCATTTTTCTAATTATGTATGTTGCATTTTTTAAACCCTAAACTAATCACTACAACATGCTATCATACTACAAAATACTATTTAAATATTTTAGTGAGTTCCTCACTTATTCCTACTTTTTTATAAATTATCCCACAAGAAATCAATTAGACTATTTTCCTAATTATTCCTAATTTCTTTTACTTCTTATTCATTTTTCTAATTATGTATGTTGCATTTTTTTAACCCTAAAGTAATCACTACAACATGCTATCATGAACTACAAAATACTATTTAAATATTTTAGTGAGTTCCTCACTTATTCCTACTTTTTATAAAATTATCCCATAAGAAATCAATTAGACTATTTCCTATTATTCCTAATTTCTTTTTACTTCTTATTCATTTTCTAATTATGTATGTTGATTTTTTAAACCCTAAGTATACTACACATGCTATCATTACTAAAAGACTATTTAAATATTTTAGTGAGTTCCTCACTTATTCCTACTTTTTTATAAATTATCGCACTAAGAAATTCAATTAGACTAGTTTCCTAATTATTCTAATTTCTTTTTACCTTCCTATTCATTTTCTCAAATTATGTATGTTGCATTTTTTAAACCCTAAAGTAATCACTACAACATGCTATCATAACTACAAAATACTAGTTAAATACATTAGTGAGTTCCTCACTTATCTCCTACTTTTTTATAAATTATCCCATAAGAAAATCAATTAGACTATTTCTTAATTATTCCTAATTTCTTTACTTCTTATTCATTTTTCTAATTATGTATGTTGCATTTTTTAAACCCTAAGTAATTACTAAACATGCGATCCTACTACAAAAAACTATTCGAATATTTAGTGAGTTCCTCAATTATTCCTACTTTTTTATAAATTATCCATAAGAAATCAATTAGACTATTTCCTAATTATTCCTAATTTCTTTTACCTCCTATTCATTTTCTAATTATGTATGTTGCCTTTTTTTAAAACCCTAAACCAGTCACTCCGTCATGCTATCATAATTACAAGAGAGTAATTAAAAATTTTAATCAGTTCCTCACTTATTCCTACTTTTTCATAAATTATGTCCCATGCAATCAATTACATTATTTCCTAATTATTCCTAATTTCTTTTCACTCCTTATTCATTTTTCTAGTTATGTATGTTGCATTTTTTTAAGCCCTAAACCAATGACTCCGTCATGCTATCATAATTACAAGAGAGTAATTAAAAATTTAATTAGTTCCTCACTTATTCCTACTTTTTCATAAATTATGTCCCATGCAATCAATTACATTATTTCCTAATTATTCCTAATTTCTTTTCACTCCTTATTCATTTTTCTAGTTATGTATGTTGCATTTTTTTAAGCCCTAAACCAATGACTCCGTCATGCTATCATAATTACAAGAGAGTAATTAAAAATTTTAATTAGTTCCTCACTTATTCCTACTTTTTCATAAATTCTGTCCCATGCAATCAATTACATTATTTCCTAATTATTCCTAATTTCTTTTCACTCCTTATTCATTTTTCTAGTTATGTATGTTGCATTTTTTTAAGCCCTAAACCAATGACTCCGTCATGCTATCATAATTACAAGAGAGTAATTAAAAATTTTAATCAGTTCCTCACTTATTCCTACTTTTTTATAAATTATGTCCCATGCAATCAATTACATTATTTCCTAATTATTCCTAATTTCTTTTCACTCCTTATTCATTTTTCTAGTTATGTATGTTGCATTTTTTTAAGCCCTAAACCAATGACTCCGTCATGCTATCATAATTACAAGAGAGTAATTAAAAAATTTAATTAGTTCCTCACTTATTCCTACTTTTTCATAAATTCTGTCCCATGCAATCAATTACATTATTTCCTAATTATTCCTAATTTCTTTTCACTCCTTATTCATTTTTCTAGTTATGTATGTTGCATTTTTTTAAGCCCTAAACCAATGACTCCGTCATGCTATCATAATTACAAGAGAGTAATTAAAAATTT